>CM077185.1:25199350-25759350 GCA_039654105.1 Coreius guichenoti | reverse complement strand
GGGAGTGTTGGAGGTAAACAGTATGAGATGAGTCCAGGCATGTTCTCACAGAGATGAGAAATGGGATGAGACCGAATTATGTGACATTACTATTGTGGATTATAATAGTAGATGTGCAGCAGAATAACCTATTGCTGACTGAACATTAGTTCAAGCAGAAAAGCTTGAGCACATTTCACCATTTTTAGGATGTGGCCAACAAATTCTAGATAACTTCCACTCTATGGAAGTGGGTCACTTGTAGGTGACTACTGATAGAATGTAATTTCGTTCACTATTCTTATGGCAAACTGCTTTTACGTGCTATCTTCATGGATATTTTCATGAGTAGTGGACTATGTATTGGACTATGACTTGCCGGAATAAAGTATATAGATATAGTTTTAACTATATTTATTGTTAAAAGTGTTGAACAAAATAAATTTAAATGTAATTGAAAATGTTTCTCATCTCCTTTATACATGTAACATCAATAATGTTTAGAAAAAATATATGTGCTGTCAATTAATCAAAGTAAATATTTTCCACAATAATATTTCAATAATTTGTTTTGGATTCAATACAATGACAATATCATTAAGTGGCATTTTGGAAACAACATGTTGTCTTTATTTATCACACTTGATATTGATGTTTCAGTACCGTTCAAACGTTTGGGGTCTGTACGTTGTTGTTTTTTTAAGAAAGTAATATTTTTATTATAGCAAGGATGCATTAAATTGATCAAAAGTGACAGTAAAGGCATTTATAATGTTACAAAAGGTTTCTGTTTGAAATAAATTGTTCATTTAAACTTTCTGTTGAATAAAGTATCCTGAAAAAAATGTATCACAGTTTCCACAAAAAAAAAAAAAAAATATTATGCAGCACAACTGTTTTCAACACTGATAATAATTAGAAATTTTTTGTGCACCAAATCAGCATATCTGAATGATTTCTGAAGGCTCATGTGACACTGAAGACTGGAGTAATGGCTGCTGAAAATCCAGCTTTGCCATCACAGAAATAAATTAATGTTAAATTATATTAAATAAACAGTTATTTTAAATTGTAATAATATTTCAGTATTACTGTTTTAATGAATTTTCGATCAAATTAATGCAGCCTTCATGACTTCTTTTAAAAGCATAAAAAAAAAAACGTATTGACCCCAAACTTTTAAATGGTAGTGTATTACATTATAATATATATTGTATTAATATAATTAATATAATTCTCATTTATCCTAACGTATACAAAGATACTTCAGCTTTTTAACATATTCTTGTCTTTCGTTTGTGTGTGATTTCTGTATGTGTTCAGCTCTCTGTAGAGGCCAGGCTAGAGATCACTAAGCGTGCACAGAAGGCTCTAAAAGGCCTTAGCGACAAGAGTAAGAAAAAGGGTAATGATGACAGAAGTGAAAACTCCGCCTCCAACTTTGACTCCGCCCTCACTCATCTGCAGCAATCTCTCGCTCATCTAGAGACTCTGAGCCACTCCTTCACTGTGTCACTCAAGACAAGTCAAGAGGTAATCCTCAACATGCACACAAAATTCACAAAAATTAACTGTCATTTCATCATCCAAGACAGATGCTAACTGTGAGTAGAGTCTTAAATATGATGCAAGTACCCAAGCTACTTGTTCTTTTTCTCTCTCATTCTCTCTTTCTTGCTCCTTTCCTCCTCCTTCACAAATTCTCACTTTCCTGACCTGTGAACAGTGGCTGTGATTGATTGGCAGGTTTGTAGCTGGTGTCCTATCTGCAGGATAGTAGCAGACAGTCCATGTCAGCCTGTGGTTTCTTTAATGCATACATCGAGCCATTTGTTTATTTTAAAATATGTATTCATTTTTACAGTGCACACTTATCGAGCAGATACTGCCATATCTCATTACCGGCACACCTTCACCATGTCACACAACGTGCTCCCATGCATCCGATCTTGGGAACTGCAGTTTAATTCTCTGTTCGAGTTGCCTTTCTGCATGCAACCTGCCAGTGTTAGGAGAGTTACTAACTTAAAATCACAATGATACATAAGTATAAACAGATTTTTTTCTTCCTTATTTTGTGTGTAACAGATTTTTGAAAAAGAAAAACTGCAGGATGGGGACTTGGTTCTATTCATCAATTGTTGATTAGATTTTGAGATGTGGGCATTGTGCTTAAAAGTGGAGGCAGATGAACGGGATCTTACAGGTGCACGTTTGGACAGACTAAATGTTTGGAAGAAGTCCTCCATATGACATCAGAGAGAAGCCTGTCGCTTCACTAGAAGATTATATTTGTCTTTTTTTATTTTATTTTATTAAAACATGCATTGATGAATCATTTGCAATAAGATAAGATCTACACTCAAAAAAATAATGTGTTAGTTCAACAACAAAATTATGCTTTTAGGGTGCGTTCACACTTGTTTGCTTGGTTTGTTTGGTCCGGACCAAAAAAAAACATTTAGTCCTGGTCCGATTAGCGTTCAGATTTTTATCACCGAACCAAAAGATACCGAACCTAAAGGCATAGGCATACGTTCACAACCTGATGGGTCGGCTTTTATGACGTATTGCCTATTTTGAGACGTAACTTACCGAATATCCAAAACAATGCTGTGTGCGGGGATAAATGCGAATGTATGTGCATAGCCTGCATATGATGGTATTTTGACCAGCTGAGAACTCGTGAAGAGCTTATAAAATGTGTAAAGGAGTCAAAACAGCGGCAGGAATCCCTTCGTCACACACACAAACACAAACGAAGATCTGCTGCGAGGAGACGTGGTTTTGATAACTGTACTGAACTGTGATGGGCAACATCGCGACTACCGATATGCGTGAGCATTCTGTCCTTTTTAGGGTCTCATCTTCCTGTTTTTGGTTTGTTTACATGTCTTTGGTCCGTGATGCATTCATATATCATTCGAACCGCACCAGAGTTCGTTTAGAAGCGGACCCATCTTTTCAGCGGTCTCGGTCTGCTTGTTTGGTTCGCACCAGGGTTCGGATGGCAAAAAAACGAATAAAATAACACGTAATTTCAACATTTCACACAATCCTTCAGAAATCATTCCAATATGCTGATTTGGTGCGCAAGAGACATTCCTTACTTTTTTTTCAGGATTTTTTGATGAATAAAAAATTCAAAAGAGAAGTCTTTTGTAACATTATAATTGTCTTTGTGGTCACTTTTGATCTATAACAAAATTATGCTTTTAAAAACAGTTTGCATAAATTTTTGAGTTTAACTTTTAAAAATTACGTTCAACCAACAAACTACTTTGAGTTAAAGGAGTTTTATGGCATAAACACAGATTTTTAAGTTGATTACTCAAATAAATTAAGTAAAATTAAGTATTTCAGTTAAAATCTTTTAAATTAGACTTAACAGCATTAAACACTAATAGGTCTTTCCCTTCATTAAAAAAAAACGAATAAAATAACACGTAATTTCAACATTTCACACAATCCTTCAGAAATCATTCCAATATGCTGATTTTGTGCACAAGAAACATTTCTTACTTTTTTTAGTTTTTTTTATGAATAGTAAATTCAAAAGAAAAGCATTTATAAAAAATAGAAGTCTTTTGTAACATTATAAATGTCTTTGCGGTCACTTTTAAACTATTTAATACATCCTTGCTGAATAAAATTATATATAATTTAATAAACAAACGATGTACTGACTCCAAATTTTGAATGGCAGTGTATGCATAGAATGCTGAGAAGCATAATTATGTTTAGGCTTAAAAACAGCCTTTGCACCCGACGCATGCTTATGACACCTGAAAAGTCTCCCTCGGTAGGAAGATCCCCAGGTTTTGAAGTGTGTGTGTGTGTGTGTGTGTGTGTGTGTGTGTGTGTGTGTGTGTGTGTGTGTGTGTGTGTGTGTGTGTGTGTGTGTGTGTGTGTGTGTGTGTGTGTGTGTGAAAAGCTTGTTCCTCACTGACCGAACAAATTGTTCTGTTTCTTACTTCTCCTTGGGTGTATTTTGCAACTGGATGTCTCCAAAGGAACATAAGAGAGGCTAATGTCGCCTGAGCGTGAGTGTTTATGTGTTTGTATTCTTCTCTTGTTTTAGGAGAGCTTGCGGAAGTACAGTCGCATTTATGACCTGTCTAGGTCTGAGCAATCTAAGGTTCGCCAACTGGCTGTCACAATGGCCATGGATGGACAGCCCCTCGAAAGAATCGAGCAGCTGCTCGCGGTCGCCGTGGGAACAAGTGACCTGTCTCCGAAGAGCATAGTCCAGGACGCAGTGGAGCTGATCATAACTGCTCTCAGGTACAGCGATCTGCACTTCCTCCCATTTCTCTCCACTGATGTCGTTTTCTTAGTATCACCCTCATTTTCTCCCTGTCTGTTTTATACCCTCGCTCGTTTCTTGTAATGCTTTCTCTTTCTCTCTTTCTCCTTCTCTCCGTCTTTGTCTTTATGGCCTATCCCTCTATTAACCTGTGTCAGGCTGGATGTGTTTTTGCTTGATTGAGTTAAACACAACGTTGGCCTCTGCCCTGGCCTCTCGTCTCTCTCCTTTACAGCTCACTTTCTCTTGTTTTCTTACCTTTCATCTCCTGCTTTTAGGAGGTCACCACCTTCCCTGCTGGCTGGTTCTTAATAACACTATCCTTAGTAATACTAGCAATTCAGAGAGTAGGGTAGAGCCAGTGTAGATCTTTGAACCAACATTTTCCATCACAACTTGAAATAAACGACACGTTTGAGCCAGACTGGGGAGAGAGGTGCTGTAATAATGTAAAATATGTGAAAAATAATGTTTTTTGAACAATCAAGCATAAAATCATATTCTAGTACACCCAAAAACAAAATGAAGACTTCATAAAAGGGCATAATAGGACCCCTTTAATACTTTGCTTTGGTGGTAGATTACATCCCATTCAGAAAGTTTCAAGCATTGGATCTTGCAGACATGCAGCCAAATACTTCTCAAAGGATTCCTGTTTAGAGTATGTTCTAAAAAAAACTTCAGGGATACACAATAAATCAGTACCATATTGGTGAATGGGTGGATGACCGAAATGTACACTGATGAGCCAAAACTAAATCAAATCAAATCACCTTTATTTATATAGCGCTTTTTACAATGCCAATTGTTTCAAAGCAGCTTCACAGTGGTAACAGGAAAATAATGCAACGGAATTTGATTCGGCTGTACAGCCGCTCTGGTGAAAACAGTGATGTCATCCAGCTCATTTAAATTATCATATAGTGTCAATGCGGGCAGATCAGTAATATAGTTGAAATTTAAGTGTCCCCAACTGAGCAAGCCAAAAGCCAAAGGCGACGGTGGCAAGGAACCAAAACTCCTTCAGGGCCAGAATGGAGAAAAAAACCTTGGGAGAAACCAGGCTCAGTTGGGGTGCCAGTTCTCCTCTGGCCGACGAACAAATAGTGTATGATTATGATTCTGGCAACATTACAGGTCAGAAGTCATATTAGATCAATAGATATTCGTAGCATTATTCAAAAGATTGGAGTTGTCACGCCGGGGACGGGTTTAGCGAGGATGTCGTGTCGATGCGGCATTTACAGGGGGGAGTTTAATTGACACGGTCTGTACAGACACTTCAGGGATGCGTTCGTCATGTCCAGGCTAAGGTCCACCATCTGGTCCACCATCTGGTCCGGATACGGCCTGGATCCGGCCGACTGCAGTAAACCTCGGGATAAACAGAGAGACTATCATTAGCGTAGATGCCATTCTTCTTATGATGTAACGAGTACATCAGGTGTTATGGGAAGTGTTCCCGGTTCCGGCTGACCTAGTTAATGCAGGCTAAAACAATCATTTAACTGATTTGAATAATAGAAATTAAAAATGTTTTATGTGTATACCATAATAAAAAGATGTGTTTTTAGTCTAGATTTAAACTGACAGAGTGTGTCTGCTTCCCGAACAATGCTAGGAAGACCGTTCCAGAGTTTAGGTGCTAAATAGGAAAAGGATCGACCGCCTGCAGTTGATTTTGATATTCTAGGTATTATCAACTGGCCAGAATTTTGAGACCGCAATAGACGTGATGGAGTATACTTTAAGACCTTAAAGAACTTTAAGACCACCTGCCTAATATGCTGTTGGTCCTCTGCGTGCTGCCAAAACAGCGCCGACCCATGGACTCTATATAACCCCTGAAGTTGTCCTGTGGTATCTGGCACCAAGACATTAGCAGCAGATTCTTCAAGTCCTTTAGGTTGCGAGGTTGAGCCGCCATGGATCAGACTTGTTGGTCCAGCACATCCCACAGATGCTCAATTCAATTGAGATCTGGGGAATTTTGAAGCGAGGGCAACGCCTTGATCTCTTCATCATGTTCCTCTAACCATTCCTGAACAATGTGTGCAGTGAGGCAGGGTGCATTATCCTGGTGAAAGAGGCCACTTCCACCAGGGAACACCATTGTCATGAAGGGGTGTACCTGGTCTGCAACAATGTATAGGTAGGTGGTACGTGTTAAATTTGCGTCCACATGAATGGCCTGACCCAGGGTTTCCCAGCAGAACATCGCCCAGAGCATCACACTCCCTCCACCAGCTTGTCGTCGTCCAACAGTGCATCCTGGTGCCATCACTTCCCAAGTAAATGGTGCACACGTACATAGCAGCACACGTACATAGCAGTCCACGTGATGTAAAAGAAAATGGTACCAGGCGGCCTTCTTCCACTGCTCCAATGTCCAGTTCCGACACTCACATGCCCATTGTAGGCGCTTTTAACAGTGGACAGGGGTCAACATAGGCACTCTTATTGCTTTGTGGCTACTCAGCCCTATATGCAGCTAAGTGCAATGCACTGTGTTTGCACATTCCTCCCATAACCATCATTTAAAATGTTGTGTGACTTGTGCCACACTGTTGGCTCGGACCAGACTGTATATCCTTTGTTGCCCTCGTGCATCGATGAGTCTAACACCCTGTCGCCAGTTTGTGGTTTGTCCCTCCTTGGACCACTGTTGGTAAATTCTCACCACTGCTGACCAGAAGCAACCCACAGACCTTGCCATTTCAGAGATACTCTGACCCAATCACCTTGCCATAACAATTTGGCCCTTGTCAAAGTTGCTCAGCTCTTTGTTTCTCCTGCATCCATGTTGATTACGAGAACTGATTGTTTGCTTACCATCTAATCTACCCAGACCTTAGTATGTAGGCTCATCAGTGTATATATGGATGACCAAAATAACAATATACAGTGGGGAGAACAAGTATCTGATACACTGCCGATTTTGCAGGTTTGCCCACTTACAAAGCATGTAGAAGTCTGTAATTTTTATCATAGCTACTCTTCAACTGTGAGTGATGGAATCTAAAACAAAAATCCAGAAAATCACATTGTATGATTTTTAAGTAATTAATTTGCATTTTATTGCATGACATAAGTATTTGATACATCAGAAAAGCAGAACTTAATATTTGGTACAGAAACCTTTGTTTGCAATTACAGAGATCATACGTTTCCTGTAGTTCTTGACCAGGTTTGCACACACTGCAGCAGGGATTTTGGCCCACTCCTCCATACAGACCTTCTCCAGATCCTTCAGGTTTCGGGGCTGTCACTGGGCAATACGGACGTTCAGCTCCCTCCAAAGATTTTCTATTGGGTTCAGGTCTGGAGACTGGCTAGGCCACTCCAGGACCTTGAGATGCTTCTTACGGAGCCACTCCTTAGTTGCCCTGGCTGTATGTTTCGGGTCGTTGCCATGCTGGAAGACCCAGCCACGACCCATCTTCAATGCTCTTACTGAGGGAAGGAGGTTGTTGGCCAAGATCTCGCGATACATGGCCCCATCCATCCTCCCCTCAATACGGTGCAGTCGTCCTGTCCCCTTTGCAGAAAAGCATCCCCAAAGAATGATGTTTCCACCTCCATGCTTCACGGTTGGGATGGTGTTCTTGGGGTTGTACTCATCCTTCTTCTTCGTCCAAATGCGCCGAGTGGAGTTTAGACCAAAAAGCTCTATTTTTGTCTCATCAGACCACATGACCTTCTCCCATTCCTCCTCTGGATCATCCAGATGGTCATTGGCAAACTTCAGATGGGCCTGGACATGCGCTGGCTTGAGCAGGGGGACCTTGCGTGCGCTGCAGGATTTTAATTCATGACGGCGTAGTGTGTTACTAATGGTTTTCTTTGAGACTGTGGTCCCAGCTCTCTTCAGGTCATTGTCCAGGTCCTGCCGTGTAGTTCTGGGCTGATCCCTCACCTTCCTCATGATCATTGATGCCCCACGAGGTGAGATCTTGCATGGTGCCCCAGACCGAGGGAGATTGACCGTCATCTTGAACTTCTTCCATTTTCTAATAATTGCGCCAACAGTTGTTGCCTTCTCACCAAGCTGCTTGCCTATTGTCCTGTAGCCTATCCCAGCCTTGTGCAGGTCTACAATTTTATCCCTGATGTCCTTACACAGCTCTGTGGTCTTGGCCATTGTGGAGAGGTTGGAGTCTGTTCGATTGAGTGTGTGGACAGGTGTCTTTTATACAGGTAACGAGTTCAAACAGGTGCAGTTAATACAGGTAATGAGTGGAGAACAGGAGGGCTTCTTAAAGAAAAAATAACAGGTCTGTGAGAGCCGGAATTCTTACTGGTTGGTAGGTGATCAAATACTTATGTCATGCAATAAAATGCAAATTAATTATTTAAAAATCATACAATGTGATTTTCTGGATTTTTGTTTTAGATTCCGTCTCTCACAGTTGAAGTGTACCTATGATAAAAATTACAGACCTCTACATGCTTTGTAAGTAGGAAAACCTGCAAAATCGGCAGTGTATCAAATACTTGTTCTCCCCACTGTATATGTATATGTATGTGTGTGCGTGTATACATTTTATATAACCAATCAGCCCAATCTGTCATGCTTATTTCATGCATTTTTACATGTACATTACTTTTGCATCATCTAAAGCTCACTTAAAGTGAATCTTTAAAAACGAATTATCTAGTTAGCCTAAATTCACTTATAGTATTCAAAACTATTTATTTTATTTTATTTTAGTTTTTTTAGATAGTATAGTCTAAAAGTTTAATATTGTCAGATATGCCATAAAAATGATCTTATCAGAATCACATCCCTACTTTTTTTATTAGTGATTTGTTTCTTATTTTCATTTTGCACATGCTGTGAATAGGCCTTTACGATGGCAAATACTTCTGAAAGTTTTCTTTTCTTTGTAAATCTCAAAGACCATCACGGAGTGGAAATCGTCATTCTGCACCTCCTTATTAGTCATTCTGCTTTGTGAGTCTGTGTTGACCAGACGCTTCAGCTCAATCTGTAATCAAGCAGGATTAGTGCAGGTCCCTTGAATCAGAGGAAACAATGGTCAGAAAAATTAAGATTGATTACGGTTGCTTTTGTTCAGATGCAGCCTCCCCCTCTTCTCTCTGCTGGAGTGATTCATATTCTAGGTAATTGCTTAAAACTAAAGTGTGTTCCTGTCTTCTGCTGCTAATTACTGGTTTGTAGAGGTGGGCAAATGAATCATTAACAATGAAATGATTTGGGTACAGGGAATTGTCAAACTATTTTGGAAAGTTTATTTCATCAAACTGTATTCTCTGCTGTTCTCAACTTTCTTGTGGCCTGTGTTTTTAACAAACTGGAAATTCTCTTTGAAAGGAGGTGGAATCTGTGGTCTACCAAGCTGCTCATGATTGATGTTTATATCTGCAGAGTAAAAGATTAGTTATGTTTCATGTATAAATAATCCTTTAGCATCACAGTGTTCCTCCATTGAAGGGCACCGGTGTATTTACAGTGTGTGTGTAGTTGCGTTTAGTGGTGCAGTGAAATTTAAAGCAAGGTTTTAAGATTTTGCTGCTTGCATCATAAAATCGAAGATGCTAAAATTCTTAAATACTGAAAGAATGCTGAAATATTTAAATGCTTCTTCTAAATCTTGGCTTGCAGTTGACATCTGATTTAATGACGTTTAAATCGGTTTCAGGATTAAGTGGCCTGTGCACACTACAGTTTAAAAGTTTGGACTCACCAAGGCTGTATTTATTTGATCCAAAATAGTCAAAAAAGTAATATTATGAATTATTATTAAAGTGTTGTATTACCATTTTCTATTTGAACGTATTTTAAAATGTAATTTATTCCTGTGATGGCAAAGCTGAATTTTCAGCATCATTACTCCAGTCTTCAGTGTCACATGATCCTTCAGAAATCATTCTAATATGCTGATTTGGTGCTCAGAAAATGTTTGTTGTTATTATACAGTGCATCCGGAAAGTATTCACAGCGCTTCACTTTTTCCACATTTTGTTATGTTACAGACTTATTCCAAAATGGATTAAATTCATTATTTCACTCAAAATTCTACAAACAGTACCCCATAATGACAACATGAAAGAAGTTTGTTTGAAATCTTTGCAAATTTATTAAAAATAAAAAACGAAAAAATCAAATGTACACAAGTATTCACAGCCTTTGCCATGACACTCAAAATTGAGCTCAGGTGCTTCCTGTTTCCTCTGATCATCATTGAGATGTTTCTACAACTTGATTGGAGTCCACCGTTGGACATGATTTGGAAAGGCACACACCTGTCTATATAAGGTCCCACAGTTAACAGTGCATGTCAGAGCACAAACCAAGCCATGAAGTCCAAGGAATTGTCTGTAGACCTCCGAGACAGGATTGTATCGAGGCATAGATCTGGGGAAGGGTACAGAAATATTTCTGCAGCATTGAAGGTCCCAATGAGCACAGTGGCCTCCATCATCCATAAATGGAAGAAGTTTGGAACCACCAGGACTCTTCCTAGAGCTGGCCGCCCGGCCAAACTGAGCAATCGGGGGAGAAGGGCCTTAGTCAGGGAGGTGACCAAGAACCTGATGGTCACTCTGACAGAGCTCCAGCGTTTCTCTGTGGAGAGAGGAGAACCTTCCAGAAGAACAACCATCTCTGCAGCACTCCACCAATCAGGCCTGTATGGTAGAGTGGCCAGACGGAAGCCACTCCTCAGTAAAAGGCACATGACAGCCCGCCTGGAGTATGTTAAAAGGCACCTGAAGGACTCAAGCTTGTAGCATCATACTCAAAAAGACTTGAGGCTGTAATTGGTGCAAAAGGTGCTTCAACAAAGTATTGAGCAAAGGCTGTGAATACTTATGTACATGTGATTTTTTTTTTTTTTTCATTTTTTTTTTTTTAATACATTTGCAAAAGATTTCAAACAAACTTCTTTCACGTTGTCATTATTGGGTATTGTTTGTAGAATTTTGAGGAAAATAATGAATTTAATCCATTTTGGAATAAGGCTGTAACATAACAAAATGTGGAAAAAGTGAAGCGCTGTGAATACTTTCAGGATGCACTGTAAATGCGAAAAAGAGTTGCTGCCTAATTTGTGGAAACCGTGATGCATTTTTTCAGGATAGAATAGAACAGAAAGTTCAAAACATGTGCATTTATTTTAAATGGTTTATAATTGTCAGCAAGAATATATTAAATTTATCAAAAAAACTATAATTTCTTTAAAAACAAAAATCTTACTGACCTCAAGCATTAGAATATTTTAAGTAATAGTGTCATAGAAAAGTCACATCTTGACATCTTTGTAATCTTTGTATGATTATTATAATAATATTACAATCAAGAATGTAATATTTTAGACGATTACAAGATAATTAATTTGTGTTGGAATTAAAAATAAACCCTTTAATCTGAGTACCAGAGGAATGTCAGAGCAATTCTTTGAAGTTAGCATTACTTGAACATTTTAATGATGCTGTAGCAATAAAACGGGCAGATTACAGCAAAGGCAAAGCCGAAAAATGTGTCCCAAAACAGTCTGGAGAAAATAAATCACTAATTGTTTTATACAGCACATCCACTGAGTGTGATTTGAAACGGTTGTGGGAATACAACTGAAATAAATAATATATATTATACAGAGGATGTTGAAACATGAATGTTTTGGAAGCAACATGAGGAAAATTGTCATCGCCACAAAAGCATCACTCATGTTATATTGACATGTGATATGTCCTTAACCAAAGAGAGATCGTAAGGTCTAACATGCAACAACAGCACTGAAGGAAACTGCAAAACAGAGCTTTTGTTGACATCATGGAGATGTCTGAAGAACAGCCTCTGGAGGCCACAGATTATTTAACGCCAGACTGACAAAGTGTTTTCTGCAGCAGTAGGAATGAAATAAGAGAATGTTGGCATCAAAATACAAAGCAATTATTAATAGAAACATAATTAGGTGGTGCATCCTCATGCATAAAAGCATAACACAAACACCTTTAATGGAGGGAGACAGGCAAGGCCAGAAGAGAAGGGAGGAGCCCTGCAGCTAGAACATCAGCAGAAGAGCATTAAGATTCCTCAGTGTGAAAATCCCTTCCTTCGGTGCACACACACACACACACACACACAAAACGTTTGCAGCCATAGAGCCACTTAAAAGCCTCAAGACATTGAATCAAAACTCAAGCTCTGTGTGTCTGTGTGTGTGTGTGTGTGTGTGTTTCAGTGGTGACAAAGACGCGTTGAAAGACTATGCAGACCCCTTGAAGGTACTGGAAGGAATTGTTGCAGCAGTGCACACTAATGTACAGAGCGGGTAGGTGTATCCTTTGTTCCAATGTTCCCATTTACTATTATTGAAACACAATGCTGTCCATTTGACTTCAGAGGAAGAGATAAGATGCTAAAGTAAAAGGTCATGTGAGGACACTTAACTCTTTAGGGTAAAAATTTAAACATATATATATATATATATATAGTGGCTGTGGGCTACAGGGATGTTTCTGCAGTTAAATTGGATTGTTTAGCATGACATGAATCAAAAGCAGCAATAGCATGATACAATAAACCAATGTTCGGTAAATAATTACTTATTAATAGTGATGATCACAGTAAATAATTCTTTTGACAAATGAAAATAGTTCATTTGTCTAACTGGCTAATTAACAAAATTAAACCGATGTACGATCACGTGCATATTTTCGCATTTTACAAAATGTGAAACAAAATAACATGAAAATGAAAAAGATGTATGTAAGATTTAAATATTTAAGATTGAATACTTGAGCGCTATTTAGGTCAATAATCAAATGTACTTAATTTGTAATTACTGTGGCTTGGCTTGTAAAAACAATTTGTATTATTATTGTATTTAATTATATTTACATGTTACATTTGAATATACACTACCATTCAAAAGTAAGATTTTTTTTTTAAGTTATGTTTTTAAAAGAAGTCTCTTATGTTTACCAAAGCTGCATTTATTAAATACAGTAAATACAGTAATATTATGAAAAATTAATTAACTTTTTTTTTAAAAGATTTAATATATTTGAAAATGCAATTTATTCCTTTGATGGCGGCTGAAATATAATTTTATATTTATATATAAAATATTTATATATTATATTCGGCTATTTTAAATATAAATCTTTTGTAACTTCATAAATGTATTTACTACCAATTTAATGCATACTTTCTGAATAAAAGTATCAATTTCTTTCCCAGACTTTTGATTTTATGTAGTGTTAAGACTATTTTTCATTCATTTATTTTAGTGGGAATATGGTGACATCAGAGGACATGCTGGCATGGTTGCGTCCATTTTGTGGGGACGATGCTAAACCCGTCCAACCCCGAATTGAGGTCCTGCAGATCCTAGAACAGTCATTCAGCCTCAGCAATCAAGACATCCACCTACTGGTGTTCTTCAGGAGCCAAGCCGTTCTGAAAGCCTGCTGGCCAAACAGAAAGGTGAAAAATATGCATATACCCACACTAGCACAAAACACGATTTACACTTCACACATAAATATTATTATGTTCCCACATCTCTGACTCAGTATTAGCTTATTTCCTCTGTGAGGCACTGTGAATGTAATCTCATTTTACAGCACAGCCCTTTGCGAGTTAGCCTGTGCTTATAGGAATTGCTTGACTATTTTCACGCATGTAGTAGTGTGTGTGGGAAGGTGTGAGATGTATTTGGTCCAGGGATTACCGATTGCCTGCTTAGCCATGCTCTTTGGCCTCACCTCATG
The DNA here is from genome assembly GCA_039654105.1 of Coreius guichenoti. Taxonomy (NCBI): domain Eukaryota; kingdom Metazoa; phylum Chordata; class Actinopteri; order Cypriniformes; family Gobionidae; genus Coreius; species Coreius guichenoti. Next base: position 25,745,324 of record CM077185.1, on the reverse strand, counting down.
TTGCTTTGGGGTTGCGAGCATGTCATTCTGCCATTTTATGTGGTGTTTTATGTCAGGCAGTATGTACCAGAGCAGCTGAGTCAATTCAAGAGTTGAATATATAAAAGAACTATGAAACTTTTTTGTCTAAGTCTGTCAATGTTTTCTCGGGAGAGTGAGCTTCTGATTTTCCTGACTAAACTTTTGGTTTACAAAAGTCAAAGGGATCAAGTAAATATAGCTGAACATAATTGAATTATAATGTTTAATGCAACTCAGATCCGCCTACAATAGTGGGAGCTTGTTTGTACATTTTCCAAAATTCAAGTTAAAAATGATTAACAGATGATTAAAACAGATTTTCTTAGTTTTTAAGAGAAGAAATTAGGCTTTATCTGACAAAGAAATTAATCTCTAAAAGAGAGGATGGATGGATGGATGGATGAACAAACTGGATGGATGGATGGACAAATTGGATGGATGGATGAACAAACTGGATGGATGAACAATTGGATGGATGAACAAATTGGATGGATGGATGGACAAATTGGATGGATGGATGGACAAATTGGATGGATGGATGGATGGATGGATGGATGAACAAATTGGATGGATGGATTGATGGATGGGCAAATTGGATGGATGGATTGATGGTTGGACAAATTGGATGGATGGATGGATGGACAAATTGGATGGATGGATGGATGGACAAATTGGATGGATGGTCAAATTGGATGGTCAAATTGGGTGGTCAAATAGATGCATGAGTGGATGGATGGATGGATAAATTGGATGGATGGATGGTCAAATTGGATGGACGGTCAATTGGATGGATGGATGGATGGATGGATAGATGGACAAATGGGTGGTCAAATGCATGCATGCATGGATGGATGGATGGATGGATGGATGGATGGACAGACAGATGATTGGTGGTTTATAAAAGTATATTAATGAAAGAATCAAAGACTTCTGTTATTAATATACCTCCATAATAATTATTTATTCATAAAGGGAAAAGTCACATCATCTCACTCAACACACAGCAAAACAAGTACAGTGGGGAAAACAAGTATTTGATACACTGCCGATTTTGCAGGTTGTCCTACTTACAAAGCATGTAGAGGTCTGTAATTTTTATCATAGGTACACTTCAACTGTGAGAGACGGAATCTAAAACAAAAATCCAGAAAATCACATTGTATGATTTTTAAATAATTAATTTGCGTTTTATTGCATGACATAAGTATTTGATCACCTACCAACCAGTAAGAATTCCGGCTCTCACAGACCTGTTAGTTTTTCTTTAAGAAGCCCTCCTGTTCTCCACTCATTACCTGTAATAACTGCACCTGTTTGAACTCGTTACCTGTATAAAAGACACCTGTCCACACACTCAATCAAACAGACTCCAACCTCTCCACAATGGCCAAGACCAGAGAGCTGTGTAAGGACATCAGGGATAAAATTGTAGACCTGCACAAGGCTGGGATGGGCTACAGGACAATAGGCAAGCAGCTTGGTGAGAAGGCAACAACTGTTGGCGCAATTATTAGAAAATGGAAGAAGTTCAAGATGACGGTCAATCTCCCTCGGTCTGGGGCACCATGCGAGATCTCACCTCGTGGGCCATCAATGATCATGAGGAAGGTGAGGGATCAGCCCAGAACTACACGGCAGGACCTGGTCAATGACCTGAAGAGAGCTGGGACCACAGTTTCAAAGAAAACCATTAGTAACACACTACGCCGTCATGGATTAAAATCCTGCAGCGCATGCAAGGTCCCCCTGCTCAAGCCAGCGCATGTCCAGGCCCATCTGAAGTTTGCCAATGACCATCTGGATGATCCAGAGGAGGAATGGGAGAAGGTCATGTGGTCTGATGAGACAAAAATAGAGCTTTTTGGTCTAAACTCCACTCGCCGTGTTTGGAGGAAGAAGAAGGATGAGTACAACCCCAAGAACACCATCCCAACCGTGAAGCATGGAGGTGGAAACATCATTCTTTGGGGATGCTTTTCTGCAAAGGGGACAGGACGACTGCACCGTATTGAGGGGAGGATGGATGGGGTCATGTATCGCGAGATCTTGGCCAACAACCTCCTTCCCTCAGTAAGAGCATTGAAGATGGGTCGTGGCTGGGTCTTCCAGCATGACCATGACCCGAAACACACAGCCAGGCCAACTAAGGAGTGGCTCCGTAAGAAGCATCTCAAGGTCCTGGAGTGGCCTAGCCAGTCTCCAGACCTGAACCCAATAGAAAATCTTTGGAGGGAGCTGAAAGTCCGTATTGCCCAGCGACAGCCCTGAAACCTGAAGGATCTGGAGAAGGTCTGTATTGAGGAGTGGGCCAAAATCCCTGCTGCAGTGTGTGCAAACCTGGTCAAGAACTACAGGAAACATATGATCTCTGTAATTGCAAACAAAGGTTTCTGTACCAAATATTAAGTTTTGCTTTTCTGATGTATCAAATTCTTATGTCATGCAATAAAATGCAAATTAATTACTTAAAAATCATACAATGTGATTTTCTGGATTTTTGTCACTCACAGTTGAAGAGTACCTATGATAAAAATTACAGACTTCTACATGCTTTGTAAGTGGGCAAACCTGCAAAATCGGCAGTGTATCAAATACTTGTTCTCCCCACTGTACAAACCCGATTCCAAAAAAGTTGGGACACTGTACAAATTGTGAATAAAAAAGGAATGCAATAATTTACAAATCTCATAAACTTATATTTTATTCACAATAGAATATAGATAACATATAAAATGTTGAAAGTGAGACATTTTGAAATGTCATGCCAAATATTGGCTCATTTTGGATTTCATGAGCGCTACACATTCCAAAAAAGTTGGGACAGGTAGCAATAAGAGGCCGGAAAAGTTAAATGTACATATAAGGAACAGCTGGAGGACCAATTTGCAACTTATTAGGTCAATTGGCAACATGATTGGGTATAAAAAGAGCCTCTCAGAGTGGCAGTGTCTCTCAGAAGTCAAGATGGGCAGAGGATCACCAATTCCCCCAATCCTGCGGCGAAAAATAGTGGAGCAATATCAGAAAGGAGTTTCTCAGAGAAAAATTGCAAAGAGTTTGAAGTTATCATCATCTACAGTGCATAATATCATCCAAAGATTCAGAGAATCTGGAACAATCTCTGTGCGTAAGGGTCAAGGCCGGAAAACCATACTGGATGCCCGTGATCTTCGGGCCCTTAGACGGCACTGCATCACATACAGGAATGCTACTGTAATGGAAATCACAACATGGGCTCAGGAATACTTCCAGAAAACATTGTCGGTGAACACAATCCACCGTGCCATTCGCCGTTGCCGGCTAAAACTCTATAGGTCAGAAAAGAAGCCATATCTAAACATGATCCAGAAGCGCAGGCGTTTTCTCTGGGCCAAGGCTCATTTAAAATGGACTGTGGCAAAGTGGAAAACTGTTCTGTGGTCAGACGAATCAAAATTTGAAGTTCTTTTTGGAAAACTGGGACGCCATGTCATCCGGACTAAAGAGGACAAGGACAACCCAAGTTGTTATCAGCTCTTAGTTCAGAAGCCTGCATCTCTGATGGTATGGGGTTGCATGAGTGCATGGCATGGGCAGCTTACACATCTGGAAAGGCACCATCAATGCTGAAAGGTATATCCAAGTTCTAGAACAACATATGCTCCCGTCCAGACGTCGTCTCTTTCAGGGAAGACCTTGCATTTTCCAACATGACAATGCCAGACCACATACTGCATCAATTACAACATCATGGCTGCGTAGAAGAAGGATCCGGGTACTGAAATGACCAGCCTGCAGTCCAGATCTTTCACCCATAGAAAACACTTGGCGCATCATAAAGAGGAAGATGCGACAAAGAAGACCTAAGACAGTTGAGCAACTAGAAGCCTGTATTAGACAAGAATGGGACAACATTCCTATTCCTAAACTTGAGCAACTTGTCTCCTCAGTCCCCAGACGTTTGCAGACTGTTATAAAAAGAAGAGGGGATGCCACACAGTGGTAAACATGGCCTTGTCCCAACTTTTTTGAGATGTGTTGATGCCATGAAATTTAAAATCAACTTATTTTTCCCTTAAAATGATACATTTTCTCAGTTTAAACATTTGATATGTCATCTATGTTGTATTCTGAATAAAATATTGAAATTTGAAACTTCCACATCATTGCATTCTGTTTTTATTCACAATTTGTACAGTGTCCCAACTTTTTTGGAATCGGGTTTGTACATGCTGTTAATCCATTTTCCACCAAATCACATAATCCATTCTTTCACTAAACTTTAATCATGCAAATGAATATTTACTTAAGCAGACGCTATTAGATGTTTGGTTTCACTTTAAGAGGATTACTCTGCCAATTGTTTAATAGAATAATTAAATGCAACTTTCAGTCTTCAGGGGTTTAAATCAAAAGAGCCCCTTAAGATTGTCGTTATATAGTTCCAGTTTCCAATCAGCCCTTGATTAGCGTTATTCAAGGGTAAACAACAGCATTTCAAGCTTATGATTGAAAGAGCCATTTCTGGCATGTCGTGTTTTGGATTTGACTAGTTTAGAGCATGTTGAGATGGAGTCTAACCTTTAATTCCACAGATTATCATTTCACTTCTCTTTAAAATTGCCTCAATTGTGGCTTCCACCATTGCTTGGTCGTATCCCTACATTGGGTCTCCAGTGTTGGCAATAGCTTTGTTTTCCTCAACGAAATGAATAATTTGTGTCTTTATTGTGATCTGAAAAAGGAAGGGAAATGGGGGGAGTTGTAATGAGAAGTCATGCCCTGAAGGAGGAGGAGTAATTAAAATGAACAGATTGCGGGAAGGGAAAGGAGATTGGCTCTATTTCACTGAGGCATGGAGCCCTCGAACGGAGGCCACAAACTCAGATGCCTAAATCCTGATTGAGAGCGCTGAGCAGGGTCTGTGCGCCCTGAGCGGTGGGCATCCGGCCACGGAACGCTGCCGCCGCGTGTCTGCCTGCTGAGAAGTGGGTGCTGGTTTATATCATGAGCCACAGAGTCTGGTTATCAACTGGTAGCCCCAGGTGTACGTGTGTCTTTATTCATGTCGGTACCTGGGTATTTTTGCTATTCTCTGTTTTTGTAGTGTGCTCGTTCATGCCCACAGGATTGTGCGCGTGTGTGTCTGTTAATATAACACTTCTACCCCCTGTATCCCAAACTAATCATCTCCTAACTCGCGTACGGGCCCATCCTGCCCAGCACCATAGCAACCGTGACTTCACTGCTGCCAAGCAGGAGCTGTGTTTCAGTTCTCACATCTGTTTGTTCTGTTGCATGTTTTGCTGAGCTGTATATTTCTCTGTTGTTGTTTACTTTTGCTGTTGCGGTGCTGTTTATCTCCCTGATGTATGAGGTAGTATTGTTGAACTTTATCAAAGCCGAACTGGGGCCATCCTTTCAAATTCACAAAGAGGAAACGTCAAAGCTCATAGAAAGAGGGAGAAGTGTGTGTGAGCAATGGAAAGCGCCAAGCTAGTTATTGCGCGGTTGTCTAATTAAGGAAATTACTTTGATCGCAGACAGAATGAGAGTGGTTGGACTTTTTGTCTCATTCACTTGCTGACAGTGGAATTTGATAACTCTCTCACTTGCATTCAACGGGTTTAATTGCTGATGGGATTCCCTCTAAAATGACACATACTTAACCTCAGCAGAAATCATCGTAGCTGTAAGGAAATTCTGTAGAGCTGTGTGTTTTTTTGCTGCTTTGTTGAGGTTGCACTTTTTCCCTCTTTTTCACAAATTGCCTTGACAGTCAACTCGAAAGCTTGTTCCCCACCTAAACTCAAAACAGGTCACTCCTATACATAGGAATGTTGGAGTTTATTCCAGTGAACTGCTAGATCGAGACTCAACTTTGGGGCCCCAAAAGTTGCAGATATAGATTTTCTATATTTATAAATGTGAAGAAAAAAAATTCCCCCAAGCTAAATTTTTATAGCTGTAGGCTGGACATATTACTAGATATATTAGCAAGCAAAATATTAAGCAACATGATCCAGATGGAAATGTGAACTTTAAGGTGCCCTTAAAACTGCTGCTACGTTAGATAGATAGATAGATAGATAGATAGATAGATAGATAGATAGATAGATAGATAGATAGATAGACAGACAGACAGACAGACAGACAGACAGACAGACAGACAGACAGACAGATAGATAGATAGATAGATAGATAGATAGATAGATAGATAGATAGATAGATAGATAGATAGATAGATAAACTGACATAAACTATTACTAACATTAAAAATTAATATTGTACGAATTTAAAGTGCAATATTCTGCACTTAGTATAATAGTATCATGAACTACACTTATTTACAGCATTTATTAATCTAAATTATTAACATATACTAACACATTTTACATTTAAAGTTGTATAAATTAGTATTAGTTAATATTAGTTAATTAGTTAGTTAATTTTATTAGTTAATTAGGTATTAGTTAATGTGTTTTGAATGAAATTTATTTAACAATAGTACAATAGTATGTGTATAAGTCAACATGGTAACGCTTTACAATAAGGTTCCATTTGTTAACATTCGTTTAGCTAACTTAAACTAACAGTGAAAAGTATTTCGAAAGCTTTTATTAATTTTAGTTTGTTCATTTTAGCATTTACTAATGCATTATTAAAATTAAAAGTTGCATCTGTTAATATTTTTTTAATGGACCTGAACTAACAATGAACAGTTGTATTTTTATAGACTAATGTTAACAAAGATGATTAAATGCTGTAACAAGTGTATTGTTCATTGTTTGTTGTTAGTTAATGCATTAACTAATGTTAACTTTATTGTGAAATTTTAACATTAACCGAAATTATTAGATCCGGTAAAAAATAGTTTGTTGTTAGTTTAAGATGCTTAATACATAAACTCATTGAAACTTATAACATTGAAGAGTGCCTCTCATGGCTTAAGTTCTTGCTTTGTGGCAGTGATGTTAGTGATTTGTGTTGTTTTATAAGCTGCTATCAAATGCATTGTTTGATAAACTTGTCTGAACTAACTTAATGTTGCAAATTCTCTTATAGATATATTTGACCTCACCAAAATATTTTCCAAAAGATATTTCAAAAGCAATTTGATTGAAATTACCTGCATTATCTGTCTATTTCCCTGGCAATTTCTGCCTGGGTTTTGAAAACTCTACCACTTTGGCATAGCAATGACTTTTGTTCAGATCCTCATCCCGATGGTTTATGGCCGTGGATTTTTGTGTCTTAATTTTAGCCATCCGTCTTGGCCTAACGGCAACAAAATGTCACGTCCCTGTGAGCGCTTAGTTCGTTTGGCAGAGGACAGCAGCTTTGTCAGACTGAATTGAGAATCTTTATTTGGCAGCTATCCGTGTTCCAGACTCCCTTGTTTACTTGGTTTCTGAAGTAGTTATTGATGTAATGAGTGCAAATGAATATTAGGATGTTGGCATGCGTGTGTGTTTTTGGGATCAGGCATGAGGTGTTATCGTTGCCATGGTCCTTTGACTTGATAATCTGGACTCATTTGTCATGTTTAGAAGCTGTCAGTGTTTAGGTTAAACAGAAGGGTGTGTGTGCGTGTTTGTGTGTGTTTAACCGCAGACCAACTTAATGACTAGGGTTAATGTGGTCATTAAAACAAGGTCTTCGTTTCCCCCAGAGTGCATGCTTTAATATGCCCATGCTTAGCAGTGCCATTTTAATGTCTTTATCCAGATGTGTGTGTGTGTGTGTGTGTGTGTGTGTGTGTGTGTGTGCGTGCGTGCGCGCATACTTGGCTGCTTGTTGATTACTGAGGAAGAGCTAAATGCACCACATGGAAGCCTTCTTGTTAGTTACTAATCAGTTACTAGTCAGTGAGGTTGCCGAGTTTATTATATAATATTATTATTACTATTTATTCTATAATAGTATTATTATTATTATTATATAATGTTTGTGAAAGACGTCTTACCAAGGCTATATTTATTTAATCACAATTTGTCAAAACAGTAATGTTGTGAAATATTTTTACAATTTCGAAAAAATGTATATTTTAATGTTATTTATGCCTGTGATGGATCATTACTCCAGTCTTCAGTGTCTCATGATCCTTCCGAAATCATTCTAATATGCTGATTTGCTGCTCAAGAAACATTTCTTTTTATTTTTAATGTTGAAAAAAGTTGTGCTGCCTAATATTCTTTGTGGAAACCACAAAATTCTTTGAATAGACCCCAAACTTTTGACTACTTTTGTTTTTACACTACTTTTATGGTAGTGTATAATAATATAATATAATAATATAATATAATAAAGAGTTTGTATTCTGCCATTTTAGTGTAATGAGATTTTCTGACTCTGAATTTTCTGATATTCTGAAATATCACTCTCTCTCTCTCACACACACACACACACACACACACACACACACACACACACACACACACACACACACATTTTTGTGTCTTCAAAATGTCAGCATGATGTGACATCAGACCCACTGGCAGTGTGTCAGCTTCGGTCTGTCACGAGCGCTCTTGTCTTTCACACGTGTCACTTTCCTCTGTCATTAACCCCGCCTCCCTGGCACAGCCCGGGGCTACGCTTACATCATCTCCCGCTTCACAGGCTTCAAGTGTCAGTTAGTTTCACTTGCTGTACTTTGCTGCATCAACTTCTCAAGGTCTTAGTGAGAGTTTCTCTACTTTTGATTCCTTGAAATTCGTCTAGTTTCGACTAATCTTTTTTTTTTTGACATTTGTATCAAAGTCACTTTCCAGAAATGTCAGTTCACTCATCAGCCATATTTGCCTCCGGGCAGCTATTTTGGGGATGCAAGACCAATTACTATCGACCTGAATAGGTAAATACTAAAATCTCAACTACTTGCTAAATTCACATTCAAATAACATATTTCAACTCAGCAATAAAATTTGACATGAACACTCCCATAAATATTGTTTCTTATCATCAAATAGCGTTAAAAAGTGTATATTTCAGGTTTGTCCAGCTGATGTATATGTGTAGTCCCAAGAGTGTCTCAAGATACTTACTGTTTCTTTGGGAACTGGAACTTATATTGGCTTCTGCAGTGACGCAATAACTTTACCAATTGTCGATTGGCTGTGTTATTCAGAAGGCGGGATTTATTCCGATATATTGCATGCTGCAATTTCTCCCATTCATTGTAATACGAGTGAACCTTCTTGGTATATAATCAGGGGTGCACATAACTTTTTTGGTCTGTCGACATCACTTTCCTCCTGACTGCTCTCCTCACTGTCTTCTTTTCTCTCAAAACATGGTAGATGATGATGTATGCCTGCTTCTTTCTCCCTGGTCTCCCTGTGATTTGCTGTTCTGCATCCACAAGTTAACAGCTGGCTTTGGGTCAAAAGTCTCTGTTAGACAAGTGAATGTAATAATGTAATGTATTTCTGTCAAGTTAAACCAAACTTTTATTTTGATGGGTTGCTGTGAAGACCTTTGAGTTTCTGTGTGTTTATGATATGACAATAATTTTTCTCAAATAAAACAGTATTCATGTCCTCATATAGTGAGGTGGCAGAGGCTAAAAACATCGCGAACGTCACACAATTAATAATTAATGAACACACTTATCATCATGATTGCTATCTTACCAGAGATGGAGAAAAATCCTACTCCAGTAAGTAAACGTGTCCCTGTCCCCAAAAATGCCAAAAAAATGTTGTACTCAAAAGCACTTCCCTCCACGTGTTTCGCCTGCGCATAGTTTTTTTTTTTACCATGCATGCGCACCAGTTATGTGCGCCCCTGTATATAATAAATACTAGCACGCCTAAATTCTGCCACATTAAGCTATGGCAAAGAGTATTATGTTAGTATTCTATTCTGAATTCAGCCATAGCATTGTGAAAGTGAATTTTAATTTTGATTATTTATTTATTTATTTATTTATTTATTTATTTTCAGAAACAAAGCTGCTAGAAGGGAAAGTGTTATCAGGTGGATAGGTTAATGTTCAGAGAAGGGTTTTTAAGAAAGTGTGATGGAAGCAATGGCAGTGAGTGGAAAAAGGTTACACAAGGAGCTTTCAGGAGAGGCACAATGTGATTAGGTAGGTCCTGCAATAACATTCCTGTCAACCAGTTGGTTCACAAGACCATAGGATATGCTATTTTTCAATTCCGCCCTTTCCCAAGCCTGTACTAGTGCGGTCTTTCTCCCAACGGTCTATGCAGCATTGCATCACCAAAAGTGAGGAAGAACTCAATGTTTGAGGGCATGTTGGACTGGGAACAATGTTGTTGCAGTCTCTTACCCTACTCCTAATATCATAGAGCACTGGTTGGTTGATAAGAATGGTTGTGTAAATGGCATTAAGCAGGCCTGAGGTCAGGTTTCCAGAGGTTTGAGTTCAGGTGTTCAGTGTCTTAAAGGTGACTCAGCTTTGACGTAATTTTCTCAGGAATCGAGAGCACACTGAACCTGGGCTATATATGGAAACTGTTTTACCTGTGACAGATTTATGCCAGCGCTGAGAAGATACAGTGGTTTTACATGCACCTCATCACACACAGACAGCCGTGATCCATCAAAGACCTCCGTCCTTGGCCTTGAGCTCCATTAGCATGTGCTCATATGTGGCTGCAAGGGAGGCTAGAGTCATAATGGTTAAGTGGGGGGAAGTTACTCCACCAACATTCATAGAGACATTGAACTCCATTTCTGAAATCCTGCTGCTCAAATGAATTTAATTTAAACAATAATGATCTCAAGGTAGTATGCATATCATGGAAAATCATAGTTTTCATTAGACAAGATTCAATGTACTATGCCATATTGTTATTTCAAAGAGTTCAAAACGTTGAACACTGTTGTACACTTGTAGCTAATGTTTTCAAAAGGGTAGCTCACTGTATTTTAAATTGTAAGTAGCTTTTAGTTTGGCGTAGCTTGTCATCACTGAATACTACATCGTGAAAAAGCAAGGCAAAAGTACTAGATTTTAGAAATGATCGGATCTTGTCTAAGCTGAGTTTACAACTTCATTCACTGACTCTTGACAGACTAGACAGTTAATTTGGTTTTCAGCCTTCTTTGATCAAGGTAGATCTCCGTTTTCTCCTATGCCGTAACTGTGAGTCCATGTTCCTCTCTGCAAAGTCCTTCATCTGAACGTCTGTTCTTTTAAAACAGGATTAGAATATCAAACTCCTGTGATGCCCATCCCGCAGTCCCCCAGCAATGGGATTTGGATCAGCTGTACATTGAGAGCACAGGGTAATCTCTGACTTCTGGCTCTGCATAAATCAAAGAGCTGACTTAATATTTAATTATGCTCCAGGTACTTCTGCCTGTGTTCTTCATCTCTTTCTCTCTCTTTTCCTCTGAAGCTAAAAGGAGCACATTCTGCCTTTGTAAGGGACTGCCTGAACAGCTAATCACATACAATCATGCTAACAGCAGTGAGGTCTCGCAGCTTAACAGAGTCAAGTGGTGTTTCATAAAAAAAAGAAAGAAAAAGAAATGAACAAAATTCAACATCTCTGGATAGGAACAGGTGTGGAGTCTTGTTGGAGCTGTGGTGCAGCTGTTGGCGCATACGCTCTGGGTTTGTTGGAGCTGAAGTGCCCTTCAAGATTTTTTTTATTATATTATATTATTATTATATTTATATTTATTATATTATACAAGGAAAAATAACCATAGAATGTTGAAGATTGCACGTTTGAAAAAACTGAACACTGGTAAACTGAACCTTCTTTGTGTGCTCATTCATTTATTACAATGTACATGTAGATATGGTTCCCACGCGTCCTGGAAAACCTGGGCTGTATCCGAAATCGCCCCCTATACTCTTAAATAGGGCACTATTTGAGGGGACAGCCATTTGTAGTGGTGGACGTTAAGTGCACTCATTCAATCCTACAATGCACCGCAATAACGAGTATACAACTGATGTACGCTCAACGGCTAGAGAATACCCATAATGCACTGTGAGAGTCGCTGAATGAATTCCCGCGTCTGACCAGAAGATGGCGCCCGCAGCTGAATCAATCATCCATCCATTTTCCAAACCGCGCTGGTCCAGCGTAATATCATACAGGTATAAATTCATTTTTTCAATTTTTCAAATTCTCCTTTCAAACACTTCTCCCATGTGTATTTTCTGTGAGTGCTCTGTGAAGAGCATCAAATATTTCCATTTACAGTGTGTTTTACAGCATTTAGCATTGTAGCCAGTGTTTGTTGCGTGAGTGCAATGGCTAATCAGAGGCATTTGAGTTAGTCAGAATCTGCTCAATAGCACTCAAAACGCTAGAGATGTTTTTCAGCACAAGCTCATTGGTTGAATTCTGCACGCTCGCAAATCCTTTCATTATAACCAACAAAGTGTAGACACAATGTATATGTAATTCATTGTGCAGTGTAGCCAGCTTAATTGATTATAATGGGAGTTTTCACAAGAGTGCAGAACTCCGTGAGCAAGCACTGAACTGAAGTGATTGACAGGTTCAGTGATTTATAAGGTGAGCACTCTTTGTTTCCTATCTGTATATAACCCACTCACAATTTGAACAGTTTTATTTTTACTGCTCAGTACACTCTGCCAAGTTTCAGGAGTGACAACCATATTTAAATACGGGACTGAATCCAAAGTTGTGTTGACTGACATAGTGATAACCATAGGAAAAGACAGGGCGAAAAAGTCTGATATGTCAAAATATCAAAAATAATGAAAAATTTATGCCATTACAAAATATTGACTAAATAAAAAGACAATTAAAGTGCAAAAAAAATGCTGTGTAAAAACAAACACAGGTGTGCCTAGGAAAGGTGAAGAAGTGAACAGCTGTTGAATATTTCTGTAAGTCAGTCTTATGTAGAACATATGTAAAAGAGGTTGTCCGTTTTCTGATTAGGTCAAGCTCCCGCTCTTGTTCTCTCTTCCTTTCATATAGTCTTATGGGCTTTCCTGTGTATAATTTTCTAGCTAACTGGTGCATAGCAAATAAGGGTCAAGAGTCTGATCTGTCTACTCGACAAGAAACGGGAAAAAAGCAAGCAAGAAAGAAAGAGGATGGCAACACAGGGCACTGGATGTGGTGAAACTGGGTTGTTTGCTTTTAATTTAATTTGTCTCTCTTCTTCTCTCAAGCATTGACTCTGAGACTTAATATTTCACAGCATTTTTGCTGATGGAAAAACATAGTTGGCAGTTTAGACATATGATCTTTCTAGACCATTGGGAAATGATTTAGTGTGTGTGAGCATTTGTGCATGTGTGTACAGTATTTGTTGATTTCAAAGCACTACAAGGCTTCTATATTGGGTCTATTGTTCTTGGTGTGTGATCACCCCTCTAACACACTGCCACGGTCTCAATGACCTTTTCTGCCTTGAGGGTGAATGCAATGAGTTTCCTGTCGATATGTTCCAGCAGTGCGTGAATGACTGTTTGACTGCTCTTAATAACATTTTAAGGATGGTTTTTAACAACATTGCAGAATGGTTTCTCACTCCACTGAGCTGTACCGTGCATTAGTCCTAAATTGGACATAAGCTGAAACCTACAAAAATTGAAGTGAGAACTCTGACACAAGTTTTCAATATTCTGTGTTAAATCAATACTTTACTAATCACTCTTGTTTATCTTTTTTTTATTTGTTGAAAGGAAACTATTAAGCAATGATGCATTCCTCATCATCCCTGAAGAGCATTTGAATTATTTTAATCTCTGCTTAATTGCCATAATCTGCTTCACTGAGCTGAAATGCAAGCATTCTAAAGAGACGCTGAGAAAGAGAAGTGGTGTTTCTCCATTTTCTTTCACAATAATCTTGTCAAATCATGGTAATCAGGGTTTTTTTTTAAATATAGATATATTAATATGTATTTATATTTATATATCTATATTTATATTTATATGTATTATATGATTATATGACAGTATTTTTTTCCCCATGCATGACCAGGTGTTAACTGCATTTTCTACTGATTGAGAGAGGAAATACTGCAGTAGATTGACTTAGAATGCCCTATTTTACTGTCATGATGAGTGAATATTGTACAAACCCGATTCCAAAAAAGTTGGGACACTGTACAAATTGTGAATAAAAAAGGAATGCAATAATTTACAAATCTCATAAACTTACAGTGGGGAGAACAAGTATTTGATACACTGCCGATTTTGCAGGTTTGCCCACTTACAAAGCACTGTCTGTAATTTTTATCATAGGTACTCTTCAACTGTGAGTGACGGAATCTAAAACAAAAATCCAAAAAATCACATTGTATGATTTTTAAGTAATTAATTTGCATTTTATTGCATGACATAAGTATTTGATACATCAGAAAAGCAGAACTTAATATTTGGTACAGAAACCTTTGTTTGCAATTACAGAGATCATACGTTTCCTGTAGTTCTTGACCAGGTTTTGGCCCACTCCTCCATACAGACCTTCTCCAGATTCTTCAGGTTTCGGGGCTGTCGCTGGGCAATATAAACTTTCAGCTCCCTCCAAAGATTTTCTATTGGGTTCAGGTCTGGAGACTGGCTAGGCCACTCCAGGACCTTGAGATGCTTCTTACGGAGCGCCTCCTTAGTTGCCCTGGCTGTGTGTTTCGGGTCGTTGTCATGCTGGAAGACCCAGCCACGACCCATCTTCAATGCTCTTACTGATGGAAGGAGGTTGTTGGCCAAGATCTCGCGATACATGGCCCCATCCATCCTCCCCTCAATACGGTGCAGTCGTCCTGTCCCCTGTGCAGAAAAGCATCCCCAAAGAATGATGTTTCCACCTCCATGCTTCACGGTTGGGATGGTGTTCTTGGGGTTGTACTCATCCTTCTTCTTCCTCCAAACACGGCGAGTGGAGTTTAGACCAAAAAGCTCTATTTTTGTCTCCTCAGACCACATGACCTTCTCCCATTCCTCCTCTGGATCATCCAGATGGTCATTGGCAAACTTCAGACATGCGGCCTGGACATGCGTTGGCTTGAGCAGGGGGACCTTGCGTGCGCTGCAGGATTTTAATCCATGACGGCGTAGTGTGTTACTAATGGTTTTCTTTGAGACTGTGGTCCCAGCTCTCTTCAGGTCATTGACCAGGTCCTGCTGTGTAGTTCTGGGCTGATCCCTCACCTTCCTCATGATCACTGATGCCCCACGAGGTGAGATCTTGCATGGTGCCCCAGACCGAGGGAGATTGACCGTCATCTTGAACTTCTTCCATTTTCTAATAATTGCACCAACAGTTGCTGCCTTCTCACCAAGCTGCTTGCCTATTGTCCTGTAGCCCATCCCAGCCTTGTGCAGGTCTACAATTTTATCCCTGATGTCCTTACACAGCTCTCTGGTCTTGGCCATTGTGGAGAGGTTGGAGTCTGTTTGATTGAGTGTGTGGACAGGTGTCTTTTATACAGGTAACGAGTTCAGGTGCAGTTAATACAGGTAATGAGTGGAGAACAGGAGGGCTTCTTAAAGAAAAACTAACAGGTCTGTGAGAGCCGGAATTCTTACTGGTTGGTAGGTGATCAAATACTTATGTCATGCAATAAAATGCAAATTAATTATTTAAAAATCATACAATGTGATTTTCTGGATTTTTGTTTTAGATTCCATCTCTCACAGTTGAAGTGTACCTATGATAAAAATTACAGACCTCTACATGCTTTGTAAGTAGGAAAACCTGCAAAATCAGCAGTGTATCAAATACTTGTTCTCCCCACTGTATATTGTATTCACAATAGAATATAGATAACATCAAATGTTGAAAGTGAGACATTTTGAAATGTCATGCCAAATATTGGCTCATTTTGGATTTCATGAGAGCTACACATTCCAAAAAAGTTGGGACAGGTAGCAATAAGAGGCCGGAAAAGTTAAATGTACATATAAGGAACAGCTGGAGGACCAATTTGCAACTTATTAGGTCAATTGGCAACATGATTGGGTATAAAAAGAGCCTCTCAGAGTGGCAGTGTCTCTCAGAAGTCAAGATGGGCAGAGGATCACCAATTCCCCCAATGCTGCGGCGAAAAATAGTGGAGCAATATCAGAAAGGAGTTTCTCAGAGAAAATTGCAAAGAGTTTGAAGTTATCATCATCTACAGTGCATAATATCATCCAAAGATTCAGAGAATCTGGAACAATCTCTGTGCGTAAGGGTCAAGGCCGGAAAACCATACTGGATGCCCGTGATCTTCGGGCCCTTAGACGGCACTGCATCAGGAATGCTACTGTAATGGAAATCACAACATGGGCTCAGGAATACTTCCAGAAAACATTGTCGGTGAACACAATCCACCGTGCCATTCGCCGTTGCCGGCTAAAACTCTATAGGTCAAAAAAGAAGCCATATCTAAACATGATCCAGAAGCGCAGGCGTTTTCTCTGGGCCAAGGCTCATTTAAAATGAACTGTGGCAAAGTGGAAAACTGTTCTGTGGTCAGACGAATCAAAATTTGAAGTTCTTTTTGGAAAACTGGGACGCCATGTCATCCGGACTAAAGAGGACAAGGACAACCCAAGTTGTCATCAGCGCTCAGTTCAGAAGCCTGCATCTCTGATGGTATGGGGTTGCATGAGTGCGTGTGGCATGGGCAGCTTACACATCTGGAAAGGCACCATCAATGCTGAAAGGTATATCCAAGTTCTAGAACAACATATGCTCCCATCCAGACGTCGTCTCTTTCAGGGAAGACCTTGCATTTTCCAACATGACAATGCCAGACCACATACTGCATCAATTACAACATCATGGCTGCGTAGAAGAAGGATCCAGGTACTGAAATGGCCAGCCTGCAGTCCAGATCTTTCACCCATAGAAAACATTTGCCGCATCATAAAGAGGAAGATGCGACAAAGAAGACCTAAGACAGTTGAGCAACTAGAAGCCTGTATTAGACAAGAATGGGACAACATTCCTATTCCTAAACTTGAGCAACTTGTCTCCTCAGTCCCCAGACGTTTGCAGACTGTTATAAAAAGAAGAGGGGATGCCACACAGTGGTAAACATGGCCTTGTCCCAACTTTTTTGAGATGTGTTGATGCCATGAAATTTAAAATCAACTTATTTTTACCTTAAAATGATAACATTTGATATGTCATCTATGTTGTATTCTGAATAAAATATTGAAATTTGAAACTTCCACATCATTGCATTCTGTTTTTATTCACAATTTGTACAGTGTCCCAACTTTTTTGGAATCGGGTTTGTATATATATATATATATTAGTGCTGGGGAAAAATTAATCGCATCCAAAATAAAAGTTTGTGTTTACATAATATATGTGTGTGTAATTATTATGTATATATAAATACACACACATGCATGTATGTATTTAAGAAATATTTGCATGTATATACTGTATATATAATTTATCTTGTATATAAATATTTTTTAATAAAAATATAACATTTTTCTTAAATATATACATGCATGTGTGTATTTATATATACATAATAATGTATATATTTACATTTATATATTTACTCACCAAGTCGAGGTGAGTTTGAGACTGACTCGCATCGTTTACGGATTTAATTTCTGCTTCTTTTCCCTAAATAGTTTGAGTGTCTCAGAACCTGCTAATCTCTGTGGATTTTCATTCACAACAGTCTCTAGATCTTACAGACAATGGTGCGAAAAACATTGGCAGCTCTGTGGTAACTGGAAAACAACCACCCATTACGACAGTGCATCAATAGCAATGTCTTTTAATGCGCAGCAGCAGAGGTAGATCACAGCAGGTTCAGCTCCTTTCAGAGGCAACATTTGGGCACAGGCTCACTCAAGCTGGAGAGATTCCAAAAAACTCTTCCTCTTCTGACAAATCTCAATTTCTGCTCTGACATACAGATGGTGCAGTCAGTTTAGTGTATGCAGCATGAATTCATGGATTCATCCTATCTTATTTCAGTGATTTTTGTCTGGTGTTGGTGGAGTAATGGTGTTGGGACTATTTCATTGGTGTTCATTGCTATGCATTTTATAGTTTAAGGGTTAGTTCACCCAAAAATGAAAATTCTGTAATTAATTACTCACACTCATGTCATTCCAAACCTGTAAAACCTTTGTTCATCTTCGGACACAAATTAAGATATTTTTTATGAAATCAGAGAGCAATTTAATTACCACTTTCAAGGTCCAGAAAGGTAGGAAAGACATCGTTAAAATCGTCCATGTGTCTACAGTGGTTCAACCTTAATTTTATGAAGCGACGAGAATACTTTATGTGCGGAAAAAACAAACAAAAATAACAACTTTATTCAACAATTTCTCCTAGTCTGTGTCAGTCTATTACGCTGTTGACGTAGTGTAAACAGTGCAGCGCTTACTTTGGTTCTACGTCAGAGCGGCGCGTGCGCATGCATTGTGGTGCTCACGTGAACAGCGTCGGCCAATGGTAAACCGCCGTTCTGGAAGCGTTGCACTGTTTACACTACGTCAACAGCGTAAGAGTCTGACACAGACTAGAAGAAATTGTTGAATAAAGTTGTTGTTTTTGTTTGTTTTTTGCGCACAAAAAAGTTTTCTCATCGCTTCAAAAAATTAAGGTAGTCGTCACATGGACAATTTTAACGATGTCTTTACTACCTTTCTGGGTCTTGAAAGTGGTAACTAAATTGCTGTCTATGGAAGGGTCAGAGAGCTCTCTGATTTCATCAGAAATATCTTCATTTGTGTTCCGAAGATGAACGAAGGTCTTACAGGTTTGGAACGACATGAGGGTGAGTAATTAATGACAGAATTTTTGGGTGAACTAACCTTTTAATCTCCCCATCTTCTAATGTCTACTTTCAAGACCAGCACACATGTTCTGGAATAAATGTGTAGAAATGTGTGATGACCATGTCAGCATCGACCAGAATCTGTTACACTGTACTAATTAGGGATGATGTTTTTAAATCAGTTTGTAAGCAATTTGTCTGTCCATACTGAAAGTGAATTTGTGACATGGAACAATAACAACTAATCAAAACATTATTGATAGTTATCTGGAAAGAGATTTTGGAGAGTTTCACCTGGCTTGATGGCACAAAAATAGAAACAGCACAGTGTAAGAATGATTCCAAATCCAGGTTGTTTTGGGAATAAAAGACGCTCATCATCACAGCGGTGTCGATTGTCCCACCTACTGTGTTCGCTGGTGATGTAATGACTGTTGGTTTGCTGAAAACCAAATCATTTTTTTACAGAAACACTCAACCTTGTAGTGCACTCAAGTGGTACACCTTCTCAGCCCCTCGCCTCTGAATATTCATAAACCCCTCCCATATGCATGCATAATTAATTAAATATGTGGAAGAGACTGAAATCTCAACACAAATGGCTTTCATTATTCAAATATTGAAATATTAAATGCCATTATGCATGTTTTCCAGGTGGGAGCATGTCAAAAATAGAGTGAAGCTGGCATTTCTCTTTAGCATACCAGGGTAAAAGTGTAGTTTCAAATACTTGCATTCTCGCAGTGTGATACGGATTTTCATGTTTCATATTATAGCCACAGTGAACATGGATAGTTTTTTTTTTTTTTTTGAGGTGAGAGACAGATCTTGAGATTTTGTGTTATTAGATACAGCCTCTGCTGCGCCTTTACAACAAGACTTTCAGGTTAACACTTACAGGTAGAAGTGTTGCAGTTGTTTTGTATGTTACAGGATCAATATTTGAGGTGGTTTCTGTCTGTGGCGGCAGTGTTTCTACACAGTTATCACAAAGTTTTGTAACAAATGCACATTTGATGTATCCTGGACAAATGTTCATTTATATTGTTTAAAAGCATGCAGAGGACTCTGGTATTGGGGTCTAATCCGTTTGTGCAGATACCTACTGAAATATTACCTGGTTTGGATTACGCCAGTGGAATTTAGTTGTGTTTCCAGGATTTGGGACTTCATAGTTTCATTGACCACTGGGACATTTTCCAAGACTGTTCACAACATTCACATTCAAGACCTTTTGCATTATGAACCATAAATCCATTACTGCTGTTACATTCTAAGACTGTTTAGCCACGTTTCCACCGCAGGAACTTTCCCCAGGAACTAGCAGGGCTTAAAGTTTTCCAGCACCGTGCCGGATCTCCGGCGTGCGGCGTTTGGCTGAGGGAAAAAATACATTTAAAAAAAAAAAAAAAAAAAAACCTGTTGATATCACGTTCGAGTTCATGAGTTCGCCTTCCATTGGTTTGAGAGGACCACAGATTTCACTCTTAACTGAACTAACATAACCAATCAGAAGTAGAATGGGGCGGGTCTTGCAACTAGTGTTGCCAGATTGGGCGGGTTTTGAATTTGATTGTGCGGGTAAAAATGGGCTTGGGTGGGTGGACAAAATTTGGGCTGGTTTGAGGTCAGTTTGGCAGAGTCAGCTGGCATTGGTGTTGACGTCGCCGACGACCACGCACTTCCAGCCAATCAGCGTTCAGCAGGCAGACACGGTCATTCATGACTGACATGACTGGCGGTTTTAGCGCGATAACTTATAGCTGTATATTCAAGTGATCGCTATGCTAAAGTGGCATAAATATACAGTAAGTTGTATCTACAATAAAGAGTGGGAGAGTGATCCAACGTGGATTACACCTGTGGTGGAAGATGACTCGATGACTCTATAAATATAACCAACTCTGAGAGCACAGTTGAATGACTTGAATTGAAATTGAATATGGGACTATATGACTCCTGTCCATCATCGTGTGCACACTGACAGGACATCTGCAAGTTTTAAACCATCTAGACTGCGCTCTACTTGTCCCTGACAGCTGCTGAAAGAGGTTTGAATCAACGATTAATCAGTTTTGACTGTGCTAAGTGCATTATGTTCTATGTACTTCACGACGTAACATTACTATAGTTCTGTCAAAGCGCAACACAAAGGTAAGCGCATCGTTGTTGTTATTTTTTTGTTGGCGGATTATCGTACAGTATCAATGAATGACACATTTTGGCAGTGGTGTGTGCATTAACGTGTGTGAAATGCCTGCTAATTACGTTGATTTTTCCGATCTCTTATATTGGTACTTTTTGCACTTTAATTGGCTTATTCCTACTGTTGACATTGAAAATTATGTTTTTCTGAGGGTTAAGTCAATTAATTTCTTGATTGCCGTTTTGACAGTTTCCACTTGGACATTTTAGTCATATTTGCTAATTCTCTTTAATGTATTTGCCCTGTTTTGATCCATTTTCCTGGGAATTTTTTTTTTTGTCATCAACATTATGTTTTAAGGATATAAAAACTCATCAACCTTGGTTGTTATGGCAGTAAAATTCTATCACATTATTTTGGCAGTTAAAGTTTTGGGCGTTTTTTTTCTTGGAGTGGGCGGGTTTTGGTGAGTTTTTGGGCTGGAAATCGTTGACCCAATCTGGCAACACTGGCCCTAACCGAATTCTACTAAGCATAGTAAACTGTCTTTGTATATTTCCAATTTTATATTCATTTCTTAGTATATAATTAAACATTATTTCTTTTGAAGAAAACTATTTCAGAAATTTCAGGTTTTAGATTGTAGGTCATCTTGTACCCTGTCAAGGACAAAGCTAACCAGCAAAACTTGATATCAAAAGCATCCTAAATGTTACATGCATTTGCACCATATTGTAGTGATTAACCTGTCTTGGTATTGCTGTTTCAAATAGCCCACCATAATCTGTAGTCTGAGCCTGTAAATGCAATGGCAAATACATTACTAGTTGGTTTCAAGGAAAATCATTTTCAAATACTGTTGTTTTTTCTTTTGTTTGCCAAATAACCGTATTTGTCCAAAACGTCACCGGACTAATCTTCACGGTACTTTAGACCGCGATGGAAACGCAGACAGCAACAGGTCTGGGGGAAAAAAAGTTCCTGGGACAAATTGTTCCGGGTAATTTCGGTGGAAACGGGGCTTTTGATACAGCTTTCAATACTACATTCATTTATGTTTTTGTTCATTGGTGCTGTAGTGTTTTGGTGGTTATTGTTTCATTACATTGGGTATTCAATTAAATCAAACAAACTATAATTTATTCAGTTATTATTTAATATTTAATTATTGGTTGTTGGTTTGTTCTATGCATTGAGTTTTGTGTTGATTTGTTATGCTGTTTTTGGGTTCATCAATGTGTTAATTGTCACCATCCAGTGTTTCAATATATACAGTTGTTCACTCCCCTATTAAGACTCTTTCAGTTACTTTAAACACAACCAATAGTAAAAGTGAATACCCCATTTTATGTAACTCATGGTCTAAAATTAAGGCGAGGTAGTTACAGTTTGTTGATTATGTAATAATTTGCCACCCTAAATGTTCCACACAGACTTTGACTGTAAGCCTATCTAAACATTGGAGTTACGGACTTTGATAACTGGCAAAATGCTAGTGGAAAGTTAAAACCAGTTTTTCTTGTTGTCTAGTCCAACAGATATCATCTTAAGTAAGCCTTTCTAGTCTAACCAGTCGAGTCAACAGTTGTTGCAAGCTTGTGCCTGTTCCACCATGCACATTTCTCTGCAATAACATTGAACAAACATGATTTCTGATTGATATTTTTAGCTATTTTATGTCATAACCTTTTGAATTAAGCTAGCTCATCCTGTTTTTACATCAATATCATTTTAAGTTTTTCAGGTACTTTGCAATCATCGTCATTTGACATTAACTAAAGCAAGCAAAATAACATTTCTTTGAAACAGGTAAATATCAATATCCAAAACAAATAGCAGTAGCAATCTGCATTCTATACACAGTAGGGCTTTTCACGCTGCGCTTAACCCAGGATTATTGTCATTCTAACCACCGCTTTTAACTCTGAGTAAAGGAGCGTTTCACACGTGTAATTTAGATGTGGGGTTAGCACCGGGTTTTACCCGGGGTTATGAGACCCTGCTCTGGACCGCTTTTGCAGTACTAACCCCCGCATTGTGATGCCAACCTTGTACAGTGTGAAACGGAGCGGTGTTAGAATGTTACACCTAGACACTTAGTAGCAGCTTTTATGTAAACAGGTCGCGTGCTGCATTCATCCAATCAATGACACTGACCCCGCAAATATGCAAATAAGAACGTTAACCCAGGGTTTAGGAGTGTACAAAGTAAAACGTCGGTTTATGAATACCCAGGATTAATTGTTAACCCCGGGTTAATTATAAGCAGTGTGAAAAGTGAAGCAAGATAACCCAGGATTCAGTTTACCTGGGGTTTAGAATGACTCAGGGTTTACTATTTCATGTGTGAAAAGCCCTAGTGTCTTCATTCATTTAAATATTTTCAGTGCAGAAAAAACACTTTATTTGAAATATGACCAGATCCAGCCCATGGATTGCAGCCGCCAGACCTTTTTTATATATTCTTACTACATCATCTTTGCAAAGTCTCAGAACCAAAGCTCAGAACAGATTCACAGGCATCAGATCCACAGGCATCAGATCCCTTCGGCTTTTACGTGTAGTCGTGCTGACACACACTTCTGCACCGACAAACACATGATGCATTCACTGACATAAGCATGCAGCGCCATGCTAGAGCGCACATCACAGGCCGCTGAAGAGGTACGGAGATTATGCCCTGGAGTATCATTCTTTGGAAACTCAAGGGCCCTCCAGCCCGGAGCAGTCGTCTTTGTACAGAACGAAAAGATTTTGGTTTGTGTGGGTGTGTGTCAGCCTTACCTGAAAATCTCCCTCTTATGGATATAGAAGTTCACTTGTTCTTATGCACCGGTTTTGGTGATTGGCTCCTACTCTTATGCCTTTTGATCCTTTCCTTCCTCTCTCGTCCCCATCCCTTCCTCTCCTGTCTTTTTAAACTGAACGACCTTTATCACTCCTTCACTTCTGTGCAGGGCACAGGGGAAACGGTGGAAGTTAGTCAGTAGGTCAATGAATATTAATAAGACATTTTACACTCCTTCCAAAGGCCAAGCACGACACTTCTTCCCCCCCTCTCCCAGCCCTCTTTCTTTCTCTCCTCCTGCTTGCCTTTTCCACACTGTCTTTCATCCCTCCTGTGACATCACTCCATCCTCAGTGAATGAAAAGGATGAGTTGTACTCAACATTGACCTTATAGGCCTCTTGAGGCCACAGAACCAAGATGGGGTTTTTGCCTAATAGCAATGCATAAATAGCACTTTTCAGTCAGAAACAGCTCGGACACTCTTTTCTGCAGACAACCCAAGTATTTATTATTTTTATTATTTTATTATTTTGCTACGATTTCAGCCACCTTTAAAATATTTAATAATAAAATTAATAAATATAAAATTGTTTTCAGTTTTACATGAAAATAGTTCATTATTTATTTCATTATAAAAATTTAAATCAACTGAAAATCATACATTATAATTTTAATTATATAAATTATAAATGAGATCAATATATTTTTAAGTAAACCGTAATATTCAATATTTATATACTATTAAAATGAATGTATGCTTTTATATATTTTTGAATAAACAGTAATATTTCATATTCATTTAATTATTATTAATTGTATTAAAACACATTTTGTTAGCTTTAACAAATAATGCTTAACTAATAACAATAAAAATAACATATTTTCAATTAGTGTACGATGTCTATTGTTGTGTTTTGAATGCTGGATTCTTTTGTGCTGATGTTCCCTTTAGGATTGATAACTCTCCTAACCAGCCTTGCTTTTGAAAACCATATCCGTACTGGTCCAAAAGTTAGATTTGCACCTGGCCAGCACAAACCAGAATAAACCATCCTTGCGTGTAAATTCATGCTGGTCTAAGAGAGGTATTTCTGCAGCTTATTCATAGATGTGATGCAGAACACATTTAGGAATTAGAGCCCTTGAAATGTTCATTAGTATTTCTCTGTTTTTGGCTGAAAATGACCTCAAACTGAACTTATATGATGAGTTTGAAGTGGTCATCACATGGTCCTCCCTTCTTCTGATGTTCAGGCCCAACTAAGTCTGTCCTCTTCCTGAATGTTTCACCCTCAGACCACGACCCGGCGGAGTTTACACAGTTCCCCCACGAATCCCTTTCGTTTGATAAATAGAAAAACAAGATTTCAATTATGGAGTAATCCCTTTTAAGGGCTCATCTCCTCCATCTCCTCCCTGCTCTGAGCTCAGGATGGCCTTAATTTATTCATTATATATAAGCTATTTATTATTCATTTTCGTGTATTCTGTCTGCACATACTCTTCAGAGTGGTGTTATGGAGAGGAAATCAGAGGGAGATGAAATGTCTGTTTTTTTTATTTGAGCCACGTCTGCCTGGTTTGGTCAAGCTCTTTGCGTTGGTATAATATCTGCTTTCTCTCGCTTTCTTTCTCTGCTGGTTTCTTGCCCGATGGCAAAACTGACCGGAGATCAGTCTCAGAAATTTGCTGAGCGTTGTAATTTACTTTGGCCGGGTTGGAGGCCAGAGGTGCTATACATCTGTGATTATGCCTCGAGAAGACTCAAGATCTAATCTCAGGGTCGGCCTGTATTTTACCAGTGTAAACTGCCTAAATACAGATTTTGTATATGCTGATGATTTGCATATGCAGGTTTCTCCGAGATTCTGTAAAACAAAAAGACACAGAAGTGGTTAGTGCACATGGTCCAGACATGTGGAACTGCAGCAGTGAACCAGCATGAAACAGAAACTGAATGAGAGAGAACTTAAAGGTGCAGTGTGTAATATTTGTGAGGATCTATTGACAAAAATGCAATACAATATGCATAACTATGTTTTCAGTGGTGTATAAAGACCTTACATAATGAACCGTTATGTTTTTATTTCCTTAGAATGAGCCATTTCTGTGTACATACACCGCGGGTCCCCTTACAGTGAAGTCAGTCACCATTTTGCGCCGTCATGTTTCTACAGTAGCCCTAAACGGGCAAACTGCTCTACAGAGCGCTAGCTACTCTCTGCTGTGTCAGACGTCGACATCTTTGTCCTGTGTCGGCCACCGTAGCTTCTCTATGTGCTTAAAAAGGGAGGGTGGGCAGTTGCAATTCATAACCTCACCGCTAGATGCCACTAAAATTTACACAGTGCCCCTTTAAAGGGATAGTTTACCCAAAAATTTTTGGGTCCAATGTTGTTCTTGTTGGTCTGTAATGTCAACAGTGGCAATGCAGTGTCAAAAATGTTTTTGTGTCCCAAAAAAGAAAGTAATTCTCTTTTGGAATGACATGAGGGTGAGTAAATGATGAAAGAATTTTCATTCTGGGTGAACTGTCCCTTTAAAACAAATTAAGACATTTTACATTACATTTATCAGTCTATCTATCTGTCTGTCTGTCTATTGTTCTATCTATTTATCAATCAATCTGTCTGTCTTTCTATTATTCTATTTTTCTACCTGTCTGTCTAACTATCTGTATTGTTCTATTATTCAATCTATCTATTGTTCAGTTTACTATCGTTCTACCAATCTATCTGTAGTTCTATCTATCATTCTGTCTATTGTATTGACTGTTGTATGTCTATCGCTCTGTCATTCTATCATCTATTGTTCAGTATAGTTCTGTCTATCTTTATGTCTGTCATTCTATCTATCTGTTACATCTATCATTTCAATTCATCATATTTGTTCAACTCATCATTGTCTATATTGTGTATTTTAGCATCACTAGAATGCTCTATTGACCAATCAGCACCCAGGATCTGATCTAACTGGCAAAGGTTAACGTGGGAGCTCTGTGCAGCTGCCCGTCTTTAGCTGTTTTCTCTCTGATAGAGAGATCTGCTCTGAACTCTTCCTTTCAGAAAAAGAGAGTTGATGTTTATGCCCGGGAAGTATTTTTTCGCCCACCTTTTTTCTTCTATTTTCACACCTCCCCCTGATGAGTGGCTGTCTGTTGCCTCTCAGATCAGTTTGCCCCTCAGCAACATGGACAGCTTAAACAAATTGTGAATGTGTGTGCACATGCATGTCCAATTCTCTATACTTATGCGTTGATGTGTAGACCTATTCATGAGCCTACATGCGCACTTGGACTAGCTATGTCTAAATATAAATAGAAGATTCAGCTTGTTACTGTTACTTATTGGGCCTTAATACTACATTGATCAATAGAGATCCATCTCCTCCTCGGCAACACTACTTCCTGTCTCCTTCCCAGTGCCTGCTTGACGGATTAGAAGCTTTGTAGCCATTGAAGTACAAGCCTGCCGTAAAACAAAAGGGACCCACTCTTGTTCTGTCCAGTTAAAGGCGGGTAATTACCAGCCAGTCATCTCTGATGTTTACAGCATCCAGAGAGACGCAACTGTCAATGCTAACTGTCTGCTCTTTTTGCATTTAGATAGATGAGGCAAAACAACTGAAGAATCCCTTTATATTTCCTTCAAGATGTTATTTCTTTCCACTGGCAGCCTTTTACTATTTGGTGCTATTTAACTAAAAGCCCCTCACAGTTTGAGTGGTATGTTTGTGTGCGTGGGTAGGCAACCATTAGCGGTCACAGGCTGAAATGGAGCCCAACCAAGTTTAAAGGCGCAACTTGCTCCAACACCACTAATGTATATGAGAATTTACACACTGACAGACACGAGCGCAGATACACAGGCGCACACATGAACTAACCCTTAAATGTGCAATTGTTGTGTGTCTGCATGTGGCAGGGAGATTTCCTGCAGGTGGGGGAGAGTTGGAGTGGGTGGACGCCTTGAAGTGTGGCGTAGCTTGATGGCACCGCCGCAAACTCATTCAATTTGTCTAAGGATCCCCCCTCCGCATGCACACACACACAGATTGTCTTTTGGCGGCGTGGGCAGATGCTCTGAAGCAGAGAGAATGGTTGCACCAGCGCAGGATCTCTTCCTCTCCCCTGGGGTCTGTTTTAAAGGATGATGGGATACGGGAGGGCGGAGGATATGTCATTTTATTTTATTCTCATCTTTCCCTCCTGCCCTGGCGCTGATGTGCGTGGACGTAGTTCAGGGAAACAGACCCGCTTTATTCTACGTTTTGTCCTCTTCTAACCTGCCTGTCTCTCTCGTTCTTTCTCTCAGAAGTGTGTGTGGGTGAATAGAGCGTGGATCTGTCTGGCTTTGCTTTTAGCACAAGCTGTCATTGCTTCTGGTTAAGCATATATTCTACTAAGTGTGCACTGACTAATATCTCTTGGGGAATTTTGCATTTGGAAGGTGAAGATGGCCACAGGAACCCTTCCACTTTTTCACTGATTAGCTTATGAGTTTTTCGACTGGCCATCTACACCCAAGAACGTTGTCAAGGACATCGATGAAGCTTGGCAGAGGATTAGGCATTTAAAGTAGCACCTCAGAGAAGTGCAAATTTCTCCGCTAAAACCCCAGCCTGCTTTCTTCTCTGAAATATCATGATCTACAGAAAGTGTCCAATTACTTTTTATTTATTTTGTATAAATTTATTTTATATAAATATAGTTAATTCAATTAAGGGGTTATACATAAATGCTTGAAATGAATTTTGTAAACAAATATAATATATTCTAATATAATAAATATATTAATTTTATTTTATATTAGCTAAACCACTTGTCCTGTGTAGGGTTGCAGGCAGGGTTGTTGTTGTTTTTCACGCTGTCATGAGTGTTTCTTCCTGCCGTTTTACTTTTTCACTGATTAGATAGAGATTTTTTAACTCACCATTTACACTGAGAACATTGTCAAGGACGTCAATGAAGTTTGGCATAGTATTAGGCATTTACAGCAGCACCTCAGAGAAGTTCAGTGTTCTCCTCTAAAACCCAAGCCTGCTATCTCTACTGCTGTTAGTATTTCATTTGGACCAGTTAGTCTGCAGAGCAACTGCCGGACTAGCTCTCACACACTCTTTTATACAGTTTTCCTATAGCTTTATATCTAATGGCAGAGCGAGAGGCTCCAACATATGCAAACACATTCCATGCAAGCACATTCCATTCTCTTACAGGCCTCTACACAGACTCAGATAGTCAGATACATGATTATAATAGCAGAATAACTGGTTCACACAAATAGCTATATTATACTAAAATCATATATATTCTGATTAATAAAAATCTTCTACACATATATCGTTTTAGCATCGTTATCGCGATGTACGCAACCGCGATAGTCACATCGCAGGAAGTGCAATGTCAAGTGTAGAGATCGTAGTTGCTACGTGATCTCTACGGACCTGTCAGGGTACTGTCACTTCGGTCTAGTTTATTCTTGGTTTTGTGACAGAGCCCTGGCGCTACTGTATTGTCTTGTGTGAGCGCGCGGCTGGTTTTTTTTTTTCACTGGCTGCGTGCTTTCATGCTGTCAGTTTTGTGTGAACACGCGGCTTATGAGTGTTCTCATTGGCTGCGTGTTCATGTCTCGTTTTGTTTGAGCACATGGCTTGTGATTTGTTTTCACTGGCCATGTGCTCTCATGTCTATTGTCTTGACCCCGCTCATCTTGTTACCTGATTATTGGTTCATTTGCCCCACCTGTCTTCCCTCGTTACCCTCTTTTGTTTGCTTCCCTATTTATTCTCCTTGTGTTTGCAGTCCTGTGCCAGATCGTTGTCATTTGTTACTCATCGAATGCTCCCTCATGTGTGTCTCCCTGCTCAAGTCAAGTCAAGAAATCAAGTCTTGTTGATTATCCCCTTTTCCCCCTTTGGGTGGTTTTGGTTTGTTGCTTTTGTTTTATTTATTATTATTAAAAGCCTATTGTAATCTGCATCGAGTCCTTGCTCCTTTCATCACCCCCAACCCTGACAGGACCAGGTACCAGGTTCAAAACGCACATGATTCTCAGATTAATTGCAAGGTTTAACCATCATAGAGTGAAAGATTATCATTTGCACATGTTTAGGTCCTGTCAGTTAAACATTCAAGCTATTTCAAACCATTCAAGTGCAAGAAGACTCAAAAGAGAACTAAATTTAAATCCCGTGCGCTGTTTTCTGTGCGCACACACAAAGCCGCGCAGACAGAATGCGAACACCGAATTCTGTTTTCTTTCTCGTCTATTTGTGCTTAAACATACACACATGCGCAAAATTGTCAAAATGCCCGAGAAAGAAAACAGATGCGTATCATTATATTGGATCCATGCATTCACTCTTAAAATCACATTTGTAGCTTTTACACAGATTAACCCCTTTAAGGCAAAGATCGTCGACGGCCCCCGATTATTGTTGTTCAACATTCACTGCACTTTAAAACATCACACTCTTACTTGATCTAGACAAGCTGAGTATCATTAGAAATATTTAAGACTTCGATGTTTGACTGATGTTTATGATAAAACTAGGTTGTAGTGACGTTAATTTCTTAATTTATGTCAGGAGTGCAAAATAATCAAAGTAATTTTTTGATATTTTGAATAGAATAACACGCATTCATATTCCGTCACGTCAGCTCCGGTTTATTTGTTCACATAGATGCACTAGACAGCGTCCGTTAGGGCACTTAGTCCAAAAGTGTGCATATTTGGAGAAATACTGATTTATTCTCACATCTGCAAAATATTTCGTCATACAGAATATAATTTCTATTCATTTCCCACTGAATTATGCAACCTGAAGAGCTGAAAGAGCGTTCAGAGCGCTGTCTGTCTCTCCTGTTACGGGTTGCGCGAGTTATGACTCAGAGCGTACATTCGGCCTAGACCTATCAATCATCTTACGTGACCATAATTCCTGGCCTTCTGGATGACGCTGTCCTGTACACTTCCTCGTTCTGCGCTCCGTGAAAAACAAACTCAAAGAAACATTTCTACATGTGAAACAAGAAATTAATAAACACACGATAACAATAGTATATGTTTGTGTGTGATTTGGTGTATTTTCATATCAATAATGGATGTGTACATTATAAATGCTAAGCAGGTGTAGCGAGCTGCATATAAAAGGCTATACATAACATTTCAACAACGTTATATGACTAAAATCCACATTCAATTGCAATCGGAAGTTATTACAAACACTTGGTGGTTTAAAGTGAGTTTTGAGTAAAAGCGTAATATTAATCTTTTAAATTGTGTTATGTAGCTTGATGCTAATTGTAGCTCTAATGCACCTGTCGCGCCAGGAGCTATTCCATTAACTAATTTGTTAAAAGAATTCACATAAGGTCTCAAGAATATGCTTTTTTTTTCTAGAAAGATTTCAGATAATAGGTGAATTAACGTATAGTGGGATCAAAGAGATGTGGATGGAAAAACCATAATGGCAGAATAAAGGCTAATAATGGCTGAATACAAATAAAAGAATAGTGATAAAAGAATAATGAGGATTAGGTCTCATTCACAGCGAAGGTGTGAAAGGTTTGTCAAGTGAGAACAATAGAAACATGAATGGAGCAGTTAATCTCGCCAGACATTAGACAATAGACAGCAAGTAGGTGTTTACAGGGCAATAAAATATTTTATTAGCATCTTATCAGCCTTCTCTGAAAACTCACATGACATGGTCTTAGAAAATGTTTAATAAAATTCATAGTTTTGAAATGAAACATGAGCAGACTTTATCATAGGTACTCTTCACCTGAGAGTGATGGAATCTAAAACAAAAATCCAGAAAATCACATTGTATGATTTTTAAGTAATTAATTTGCATTTTATTGTATGACATGAGTATTTGATACATCAGAAAAGCAGAACTTAATATTTGGTACAGAAACCTTTGTTTGCAATTACAGAGATCATATGTTTACTGTAGTTCTTGACCAGGTTTGCACACACTGCAGCAGGGATTTTGGCCCACTCCTCCATACAGACCTTCTCCAGATCCTTCAGGTTTCAGGGCTGTCGCTGGGCAATACGGACTTTCAGCTCCCTCCAAAGATTTTCTATTGGGTTCAGGTCTGGAGGCTGGCTAGGCCACTCCAGGACCTTGAGATGCTTCTTACTGAGCCACTCCTTAGTTGCCCTGGCTGTGTGTTTCGGGTCGTTGTCATGCTGGAAGACCCAGCCACGACCCATCTTCAATGCTCTTACCGAGGGAAGGAGGTTGTTGGCCAAGATCTCGCGATACATGGCCCCATCCATCCTCCCCTCAATACGGTGCAGTCGTCCTGTCCCCTTTGCAGAAAAGCATCCCCAAAGAATGATGTTTCCACCTCCATGCTTCACGGTTGGGATGGTGTTCTTGGGGTTGTACTCATCCTTCTTCTTCCTCCAAACACGGCGAGTGGAGTTTAGACCAAAAAGCTCTATTTTTGTCTCATCAGACCACATGACCTTCTCCCATTCCTCCTCTGGATCATCCAGATGGTCATTGGCAAACTTCAGACGAGCCTGGACATGTGCTGGCTTGAGCAGGGGGACCTTGCGTGCACTGCAGGATTTTAATCCATGACGGCGTAGTGTGTTACTAATGGTTTTCTTTGCGACTGTGGTCCAAGCTCTCTTCAGGTCCCTCACCTTCCTCATGATCATTGATGCCCCATGAGGTGAGATCTTGCATGGTGCCCCAGACCGAGGGAGATTGACCGTCATCTTGAACTTCTTCCATTTTCTTCTGCCTTCTCACCAAGCTGCTTGCCTATTGTCCTGTAGCCCATCCCAGCCTTGTGCAGGTCTACAATTTTATCCCTGATGTCCTTACACAGCTCTCTGGTCTTGGCCATTGTGGAGAGGTTGGAGTCTGTTTGATTGAGTGTGTGGACAGGTGTCTTTTATACAGGTAACGAGTTCAAACAGGTGCAGTTAATACAGGTAATGAGTGGAGAACAGGAGGGCTTCTTAAAGAAAAACTAACAGGTCTGTGAGAGCCGGAATTCTTACTGGTTGGTAGGTGATCAAATACTTATGTCATGCAATAAAATTCTTTCCAAATAGAGCTATATCTGGTGAAACCTTTTCATATCGCAGAAAAACAAAATATCGCAATGGTATTTTTCTAATATCGTGCAGCATTATTTAGTATGTTTTTGTGTTCTAAACAAAACATTTCAATAGAAAAACGAGGAACCTCGGTTGAGGTTGAACTGGCCATGAACTGAAGGGCCTTGGTTTGCCAACTCATTTTATCCAATTAGAAGAGAGACTGATAGGGAATACAGGCTCTGTTTAGGTGTTGTCTCAATGGTTATTCTCAGGTCATAATAAATGTAGGTCAAACATGATTGGCTGTAATGAGTTTATTAGGCAGGTTATTAATCGTCTGAATGTGTAGAGTGGTGGTTGAATGGAATTATGGTGTTGAAAATACTCAGGCCGAAGTGTCAGCTTAATTGATTTTCACATCAGTGAATAACGGTGAGACAGGAGACAACGAGAGAGTGAAAGGAAGTGTGGGAATTAGAGAGATTCATGCCAATATGATGAAATTGTTGCAATCTGTTCATTAATTCCATGTGTGTGTGTGTGTGTATATGTACTGTATGTGTATGTATGTATATGTGTGTGTGTGTGTGTGTGTGTATGTGTGTGTGTGTATATATATATATATATATATATATACAAACCCGATTCCAAAAAAAGTTGGGACACTGTACAAATTGTGAATAAAAACAGAATGCAATGATGTGGAAGTTTCAAATTTCAATATTTTATTCAGAATACAGCATAGATGA
The DNA here is from genome assembly GCA_039654105.1 of Coreius guichenoti. Classification (NCBI taxonomy): domain Eukaryota; kingdom Metazoa; phylum Chordata; class Actinopteri; order Cypriniformes; family Gobionidae; genus Coreius; species Coreius guichenoti. Next base: position 25,711,851 of record CM077185.1, on the reverse strand, counting down.
CATATCAAATGTTTAAACTGAGAAAATGTATCATTTTAAGGGAAAAATAAGTTGATTTTAAATTTCATGGCATCAACACATCTCAAAAAAGTTGGGACAAGGCCATGTTTACCACTGTGTGGCATCCCCTCTTCTTTTTATAACAGTCTGCAAACGACTGGGGACTGAGGAGACAAGTTGCTCAAGTTTGGGAATAGGAATGTTGTCCCATTCTTGTCTAATACAGGCTTCTAGTTGCTCAACTGTCTTAGGTCTTCTTTGTCGAATCTTCCTCTTTATGATGCGCCAAATGTTTTCTATGGGTGAAAGATCTGGACTGCAGGCTGGCCATTTCAGTACCCGGATCCTTCTTCTACGCAGCCATGATGTTGTAATTGATGCAGTATGTGGTCTGGCATTGTCATGTTGGAAAATGCAAGGTCTTCCCTGAAAGAGACAACGTCTGGATGGGAGCATATGTTGTTCTAGAACTTGGATATACCTTTCAGCATTGATGGTGCCTTTCCAGATGTGTAAGCTGCCCATGCCACACGCACTCATGCAACCCCATACCATCAGAGATGCAGGCTTCTGAACTGAGCGCTGATAACAACTTGGGTTGTCCTTGTCCTCTTTAGTCCGGATGACATGGCGTCCCAGTTTTCCAAAAAGAACTTCAAATTTTGATTCGTCTGACCACAGAACAGTTTTCCACTTTGCCACAGTCCATTTTAAATGAGCCTTGGCCCAGAGAAATGCCTGCGCTTCTGGATCATGTTTAGATATGGCTTCTTTTTTGACCTATAGAGTTTTAGCCAGCAACGGCGAATGGCACGGTGGATTGTGTTCACCGACAATGTTTTCTGGAAGTATTCCTGAGCCCATGTCGTGATTTCCATTACAGTAGCATTCCTGTATGTGATGCAGTGCCGTCTAAGGGCCCGAAGATCACGGGCATCCAGTATGGTTTTCCGGCCTTGACCCTTACGCACAGAGATTGTTCCAGATTCTCTAAATCTTTGGATGATATTATGCACTGTAGATGATGATAACTTCAAACTCTTTGCAATTTTTCTCTGAGAAACTCCTTTCTGATATTGCTCCACTATTTTTCGCCGCAGCATTGGGGGAATTGGTGATCCTCTGCCCATCTTGACTTCTGAGAGACACTGCCACTCTGAGAGGCTCTTTTTATACCCAATCATGTTGCCAATTGACCTAATAAGTTGCAAATTGGTCCTCCAGCTGTTCCTTATATGTACATTTAACTTTTCCGGCCTCTTATTGCTACCTGTCCCAACTTTTTTGGAATGTGTAGCTCCAATATTTGGCATGACATTTCAAAATGTCTCACTTTCAACATTTGATATGTTATCTATATTCTATTGTGAATAAAATATAAGTTTATGAGATTTGTAAATTATTGCATTCCTTTTTTATTCACAATTTCTACAGTGTCCCAACTTTGGAATCGGGTTTGTATATATATTTATTTATTTATTTAGCATTTTAAGTTGCGTTCATAATTCTCTTGGCTCAAAAATCTGAGGAACATGACTTATTTTGAAAACATGACATTCAAAAAAGTGTTAGTTCAAATAGTCATGATGCTACTGGCCTGTGTATAGGCACATATGGACACATATTGTGTGTGTTTTATGACCTCCATCACAATGGCCAGGAAAATCAGCTGCCATATCCTTTCGTTTTTTTACTCCAGCTGAATTTTTTCTCCTCAGTCATTTCGATCTGTGTTTTGCCCCCCTGAGTTTTTAGCTATTTTCTGTAATTTCTTGGAGCATGCTGGTACCATGCCATGGAATGGCTCTGACTTTTTTTGTTTTCCCCTCAGAAATCAGACATTTTCTCAGCTGTTAAATTGTGCTCCCGTTGCACTGAAGGGAAATTAATTACTTTCTCTCCCCGCCTCCCTCTTTTGGAGGAGAACATAAGAGTCACCACAGGGGACAATTCACTCCTTTTGCCATAGAAGTCATTCCATTCTATATGTGTGTGAGTGCCAGTCTAGCCATTTCAAGCCCTCTGTCCTTCTCCTTCCATCTCGCTTGCTTTGTCTTTTCATGTTTAGTCCTTCTGCTATCCGTGCATTCTCCTGCCAGCTCTCTCAATCTGTAAACATGATGTCTTACCTTTTAGTGCTGTAGCCTGAAAGATGTTCTGCCTTTCACAGATTTAGTCTTAGCTTATGATTAGCTGATAAGCCAAATACTTTATCTTCTGCCTTCAGTCTCAAAGATTTGCATATTTACCGTTGCACTTGGTATATAGCTGTTCAGTTTGCAGTCGTAAAATTCGGGTTGAGAATTAACAAGTATTTTTTGAAAGAAATATTTTTACTCCGCAAAGATGCATTAAATTGATCAAAAGTAAAGTAACAGTCAACTTTTACATTAACTGATACAAAAGATTTTGATATCTAATACAGTGGGGAGAACAAGTATTTGATACACTGCCAATTTTGCAGGTTTTCCTACTTACAAAGCATGTAGAGGTCTGTAATTTTTATCATAGGTACACTTCAACTGTGAGAGACGGAATCTAAAACAAAAATCCAGAAAATCACATTGTATGACTTTTAAATAATTAATTTGCATTTTATTGCATGACATAAGTATTTGATCACCTACCAACCAGTAAGAATTCCGGCTCTCACAGACTTGTTAGTTTTTCTTTAAGAAGCCCTCCTGTTCTCCACTCATTACCTGTATTAACTGCACCTGTTTGAACTCGTTACCTGTATAAAAGACACCTGTCCACACACTCAATCAAACAGACTCCAACCTCTCCACAATGGCCAAGACCAGAGAGCTGTGTAAGGACATCAGGGATAAAATTGTAGACCTGCACAAGGCTGGGATGGGCTACAGGACAATAGGCAAGCAGCTTGGTAAAAGGCAACAACTGTTGGCGCAATTATTAGAAAATGGAAGAAGTTCAAGATGACAGTCAATCTCCCTCGGTCTGGGGCACCATGCAAGATCTCAACTCGTGGGGCATCAATGATCATGAGGAAGGCGAGGGATCAGCCCAGAACTATACGGCAGGACCTGGTCAATGACCTGAAGAGAGCTGGGACCACAGTCTCAAAGAAAACCATTAGTAACACACTACGTCTGAAGTTTGCCAATGTCCATCTGGATGATTCAGAGGAGGAATGGGAGAAGGTCATGTGGTCTGATGAGACAAAAATAGAGCTTTTTGGTCTAAACTCCACTCGCCGTGTTTGGAGGAAGAAGGATGAGTACAACCCCAAGAACACCATCCCAACCGTGAAGCATGGAGGTCGAAACATCATTCTTTGGGGATGCTTTTCTGCAAAAGGGGGAAAGAACGATTGCACGTATTGAGGGGAGGATGGATAGGGCCATGTATCGCGAGATCTTGGCCAACAACCTCCTTCCCTCAGTAAGAGCATTGAAGATGGGTTGTGGCTGGGTCTTCCAGCATGACAACGACCCGAAACACACAGCCAGGGCAACTAAGGAGTGGCTCCGTAAGAAGCATCTCAAGGTCCTGGAGTGGCCTAGCCAGTCTCCAGACCTGAACCCAATAGAAAGTCTTTGGAGGGAGCTGAAAGTCCGTATTGCCCAGCGACAGCCCCAAAACCTGAAGGATCTGGAGAAGGTCTGTATGGAGGAATGGGCCAAAATCCCTGCTGCAGTGTGTGCAAACCTGGTCAAGAACTACAGGAAACGTATCTCTGTAATTGCAAACAAAGGTTTCTGTACCAAATATTAAGTTCTGCTTTTCTGATGTATCAAATACTTATGTCATGCAATAAAATGCAAATTAATTACTTAAAAATCATACAATGTGATTTTCTGGATTTTTGTTTTAGATTCCGTCACTCACAGTTGAAGAGTACCTATGATAAAAATTACAGACCTCTACATGCTTTGTAAGTGGGCAAACCTGCAAAATCGGCAGTGTATCAAATACTTGTTCTCCCCAATGTACATGCTATTCTTTTGAATTTTCTATTCATCAAAGTATCCTGAAAAAATGGTATTATGGTTTCCACAAAAATATTGAGCATGCAGCAGAACTGTTTTCAACATTGATAATAATTATAAATTAGCATATTAGAATGATTTCTGAAGGATCATGTGACAAGACTGGAGTAATGGCTGCTGAAAATGCAGCTTTGCCATCACAGGAAAAAATTGCATTTTAAAACATAATAAAAATAGAAAAGAGTTATTTTAAATTGTAATGATTCACAAGATTACAGTTTAACTGTATTTTTGATCAAATAAATGCAGCCCTGGTGAGTTTAATAGACTTCTTTCAAAAACAAAAAACATACCTTCCCCAAACTTTTAAACGGTTGTGTAAATCATGCACAAAAGTATATGCTTTAAAAGTATTATTTGCAAACAAATTACTACTTAAGGACTACAACATTTGGAACATATACGTCAAGCATGAGCTTGCATCTTTTTGGTAGTTGTAGTCTTTGTTGCAACTTCCCCTTCAAAAGTTACAGAAGACATAACTCTCACTCTCTCTTTCTCTCTGCTTCCCTCCCTTTTCTCAGTGTGAGATGAAAGATGTCGAGAATGAAGAAAAGCGAAGCTTCTTGTTTCTGGAACTGTTGGAGTTCAGCAATAAATGGGAGGAGTTTCAACACCTTATGCTCCTCCTACAGGCGTGGCCACCAGTGACTGACAAGAGCAGGTGAGGCTTTGGTGCTGATGCTCAGTTTTTAATTTACATATTCAATTTACATATTCACTTATAAAATGTATTATATAAGGATGATCAGAACAAGATTAGACCTGATATCATCCTGCAGGAGTTTATTTTGGAATAATAACCAGCTGAAAGTACATAATTCTACTAATTTCTGAATTGAAATATTTTATTATGTGAGACTGCAGAGTGATGAGAAAAACATGCAAGATTGGTTGCCAGGGACAGCTGTCAAATATACAGTTTAGCAGTCATTATACTAAATAGATATTGCAGAAACAAGTATTTTACCACAGGCTCTTTTTTTTTTTTTTTTCAAACTAATATGCTTATACATCTCTGTTGTTCATTTCTGCGTTTTCTTTCATCAAATTTTTTTCTTCAACGTGTGTGTATATATATATATATATATATATATATATAAAAAGCAAGCCATTTTCTTGTGATTGCAGGTTTGATTGAGGTAAATTGTTGTGTATTATATAACTGAATGAGTTTTCGAGGTTAAAGTCGAGGCTGCCAAAATGTGCGCTGATGATCGGAGAGCCGTTCCGTATCCGGATCAATAGACAGAAACAGAGAATATAAGCTGGCTGATTATGTATTGTGCCACGCTTTCAAATAGCTTGAGGCTTTTGTTTTCATGAAGAGTTTTGAATTAACATTCTAGAGAAGAATACAGAGCATTTGTGTGTGTGTGTGTTTTAATGTGTCCATGTGAGTTTGTGTGTGTTTGTCATTATGCTCTTTGGCATTTAAACAAAAGGTGAGTGCGATAGGGGGCCAAATGTAGAGAGGATAAAGGAGAGTTTGACTATACATTCATTTATTCAGAGTTCACAGACGTTCACGTGTGACCATGTGCACCATTGAGATTCAGATGGCACATTTGCTGTCTTCTGAACACCTGTCTTGTCACTCCTCATTCTGTCTTGCTTTAGTAAGTCCCAGAAAAGGCCATCCTAATGGAAATCAATTTAAATCGACACATTGCAGAGCTCTGTGTGGCAGCCCATTCTTAGAGGATACATGATACTGGCTACACCATGATCGTTTTAAAGTATCTCTAATTTTTTGTTTTGTTTTTTTTCCCCCATTAGAGTTCTGAAGTTTTCATTTAGCTGAACCTTTGCTTGCAGAGTCTTAAAGGGATAGTTCACCAAATCATCATTTACTCACTCTCATGTCATTTCAACTCTGTATGACTTTCTTTATTTTGTTAAATATGAAAGAAGATTATTTTTTAGTTCATACAATGGAAGTCAGTGGTCACCAAAACTGTTTGGTTACCAACAATCTTCAAAATATCTTTTTTTTGTTCCGAAGAACGAAGGATGAGTACATGATGACAGAATTTTCATTTTAAATGATTTCCTTTAATTATTCTCTTAACAAGAACTGAAATTGAAGTTCTGATTGTATCTATATTCATATAGTATCCATAGATAAGACAGTAAACAATGAAAAGTATGTCATTATTCACTCACACTAATATCATTCCAGACTTGAATGCTGTTTTTCCATGAAATACAAAAGAATTCTGTCAGATCATCTCACTTCTTTTTTTTTTTTTTTTTTTTTTTTTAATAATGACCATGAGCTGTTGAATTCCAAAAAATGTAAAAGTACAAGAAACATAAAAGTGGTCTTTACTGTATGCTATGATCCAAATCTTCTGAAGTCATACAATAGTTTTGTGTGGTTTAAGTCATCAAAATCAAATATGGTAATGGCACAGATTGGATGCCTCTAATATCAAACATAATTGGCTTTTTGCATTTCTCGTAACCAAACACCACAATGTCAAACATGTGCCAGTGCCATATGAGATTTGAGAGCTTTGGCAGCTCAACTTAAATTTCGGTTTATGGCTTCAGAAGACTTGGAATACAGTGCATGAGTTATATAGACCATTTTATGGCACCTTTTATGGTGCTTTTATAGTTAAAATCGTTGTTTTATAGAGAAGATTCTTCAAAATTCTACTTTTGTGTTACTCTGGGGGAAAAATGGCAGCATATGGGTTTAAAAATGACATGAGGGTGAGGAAATGAGAAAATTTTGCATTTTTTAATGAAATGTTCATTTAAGGAAGTTTTCATAACCAATCCATGTATCTGTTAACTACTGTAATAAATGTAATTTAGTTTTCCAGGTTCCTCGTTGTCAATGGAACTGTGGATTTTGTTATTATTTTCTACAATAACTGTGGAAAGAAAGGAAAGAAAATGATTCTGTGTATGAAAGGCCAACTTCAATTATACGAGGAATTAGTGTGTGTGCGATTGATTATGATTATGTGTGTTTATCTCAGTCGGCAGTGTTAGAAAGCTCCTCTCATCTCTCATAAGAAGTCAGGAGACAAGCATATGTGCTGTTTTATAGCTGCACATGTGTAATATTCCATGATAATTATGATTGGATTTCTTTTTCATTATACAGATCCTTTCCTATTAAAAGTTCCACGGTACCACGTGAACTTTCATGATTCTCTTTCCATGTCATTGCATGTTTACACTGTGTGTGTGTGTTTGTGGTCCAGGTAAACCCTACGTTATGAGGACCAAATGTCCCCACAAAGATGGCAATATCCGAAATCCTTGTTCGTGTTGGGACATTTTTTGGTCCCCATGAGGAAAACAGCTTATAAATCAGACTAAATTGTTTTTTTTGAAAATGTAAAAATGCAGAAAGTTTTCTGTGATGGGTAGGTTTAGGGTTAGTGGATAGAATATACAGTTTGTACAGTATAAAAATCATTACGTCTATGTAAAAAAAAGTCCCCATTAAACATGAAAACACAACGTGTGTGTGTGTGTGGTCTTCTGAACACCTTTAAACACATTTGTCTCTCTCTGCACAGGCTGGAGACGGAGCAGAACCCCTGGGTGTGTCTCACATCTGCCCTGCTTACACACTCCTCCAGCTTTTCCCAAATCAACATCGGGAATGAGATTCTGACTATGTGCCGCTCTCTTTACCCGACCAAACACAAACTTAACCCACAGGTAAGAGTGTGGGTGTCTTCATCACCAAACATGGACGCCACTGACAGCGTGTGCTTTTCCTGTCAGTGTTAGTTAGTTTAGTGAGTTTGGCTCTGCTATGTTGATTGTAGCATGACATCCACACTTCACTTCCATTGTCTTTTAGTGCATCGGGAACATTTGCTCTCTGTTGTTGAACGCTGGTCTAAAGCTGCCTGCTCTGAAGTTGATGACCGAGAGCGAGGATGAGCATCTGAGCAAACTGACCCAGGATCAGATCAGAAGCATCACTGATGTAAGTCTCATTCTGACTGTGTTCTCTCTCGTAGGCCCCACAGTGTTGCAGATGGCCCAGTAACCACAATGAGTAAATAGCGTTATATATTTTCCGGGAATCTAAACCATAGCGTTGAGACTTCTGCACTCTGCCAGTTTAGCTAATGGAACCGTTTAAATAAACTGAGGATGTTATAGTACTTCATATTTTGAATCAGCTTTATCAGAATAATCAGATTAAATTATAAAAGGTTTTAGTGAAGTGAACATAGTTGAGACGTTCACAGATTGGAGAGCCCTGTCCATTGGCCGATCTGACCAAGCCATTTTATTCATTTTGGCCCATGGTCACCATGCATTTTATAAAAGTGACCCCCAGGTTAAATGATTTAACTATTCCTGTGTTAATAGTAATAAGGGAAAAAAGGAGATCATTCATGACCCGTTGCTGGACGAATCTAACGGTCAAGGGTGTATTCTTGTGAGCCAGCCTCTGCTGTCATTAGTAATGTGGATTCAATTAAACTAAACTGATTGTGGACACCAGAAGTGACTGTGAATCAGATAGGAGCTATCAGAGCAAGCTTGCATCTGACCGTAACCTCTATCTCTCACTGACTGCAGATCAGATAAAAGCCAAGCCCTCACAGCAGCATCACTTAATTTATCCTCTCAGGTCTGCTAGAGGGCCAGATAAGCAATGGCTGCTGTAGGAATGACTACACAATTAAAAACCAAACACGTAGGCTCTTTCCAAAGACCTTCGGAAGCATGATATGATTAATTTGCATTTTGTACATGCTTTTTAATCTAAAGCAACTTACTCCACACTAATTTCTGCAATTCCCTGGTATCAGCCAAGGGTTAAATGCTTTGCTCAGCTGCATAATGGTGGGAAGTCTCAACAGTGAATCTGCATAATTTTCACTTCTTTTTTGCTGTAATTATAAGGAAAATCTGCTAAATTAAATATGGTAAAAGTGCTGGGAGTACTACACTCTTTAACTGAAACCTTTTATTTGGGGTGATATAATGAGAAATCAAATTTTCAGAGTTTTTTAAAACTTCCTTCCAATCCAAAAAGGACATTTATTAAAAGTAAGATGCAAAAACAGCCTTAAAAGGATACATTAGCATTCATTTACACATCAACAAGTGTAATTATTCAGCAAATTGACCCACCAAGTCACTGTGAAACAGTGAGACCAATGGACCAAGCAGGTCAGTTACTATTGCTTTTAACCCTCTGATGCTCTTCAGTCACTTTTGACTGAAAAATTTTACATTTTGATTATTTAAAAATTATAACTTCATCGGAATGGTACGAAACTGGCTATGTGAACACAAAAAATGGACATGATTTGACAAGATTAAATGGTCACACTTGTACTCTTCGCAGTCAAAAATGTCCGCCATAGGAAATGAATGGAACATACCGAAAATGTGGGAAATTCTGCCAAAACTGAGTGCACTGACATATCTTTCCGAAAGATCTCACTGTTCAGAATGAGTGACTGAAGTTTTTTTTTTAACAAGGTCCCTTATCATAGAGCACAGCTTGAACTGCTATGCTACCACCACGGCTAACCACGATGCTGTTAGGGTTCACCTAAAAATTCATCATAGCCCAAAAACTGACTAGGGAACTGACTGGATAAGCTGCGTCTCAGAAGGATCAATTAGAGCTCACATTCTCACTGACTCTAGATCAGATAAAGCCATGAAACGGAGAGAAGCTCACTTAAAATGAGGGTAATCTCTTTCTCTCGGGGCAAGGGTGATGTTCTTTCATCTCCAGACCTGGCAGAGAGATGGAGAAAAGCCAGAAAGAAAAGAATAGGTGAATTTGGGTATGTTGTTGGCTTTTTTCTTCTTCTTTTTTTTTTGCAACAAGATGCCTTGGTTTTAGCATCTTGATGAGCGTGTGTGTGTGTGTGTGTGTGTGTGTGTGTGTGTGTGGTTTAGGTATTTCCTACGTTGTGGGGGACAAAATATCCCCACAAGCATAGTATTACGAGAAATTTTTGTTCTTGTAAGGACATTTTTGCTAAATGATGTAAGGGGATCCAATATGCAGTTTGTACAGTATAAAAATCATTGTCTTTGGAAAATCCCCATAAAACATGGAAACCCAACGTGCGTGTTTGCGCATATGTGTGTGTGCTTGTCAATTACATCAATTGTGGTTGGTCTGTCACAATTATTATGCCTGATCATGATTATTTGATCTAATTGTCGTTGTTTGTAATAACCGAAATTATTGCAGTTATATTCTAAGGATTTTTTTTTTTTTTGCAAATGCAATGAAATTAGCTTTTTTTATGTCTCTTTACGGTGGTGCATTATGAATTAACCGATAGCACTCAAGGTTTCACTTTTTTTACCATTATTTAACATTTCTTTATAAACAATTTAGTATTATTTGACTGCTACAGTATGCACTGCCTTAAAATAATGCATCTGTAACGATTCACCAGTGTGAGTGCCCCTGATCACCACCAGAGGGCACTCCAACCCGGACTGTCATTCCATCATAGACTACATCACCCATAATCCTTTGCCCGGACTCATCAGCACTCACTGTTTACACCTGTGTCTTATTACCTCTGCCTATATCTAGGCTGTTCACCCTGTCATTCTTGGCTAAGTCTTGTTTTGTTGTTACACTGCACTTCTGAGCGTTCTTACCGGTTTCATGTCTCTTGGTTTGTTGGATTTCTTGCCTGTGTCTCAGATTACCCTTTTGCCTGTCTCTCCTGTCTTGTTTGCCTGTTTGGACTGCCTACCTGTGTTTTGACCTTGCCTGTACTTTTGACGACGCTTGTGGATTACCCTTCTAATAAATACTGCATTTGGATCCTCAACCTTCGTGTCTCGGAGCGGTTCGTAACAGAAGACTTAGCCAGGCATGGATCCAGCAGTATGTCTCGTCCATCTATGCCAAGGAACTCACTCACTCGAGGACCACATCAGAGACTTTCTGAACTTCGCAAACATCACCAACCTCCCGGATTTTGTTGATTGACTTTTTTTGCCATGGACTCAACAAACAGTTACAAACCAAACTCGTCCGTGATGGTCCTCAAGGGTCCCTGAGTGAGTTCCTTGATTATGGCCTTCAGGTAAGCGGCTCTGCATTCACTGTGGGAGTTGCAGAGGACAAATGTAGCAGTTCCGTCATGGCCGCCACACCAGAGTCTCGTCCCGTCATGGCCACCACTCCAGAGTCTCGTCCCGTCATGGCCACCACTCCCGAGTCTCGTCCCGTCATGGCCGCCATTCCCGAGTCTCGTCCCGTCATGGCTGCCATTCCCGAGTTTCGTCCCGTCATGGCCGCCATTCCCAAGTCTCGTCCCGTCATGTCCGCCGCCACGCAAGAGTCCTCTGCCAAGATGGCCGCTGCCACACCAAAATCCTCTGCCAAGATGGCCGCCGCCACGCCAGATCCCTCTGTCAAGATGGCAGCCACTGACCAGCGTCCAGAGATGGCTCCAGCCACTGACCAGCGTCCAGAGATGGCTCCAGCCACTGACCAGCGTCCAGAGATGGCTCCAGCCACTGACCAGCGTCCAGAGATGGCTCCAGCCACTGACCAGCGTCCAGAGATGGCTCCAGCCCGTGACCAGCGTCCAGAGAGGGCTTCAGCCCGTGACCAGCGTCCAGAGAGGGCTTCAGCCCGTGACCAACGTCCAGAGAGGGCTCCGCCTCCTGTCACGAGTCCAGAGAGGGCTCCGCCTCCTGTCACGAGTCCAGAGAGGGCTCCGCCTCCTGTCACGAGTGCAGAGAGGGCTCCGCCTCCTGTCACGAGTCCAGAGAGGGCTCCGCCTCCTGTCACGAGTCCAGAGAGGGCTCCGCCTCCTGTCACGAGTCCCGAGAGGGCTCCGCCTCCTGTCACGAGTCCCGAGAGGGCTCCGCCTCCTGTCACGAGTCCCGAGAGGGCTCCGCCTCCTGTCACGAGTCCCGAGAGGGCTCCGCCTCCTGTCACGAGTCCCGAGAGGGCTCCGCCTCCTGTCACGAGTCCCGAGAGGGCTCCGCCTCCTGTCACGAGTCCCGAGAGGGCTCCGCCTCCTGTCACGAGTCCCGAGAGGGCTCCGCCTCCTGTCACGAGTCCCGAGAGGGCTCCGCCTCCTGTCACGAGTCCCGAGAGGGCTCCGCCTCCTGTCACGAGTCCCGAGAGGGCTCCGCCTCCTGTCACGAGTCCCGAGAGGGCTCCGCCTCCTGTCTCGAGTCCCGAGAGGGCTCCGCCTCCTGTCTCGAGTCCCGAGAGGGCTCCGCCTCCTGTCTCGAGTCCCGAGAGGGCTCCGCCTCCTGTCTCGAGTCCCGAGAGGGCTCCGCCTCCTGTCACGAGTCCAGAGAGGGCTCCGCCTACTGTCACGAGTCCCGAGAGGGCTCCGCCTCCTGTCACGAGTCCAGAGAGGGCTCCGCCTCCTGTCTCGGGTCCAGAGAGGACTCCGCTCCCTGAACTGTGTGGGCCGCCCTGGCCTCCTGAACTGTGTGGGCCGCCCTGGCCTCCTGAACTGTCTGAGCCGCCCTGGTCATCTGTCCGGCCTGCGCCACCCTGGTCAATAACCTCAACCTTCGTGTCTCGGAGCAGTTCGTAACAGCATCAAAGTGAAGAATTTGGGACAGATATATATTACTAATACATCATGTTTAACGACAATGATATTTTACTATAATATAATATTCAGGTTTTCTGGGTCCCAATAAACATTAGTGTGAATGGAAAGACTAAGATTAAAGTGGACCACATAAAAAATATTTTTAGCATTTGTAAATATTTAAAATATTCCGTATTCTTTTAAATATTGATAATACTAAAGCAGACTCCCATTTAAAAAAATATTTTAAATAGTTGTCATAAAATATTACTTAAAGTATTATTAAGACCAAAGTGGACCCCCAAAAGAAATATTTTAAATATATGTAAAGAATTAAAATATTACTTATTTAAAATATTATTAGGACTAAAGTATTTTTATATTTAAAATATTGTTTATCATTCTATTTCTGTGCATTATTAGTTTACAAATCCTTATATTAAATATTTTTATTATATAATATTTGATTAATGTACCATTGATCACATTTATTTGTATGACAATTAATTCATCAAACTAATTCTCATTTGTGTTTCTTGTATCTGTATGGTAACCAGTAAGTGTATCATGTTCTAATCTATCAACACAATCTGACTTCAGTCGTAAAGAGTTTGCTTCACAAGGGCAGTCTGAACGCTCAAGACATTGATTTATTTAGTAACCCTTCTGCCATACTTCAGCTTCCACACACACACGTACACATACGGTGTCCTCGTTTCCCCTTCCAAACTGTTGCTTACTGAGAGCTTGACATTTTGCTGCATTCTCGAAAGATCAGTTCCAGCTGTCGTTATGTTAGATTTTTTTATTATTGTTTTTGCCTGAATTAATTTACGCACTCCTCTGGCAAGCGTAAAACCACTGCCAGTGTTTAACCACATTAACTTGACGCTGAATAATTAATCCAAACGAAATTTTAATTATTTTCAACCCCTTTCCCGCTTGTGTTGCGTACGTGTTTGAGCAAGGTCCTCCAACCGGTGATGTCATTACACAGGTACGAGTGGCAGCATGCGTCATCTTCACAAAAGTAATCAAGTATCATTCATCCTTGACTCCTCCAGCTCTGTCTTCTCCACACGTCTTCGGGCACACCTCACCCTCAGTTCTTCCTTTTTCCTCACCAATTATGTTTGAATAGACTCATCAGTTCCATTCAATTGGCTTTCTGTACTGAGAGCAATTACATACCGCCCGCTTTGTCTCTGTTTGTATTGGCCGATCTGATGTGCATTGTTCCTGCTCATAATAAGCTTGTGTTTTATAATGGACTTATTGCTCCAGAATATGAATCATGTTGAATAAGCATGGCTTTTATTATTTTCTGTGATGAAGTTGTTTTTTTATGGAGATTATTTTATTTAATTAAGAACAACAATCAAAAATAAGGGGGAAATTTTGAAGTGATTATGTAGGTTATTGTGTTCTTTTATTATATTTTTTTTCCCTCAATAATTGAGTGGTTTGTTATTAATTTTGCTAGTCATGTGCTGCATGTATCTATTTGTTTATGTGACAACAATGTCAGTCTTGCTATTGAAATAATCTTGTAAAGCATTTGCACAGACAATGCTGTTTCACTGACAAAAGGCTTCAAATATAGCTGCAAGCAGCAATTAACAGGGCGAAGCTCAAAAAGGCATAAGTTATGGTAGCATGGCTGGGAGCATTTTTAGAATATTTTAGCCAAAGCATGTGAAAATCATAAATAGAATCACTTGTAATATGATTTGTTTATGACCTTTGACCAATAGGTGGTGCTGTTTCCAAATTGATGTCATGAGGTCAGTGTGAGGTGGCAATGACACATACAAAGTTTGGTGTCAGTATGCCAAAGCGTTGCAAAGATACAGCCTCAGAATCACATTGGCATCATGCCATAATTTTCATTGTTGTGTTATTCGAAAACGGTTTGGACGTTAACTTTTAGTTTTTTGCCGACATTTTCACCAAAAAATCAGACCAGTGGCCTCGGAGTTCAAAAAAGTAGGTTTTCAAAGAAATTCAAAATGGAGGACAGCAATTTTGACCAAGTATGGCATAGTTAGTATGATTGTTCTCAGTATGACTCAAGGAATCTATCAAGACCAGTTTCATTAAAATAAGCGAAGTTAACCAGAAGCCATTAACATTTTTTGAAATTTCATTCTGATCTTTGACCACAAGGTGGCGCTGAGTACCTTCAGGGCATGGTGCCGATGACACATACCGAGTTTCACGATGAACAATGAAGCATTTTACGACAAAATTCAAAGTGGCCAATGCCCAAAATGGTCGACATGAGAAAATTGGATATTATTTGACTCTGTATGCTGCACTGTATGCTGCACTGAATAAGTTATAAAGTGAAAATGACACGACGCGTAGCGAAGTAAGGTGTCCCATACTTGGAATTTGTGCTCTGCATTTCACCCATCCAAGTGCACACACACAGTAGTAAGTATTGAACACACACACACCGTGAACACGCACACACCGTAAACATATACCTGGAGCAGTGGACAGCCATTTTTGCTGCACCGCACAGGGAGCCATTGGAGGTTAGGTGCCTTTCTCAAGGGCACCTCAGTTGTGGGTAATGAGGGTGGAAGAGAGCGCTGTTCATGTCTCCCCCCGCCTACATTTCCTGCCAGTACTGAGACTCGAACCCTTCAGGTTACAAGTCCTACTCTCTAACCATTAGGCCACAACTGCCCCATGCAGAAATAGCAAAACTGGCCATATTTCATATCTAAGTAGTCTCAGGCATTGGCGTGCACAGACCTCCGTGGGGGCAGGGGCAAATCGCCTCCGGTAGAAATTTGAAATCGCGTTCCGGGGGCACTGCGGTACGATCGAAAGGGCACTTTCACGATTACACCACCAATGGTTCTATGGGCTGCCATAGACTTGAGCTGAAGAAGACAAAAAAGGATGAATAATAATAAGAACACTGACTGATACAATATCTATACATATTGTGCACCTACGGTGCTTGCCCCATAATTAGACTGTTCAAAGCGAAGAATGCGTGTGGATGAGCACGACTCCAGATGTAAATAGTGCGGATGTCAGAATTGGTCAGACTGTGAAGATTTGACCCTAGAGCTGTAAGGAGTCCACCATTAAGACAATCACTCCTTCATTTTCTTCTCTGCAGGAGTCCTTCGCTCCATTGTGTGGATAGACCTGGTCTTTCCAAGAAATCACAGTTCAGGAAATGTGAATGAATGGGCCTGTAATATGAAGAAAGAGGACATGAAAGAAAGGGACAGTAGTCGACTTTGACTTTGGTATAGGCCATTTTTAAAACGGTCATCTTTTCCTCTTTGCATCTCCGGGCATGCCAACAGTCAGCAAAATCTCCCAGCAGCTATTTTGCTGGAAAATTGTAGTCGCTTCAACACTTGCACCTTTATATATCTTTTGTTTTCAGTCCATTACCCTTACTTTAGAACAATTTCTGACTTAAAAAACTATGTTTTTGTCATTATCGATTTAGGGAAATTCTGTCGACTCAGCACAGGTGTAAAGGTAGCCTTTTATTGTGATATCTTGTGGTATCTATCTATTTAAAGTTTGCCTAGACCAAACATTTTTCTGTCATTTACCACATTTTACAAAATTTTACAGATAAAATATAAAGAATCTTTGAGATTTATCTTTTAAGGTATATACACTAGCGTTCAAAAGTTTGGGATCAGTAAGATTTTTTTTTTTTTAAATAAATTATTATTTTTGTTCAGCAAGATTAAATTACTGCACAAAAAGTGACAGTAAAGACTTTTATAATATTATGAAAGATTTCTGTTTCAAATAAATGCTGTTCTTTTGAACATTAAAAGAGTATTTAAAAAAAAAAGGATGATGGTTTCATCAAAGAATTAAAAAAACAACTTTACCCCCAAAACAACTGTTTTCAACTGTGATAATAATGCAAATTCAGCCTTGGTGAGCATTTCAAAAACATTAAAAAAATCTTACAGACCCTAAAATTTTGAATGGTAGTATATTTACTTCAGTATCATTACCATAGTAAAGAAGAGAGCATAAATTACAATTTGTTAACATTAGTTATTGCATTAGGTATCATTAACAATAAACAATAAATTTTTTTTACTTTTATTAATCTAGGTTAATTCATGAATAGTTGTTCATTGTTAATTCATGTTTGTTCATAATACATTAACATATGCTAATAAATTATTAAAGTATTAGTGTATGTAGAAATGAACATTCCAAATTAATAAATGCTGTAAAATTATTGATCCTCCTTAATTCACAGAGAGCAGAATAAGTCCAAGAACCTGCAACACAGTGCTTGGTAGGACTAAAAAAAGCTTTTGCCACATATGTTCATGTTAGATTAATGTGAAATTAAAATATCAAGTGTTACAGTATTTTACTGACAGATAAAAATAGCACGACAGAAAAATGAAAAAGTGAGAGATTATTTGTAGCGCAACCCCTCAATCTATTTAAGATTCAACTGCCTCTAACCTGCAAGTGAACTCGAAATAAACTTGATTACATTTCTGTCAGATGGTCTCCTCCTTAGTAGGTGATTTTAAGCCAAAATTGGCGATTCTAGTCAGTGATGCCCTCGGCCTCTGTAGGTGTGAATATTTTTTACCTCCCCTCTGTTTTACCTTCTCTGATTTACATCTTATTAGATTGTTGCTGAACTCCAATATGTGGGTAATAGTGTGTGGTTATATATTTCTCATCCACCTCCTTCTCTGCCACTGTCATCTGTAAAAATAAAACCGCTTGCCGTTTTCAGGAGGGCTGCTCTGAAACCAGGACTGCAGAGACCCAGCGGTGTTTTGGACCCGCTCCTCGTCCCACTCTGTCCTGATGCAAACCAGCTTTATGATTTAAATGATAAAAGAAAAGCCAAGCATGCATCATTTATGAGATGGCAAACACCCTCCGTCATTCCAATTAAAGCTGCACTGCAACTGAGAACCCCCACAAAAGAAAAAAACGTACATTTTTAACAAGCTCATCCTGTATTCCACGTATGCATTAGCAGATATTAGTGAACATTATGTGGATTTGTAAATAGACTATGCTAATGTGCCGTTTTATTTGTGTGCGAACAAAATGTCCAAACACGGATAGAAGAAACTGAAATCACTTACCAACAGTCCCCACAACAAAATGCGTAATAAACATCTAAATTATTAATAATGTCTTAATGAAAAGAGGGTAGGCTTAGTGGATAGAAAATATCATTAGATCAGTATAAAAACATTAGGTCAATAGAAGTGGCTACTATGATTGAAAAATAAATATGTTTGTGTGCACATTTATGCTTTTAATCAGTTCATCTCGCTCAGATACAGTGCCACTAACAAATATGCAACCAGACTTATACACACACACACTTGGATGTAAACGACAGACACCCCTAGAGAGCACAGGCATTTTATTCTGGATCGATGGGTTTACCTTTATCTGGGATTTTATACGATTATGGTCTGAAATATTTATGGCTGTGTGTGTGCTCATGTTTCTGACTTCCAGTGTGATCAAAGTTGCTTCATTAACCTCACCACTGGGGCCTTTAAAGGACATTTCCCCATAACAAAAATCAAACCATTTTATTTTCATTTGTTGGCAGCAACTGATGTTTCGGACCACTGATTGTTGTAAGCAATATATTCAGCCTCAATCAAATAGTGTTTGTTCAGTTTGACAAGTAAATTTTTGGCATTTTCAAAGGCAGAGGTAAATTTACGCGCTCTTTCTTCTTTCCTAGTGTTGTCAGTTCCTAATAATGATAATGCTGGTCCAAACCTGTTTGACTTTCTTTCTTCTGCAGAAAAAAAAAAAGAGAGAAATTTTGAAGAATTGTGGAGCCCGAACAGCATTGGATCCCATTGACTTGCATTGTTTCAACGAATAAATCACTAGTTGTTTATATATATATATATATATATATATATATATACACCGATCAGGCATAACATTATGACCGATTAAGTGACCGGTAAAGTGAATAACACTGATTGTCTCTTCATCACGGCACCTGTTAGTGGGTGGGATATATTAGGCAGCAAGTGAACATTTTGTCCTCAAAGTTGATGTGTTAGAAGCAGGAAAAATGGGCAAGCGTAAGGATTTGAGCGAGTTTGACAAGGGCCAAATTGTGATTGCTAGACGACTGGGTCAGAGCATCATCAAAACTGCAGCTCTTGTGGGGTGTTCCCGGTCTGCAGTGGTCAGTATCTATCAAAAGTGGTCCAAGGAAGGAACAGTGGTGAACCAGCGACAGGGTCATGGGTGGCCAAGGCTCACTGATGCACGTGGGGAGTGAAGGCTGGCCCGTGTGATCCGATCAAACAGATGAGCTACTGTAGCTCAAATTACTCAAGAAGTTAATGCTTGTTCTGATAGAAAGGTGTCAGAATACACATCGCAGTTTGTTGCGTATGGGGCTGCATAGCTGCAGACCAGTCAGGGTGCCCATGCTGACCCCTGTCCACCACCGAAAGCGCCAACAGTGGCCACGTGAGCATCAGAACTGGACCACGGAGCAATGGAAGAAGGTGGCCTGGTCTGATAAATCACGTTTTCTTTTACATCACGTGGATGGCCGGGTGCGTGTAAACCTGGGGAACACATGGCACCAGGATGCACTATGGGAAGAAGGCAAGCCCGCGGAGGCAGTGTGATGCTTTGGGCAATGTTCTGCTGGGAAACCTTGGGTCCTGCCATCCATGTGGATGTTACTTTGACACGTACAACCTACTTAAGCATTGTTGCAGACCAAGTACACCCTTTAATGGAAACGGTATTCCCTGGTGGCTGTGGCCTCTTTAAGCAGGATAATGCGCCCTGCCACAAAGCAAAAATGGTTCAGGAATGGTTTGAGGAGCACAACGAGTTTGAGGTGTTGACTTCGCCTCCAAGTTCCCCAGATCTCAATCAAATCGACCATCTGTGGGATGTGCTGAACAAACAAGTCCGATTCATGGAGGCCCCACCTCCAACTTACAGGACTTAAAGAATCTGCTGCTAACATCTAGTGGAGTCCATGCCTCGACAGGTCAGGGCTGTTTTGGCAGCAAAAGTGGGACCAACACAATATGATATGCCTGATCAGTGTATATTATATAAATAAATAAAAAAAAATAATAATAATTATTATTATTATTATTATTATTATATTAATATAGCACAAAAAGTACTGTCTCCTGAGAAAATCCGCACTGTTGCAGTTTATGGCAGTGACCAGATACCATTGACTTCAGGTGCACCTCATCACGCCTCCACCGGTGCTCCGTAATGGCCCCTCATCTGACTCCCACTGCAGTCGGGAAATTTAGGGCAGGGTGGCGACTGAAGAAAGCAAGAAGTTGTCGATATGAGTGCAGGCCACCGTTCTGTGACATACTGCAAAAAAATGTAGTGGACTGTATAATGCTCCTACTGAGTTGCCAGCAGTAGTGGTTCAATAAGCACTGCTCATGAAGTATGTATTAATAATGCAGCACCAAATATTTGAAGAATTACCATGAAAGAGGGTGGAGATGCATGTCTGCGCACACACCTGTAGCTGAATATAGTAAACGCTTTGATGCCATCTGTATGCCGTCTCCTCATTCTGTTCATTTTTCTCTCTCTGTGCTTGTCTGTCCAGAGGAGAGGAATTTCACAGATCCGCTTTCTTTTTCATGCTCTCTTTCTGACACGCACTCACTGCCATGCCAAGAACTCCTGACTGGCCTGTGTTCTGTCATCCATCCATACGTACATGCGTACATACAGTGGGGAGAACAAGTATTTGATACACTGCTGATTTTGCAGGTTTGCCCACTTACAAACCATGTAGAAGTCTGTAATTTTTATCATAGGTACTCTTCAACTGTGAGTGACGGAATCTAAAACAAAAATCCAGAAAATCACATTGTATGATTTTTAAGTAATTAATTTGCATTTTATTGCATGACATAAGTATTTGATACATCAGAAAAGCAGAACTTAATATTTGGTACAGAAACCTTTGTTTGCAATTACAGAGATCATACGTTTCTTGTAGTTCTTGACCAGGTTTGCACACACTGCAGCAGGGATTTTGGCCCACTCCTCCATACAGACCTTCTCCAGATCCTTCAGGTTTCGGGGCTGTCACTGGGCAATACGGACTTTCAGCTCCCTCCAAAGATTTTCTATTGGGTTGAGGTCTGGAGACTGGCTAGGCCACTCCAGGACCTTGAGATGCTTCTTACGGAGCCACTCCTTAGTTGCCCTGGCTGTGTGTTTTGGGTCGTTGTCATGCTGGAAGACCCAGCCACGACCCATCTTCAATGCTCTTACTGAGGGAAGGAGGTTGTTGGCCAAGATCTCACGATACATGGCCCCATCCATCCTCCCCTCAATACGGTACAGTCGTCCTGTCCCCTTTGCAGAAAAGCATCACCAAAGAATGATGTTTCCACCTCCATGCTTCACGGTTGGGATGGTGTTCTTGGGGTTGTACTCATCCTTCTTCTTCCTCCAAACACGGCGAGTGGAGTTTAGACCAAAAAGCTCTATTTTTGTCTCATCAGACCACATGACCTTCTCCCGTTCCTCCTCTGGATCATCCAGATGGTCATTGGCAAACTTCAGACGGGCCTGGACATGCGCTGGCTTGAGCAGGGGGACCTTGCGTGCGCTGCAGGATTTTAATCCATGACGGCGTAGTGTGTTACTAATGGTTTTCTTTGAGACTGTGGTCCCAGCTCTCTTCAGGTCATTGACCAGGTCCTGCCGTGTAGTTCTGGGCTGATCCCTCACCTTCCTCATGATCATTGATGCCCCACGAGGTGAGATCTTGCATGGTGCCCCAGACCGAGGGAGATTGACCGTCATCTTGAACTTCTTCCATTTTCTAATAATTGCGCCAACAGTTGTTGCCTTCTCACCAAGCTGCTTGCCTATTGTCCTGTAGCCCATCCCAGCCTTGTGCAGGTCTACAATTTTATCCCTGATGTCCTTACACAGCTCTCTGGTCTTGGCCATTGTGGAGAGGTTGGAGTCTGTTTGATTGAGTGTGTGGACAGGTGTCTTTTATACAGGTAACGAGTTCAAACAGGTGCAGTTATTACAGGTAATGAGTGGAGAACAGGAGGGCTTCTTAAAGACAAACTAACAGGTCTGTGAGAGCCGGAATTCTTACTGGTTGGTAGGTGATCAAATACTTGTCATGCAATAAAATGCAAATAATTAATTATTTAAAAATCATACAATGTGATTTTCTGGATTTTTGTTTTAGATTCCGTCTCTCACAGTTGAAGTGTACCTATGATAAAAATTACAGACCACTACATGCTTTGTAAGTAGGAAAACCTGCAAAATCAGCAGTGTATCAAATACTTGTTCTCCCCACTGTACATTGATCCATCCATCCATTATTACTTCCTTCTTTTTTTCCTTACTTCTATCTTTACTTAATTTATTCCTTCCTCACAATCGCTGCAGATCAAATATATTTTTCTTGTCAAAACAACAGAAATCATTAATTATCTTAGTTTTTTTCGAATTTGGTAAATGATGGTAAATATTGGTCAACATTAGCAAATTACACATTACTGGTCTGTGTGTTCGTACAGAAATGTTCTTGTGTGTTTTAGTTTTTATCTCTCCTCACATTGGGCTTTTTCTGCAAACTAAGGCACATCAACTTTATTTTTATAGCACATTTACAGCACGTCGATAATTGAGTTCAAATTTATTTAGGCTTGTTGTTTAAAATGATTGTTGTTTAAAAATAATGCCTTTATAATTTATTTTATATTTGCATTTTTCATTCTTGTTCTGTGTACCATTAAATTTAAATGAATTTTGTGTAGTGTATAAAATACTGTGTATAGCGCTTATAATATTTGTTTCATTTACCGGTATTTTATTTCTTAATGTAGGTAATAATTAAAATGCGACTGATGCAACTTATCTGTGGTTTTTTTTCTCTCAATGTAATTTTGACTGGCATGTCTTATATCTGGAAAATACGGTATATGCTACTTTATAAGTGATTGCTATTTGCAGCTCTTTCTCTCATTTTATTTTTTCTCTCTCATTTTTCACCTTGCAATGATCAGAAATGGAGTTCCAATCAAGGAGAATGTGGGATTGCTCTTGTCTATCTGTTGGATAGAGGTGATGAGTAGAATATCTTAACAGCACATTACTGCTCTCTCATATTCACATCTTCATTCCTTTCAAATGAAGAAAAATTCAAATGATTTTTCACAAGCCACATCATTTTTATCATCGGCATGCATTTGAAACATGATAGGCCCTGTGCCAGCTCTCTCCCTCTCTCTTTCTCTCTCTCCTCCGTCATGCTGTTTTTCTTTTTCTCTTTGTTTCTCTCCCTCTTTATGAAGTGGTTTCTACAGCTGGCCGATCTTTCTTCACAGTTCAGCGCGCGACATTTTAGCTCTGACTCTCTCCATGCTCTTCATTTTTCCCTTCATCCTCTTATTTTCCTCCCTCCCTCCTATCATTCTCTCTCAATTTCTCCAACACACTCTTTCTCTCTGTTTTTCACTCTCTCTCACACACACACTGCACTTGCTGTTCTTCGACCTTTTAGCTCCGTCTGTTCTGTCTCTAAAGGCTCTCCACAGACATCTTGGCTAGAAAGAAGAAATAAGAGTGAAAAACTGCATGAGGCTTTGAGGGGGTGGAGGAGAAATTCACCCTCAAATACACAAGAAAAAAGGAGTCATAATAAGAGTAAATATGTCAAAAAATATAAATTGACATACTGTAGCTGATTATGCATTAGAAGGTTCTTTTCTCATTGCTGTGGTCTCAACATGTTATATTTTGGGTATTGCATCTTTGAGCCTGAATAAAGTGAGTTGTCTTGCAGCTTTATTGCTTGTTGTTTAAGGTTGTGTGTGTTTTAGACGGTAAGCCAGTGCAGATCCTTGGTGTGGCAGAAGTCATACAGACTGTTCCGAGAAGCTTGCTTAGCAACATTAACCGTGTCTGTGTAATTCACTCTCTCCCGATGATGTTCATTTCAAACTCATTTACTTCTGCTAATAAAATGACCACTAATAATGGCTCAAGTATGGCCCTCAAAGCGGTTTTACTTTCAGATGTACTCTCTATTAAAACGTGCTTTTTACTTCAAAATATTACTATATCCTTTCCGAATAGTCACACATCTTTCTAATGCTATAGAATATACACTCACCTAAAGGATTATTAGGAACACCTGTTCAATTTCTCATTAATGCAATTACCTAATCAACCAATCACATGGCAGTTGCTTCAATGCATTTAGGGGTGTGGTCCTGGTCAAGACAATCTCCTGAACTCCAAACTGAATGTCAGAATGGGAAAGAAAGGTGATTTAAGCAATTTTGAGCGTGGCATGGTTGTTGGTGCCAGACGGGCCGGTCTGAGTATTTCACAATCTGCTCAGTTACTGGGATTTTCACGCACAACCATTTCTAGAGTTTACAAAGAATGGTGTGAAAAGGGAAAAACATCCAGTATGCGGCAGTCCTGTGGGCGAAAATGCCTTGTTGATGCTAGAGGTCAGAGGAGAATGGGCCGACTGATTCAAGCTGATAGAAGAGCAACTTTGACTGAAATAACCACTCGTTACAACCGAGGTATGCAGCAAAGCATTTGTGAAGCCACAACACGCACAACCTTGAGGCGGATGGGCTACAACAGCAGAAGACCCCACCGGGTACCACTCATCTCCACTACAAATAGGAAAAAGAGGCTACAATTTGCACGAGCTCACCAAAATTGGACAGTTGAAGACTGGAAAAATGTTGCCTGGTCTGATGAGTCTCGATTTCTGTTGAGACATTCAGATGGTAGAGTCAGAATTTGGCGTAAACAGAATGAGAACATGGATCCATCATGCCTTGTTACCACTGTGCAGGCTGGTGGTGGTGGTGTAATGGTGTGGGGGATGTTTTCTTGGCACACTTTAGGCCCCTTAGTGCCAATTGGGCATCGTTTAAATGCCACGGCCTACCTGAGCATTGTTTCTGACCATGTCCATCCCTTTATGACCACCATGTACCCATCCTCTGATGGCTACTTCCAGCAGGATAATGCACCATGTCACAAAGCTCGAATCATTTCAAATTGGATTCTTGAACATGACAATGAGTTCACTGTACTAAAATGGCCCCCACAGTCACCAGATCTCAACCCAATAGAGCATCTTTGGGATGTGGTGGAACGAGAGCTTCGTGCCCTGGATGTGCATCCCACAAATCTCCATCAACTGCAAGATGCTATCCTATCAATATGGGCCAACATTTCTAAAGAATGCTTTCAGCACCTTGTTGAATCAATGCCACGTAGAATTAAGGCAGTTCTGAAGGCGAAAGGGGGTCAAACACAGTATTAGTATGGTGTTCCTAATAATCCTTTAGGTGAGTGTAGGTAAGGGAAAATGAATAGTCAGTCATTAGCCACGTTTCCATTACAGATTTGCGACAGCTTTTGCGATGTTTTCTAAATGTTGATAAAAAAATTAACCGATGTTATGCGACTAAAACTAATTTTTTTTTCCTCTCACAATAAGTCATTTCAAAAATCATGGCAACGGATGTTGGTACGTATATCCCAGCCTCCACACCAGCCATATTTTTTTATTGAAGGCGTAGGCGTGTTATCAAAGCATTATTGGTAAGGAACTACTATAACGTATAAGGTATTTCTGGGTGTTTCTCCCTACGATCTGCTTCAAGGTCTTGATAAATTGTGGTATAAAAACCACCTCATGCAAGCGTAAAAACTTTTTTGCGATATATGGGAATTTTTCGCAAAATTGACGTGTTTCCATCTGGCATATTTTCAATTCGCAATTTGCGCAATTTGACGGGTAATGGAAACACGTCTGTCAAAAATTGAAACCCAACAGCAAAGCCAATAAAAAAATTAAGGGACCTGAAACATTGATTTGATTTGAAATTATTTTATTATCAGCGAAGTAAGAGACCAGAAGAGGGTCAAGACTATAACCATGAAAATACGGTCTTGATTGTGTTTTCAAGGTGTTGGTCTTGTCTTGGAATCTGGAGTCGGTCATTACTCTAACTCAACCCTCTTCTGCTTTTGGTCTTCACTTATGCTGAGTTTACACTGCATGATTTTAGGCCCGATTTTTACTCGCCGGCAGGTTTTGCAAAATTGCCAACAAATGCCTGAAATCATAGGCAAAACGGTGCTCGTTCACGCGAGTGACAATCACGCGAATTATCAAAGATGCGATCTGAGAATATTTAGCATGCGTGAAATGTGTTCTGTTCTGAATTACATCGGAGATGACCTACAGCCAATGAGAGAGCAAGATACAGGGCAGCGGGAAGTTCGGGGAGGAGTTATAGACCAGAATATCAGTATTTTGATATATATATTTACAATTATATAAAACAGAAACAAAGCACAAACATTTGCTTGACCAGCCGCAACAGCAGCACATTGCAACATTATTTATTTACCTCCAACTCTCTTTGCAGAACACAATCCTTGTTCCCTGCGTCTCCCCAACCATTTCCTCCTCCATAATCTTTTTGCTGCAAATCAGCGCACAGACAATTGGATCGCAAGCTTCTTGTGGGCTATCATTTTTAATAACAATTCCAGTCTTGCGCGAGAACTCGCGTTATTTCCTTATCACTTCTCGCGTGTGTTTGGTTGTGAAATGTAGTTTGCAGACCAGACAGATGTCGCTGAGTAAAGTCATGCAATGTGAAACCCTCTGTCGCCGATCCATCGTGCAGTGTGCACACAGCATCGACTGAATGCTACCCCAGATAGTCATGCAGTGTGAAGAGAACAGTGATCTTGACGTGTTTGAAAATTGTGCAGTCTGAACTCTATGGCAAGCCGTTTTGACTTTTATTCATTCACAGGATATGAATTCTTGATATCAATAATTACATTTTCACTAGTTAAAATGCTAATTCTTGATCAACAATTCAATTTCAATTAGTAAAAACTCTAATTCTTGATATCAGTAATTGTATTTTCACTAGTGAAATGTCACCATAGGCTGCCATTCAAATTCAATTGTTGATATCAGGAATTGAATTGCTACTAGTAAAAATTTTCATTTTTGATATCAACAATTCAGTTGCCACTAGTGACAATGTTAATTTCTGATATCATGCATGCGATTGTTACTAGTAAGAAAGCCATTTTAGATATCTGAAATTATATTGATATCAGGAATTGAATTCTTGATATCAACAATTAAATTCTTGATATCAGAAATGCTAATTGTTGATATCAGGAATTGAATTGTTGACATCAAGAATTTAATTATCAAGAATTCAATTCCTGATATCAACAATAGAATTTGAATGGCAGCCTATGGTGACATTTCACTAGTGAAAATACAATTACTGATATCAAGAATTAGAGTTTTTACTAGTTAAAAATTCAGTTGTTGATATCAAGAATTAGCATTTTAACTAGTGAAAATTTAATTATTGATATCAAGAATTCATATCCTGTGAATGAATAAAAGTCAAAACGGCTTGCCATAGAACTCACCATTAGACTCAAATGAACTGGACTCGGCTACAACACTGGAGTGACATGAGGACAGTTGTAGATCATTTTGAACAGGGTCAGTCACCCATGCTTCATGAATCATCCATCACACATGAATGATTAAAAACAGCTTTTAAAGTTGTGACCAGTGTAAATGTGCTTCATGCATCCTAGAGTTAATAATGAAAGTGGACTGATTGCTGACAGAATCACACACAGATGATAACCAGGCGTGAGTGGATGAATGTGGCCGAGATCATTGATATTGTGTGTAATTGTAGTGTCCGTATTCCTTCGGCAACTCTGATTGCCTACCTTCTCTCTTTCTCTCTCGGTTACTCTACTTTTCCCTTTCATTTATAGACATAAATGTCTATATAGAGAAAGAAATGTATGTGTTTTAGATCACTGTCAACCTGAAACCTTTGTGTGAGGTCAGTACAGTACATGTAAACTGCATTTGAGTATTTTATATCCACTATTAATGTCACGTCACATTTAATATGAGGACACACGCACACATGCAGTCAAAGGGCATCATATCTCTTGGCTTTGGCTTGCCTTTAATCAAATTTAGCACATAATTGATTTTCCAGTGTGCTGACTCTTACAGTACCGCTCCTCTGTGTTCTTCACCTCTAAAGCCGGCAGTTGAATAATTTATGCTGAAAAGACGAGAGAGGTGCTCCTGGTCTTTCTGGGCAGGCTGGGGTCGCAGAAGGGTGGGACATCTCTCTCTGAGCTCATTTATATCACATGTGACCTCCTTCAGACATGCAAGTGCAACATGGCCACTAGATAACACAGATAAAGAGAATATAGTGTTCCCAGAGGAAAGGCAAGGCGTGAGTCTGTGAGCTCTATTCTGAGGTGGAGGTGGAAAGATTTAGTCCATTTGTCTTAACAACTTAACATGTACTGCAGGCTTTTTGGTTTGATAAGGTGATTTTTTTTTTACTGTATTTTTTCTAATGTTGTTGCAGATGTGTTCGTAATAGAGTAAGGTTAATTAATTTAATAGGTAAATTAATATTTTTATATACATTGGAATATAATGATGCTTTTAGAAAGAGTTCTACAGTTTAATTCGACATTGCAAGCCTCATGCTCAGTCTATTTTATTACAAAAAGAATTTAATACAATTATCCACATTTGAATCATCAATAAATTGTGGTTACAGGGTTGACATTTTAAGATTTCATAGAATAGTTTGACATAAATGGGTAAAATATCATAGTAACAGGGTTGACACATAGTCGGTTAGATTGTTTGATGTTTTTGAAAGAAGTCTTTATGCTCACTAAGGCTGAATTTATTTGATCAAAAATACAGAAAAGGTAGTGATATTGTGATATATTATTACAACTAATAACTGTTCTCTACTTGAATATATTTTAAAATGCAATTTATCCCTGTGATGGCAAAGCAGCCATTACTCCAGTCTTCAGTGTCACATGATCTTTCAGAAATCATTCTAATATGCTGATTTGGTGGAAACCAAACTGATATTTTTGTAGAAACCATGATGCATTTTTTAGGATTCCTTGATGAATCATGAAAGTTCAAAAGAACTGCATTTATTTTGTAAAAGTATTTACTGACACTTTTGAGTGGTAGTGTGTTTTTATACAATAAATTTGAAATAAAATATATAATAAATAGTATAAAATAGTTTGAAATATATGTATTTTCTAATATATCAAGAGGAAGTTGTAAAAACAGGGCTGAAAACTGGCATGTTTATGAGAAAAGCAAAAAACAAAATAAAGTAAGGACTTTTGTTGTGTTAGAAAAATGTCCATATTAAAATTATAGTTTGGATATAACAATTACTTGTTTATATATGGTGGAAAATACAATATATTGTGTGGTGTTTGTGTGAAGTGGGAGGTTTGCTCGCACACAGATTGTTTGTCGCACTGGAGTGTTTATTGAAATTGATTTTTTTTTTTCCTCCCTCTTATGGCTTGTTTCTCTCTCTTTTTTCTCTCTCTCTCTCTCTCTCTCTCTCTCTCTCTCTCTCTCTCTCGCTCTCTCTGTAGGTGACTGAGGAGGTGTGTGACTCTGAGCTCCTGTCTCTGCTGTTGAATGCTGGGATGTTGATCAGTTGTGCGGACACAGCTCTGTATTCTTCACTCGTCTCTCACATGCTGGCTCACGGGGTTTGGGATGTGGAGAAGGCCGCTCGTGACCTCCACCAGGCCGGCCACAGTGCTCAGGCCGGGTCCTTGCTCCTGTCCTACCGAGGATCCCACCCAGGACAGTTGACTTTCAATAGCGCCATCACTGTCATTAGAAAATGGCTTTGAGGAGTATGT
The DNA here is from genome assembly GCA_039654105.1 of Coreius guichenoti. NCBI lineage: Eukaryota > Metazoa > Chordata > Actinopteri > Cypriniformes > Gobionidae > Coreius > Coreius guichenoti. The sequence goes on along the minus strand of CM077185.1, from coordinate 25,682,462 downwards.
GTGGTACAGACTGACATGGAGGGGTTATGTGTGTCCGTCTGTGTAAAGATTTTTTTGGAGACAAATCAGTCAATAAAGGAAAGTAGTCAATCTCAGCTGAATAAAATATAATATGAAATGGAATATAAAATACAAATATAATATAAAAGGGACATTGGCACCAAATCCACAAATATCAGTTATAATTAGCCTATTCAGATTGTTTGTTCAGGATTTCTTCCCGTTGGCAAAGGACTCAAATCACCCATTTCTCTCTCTCTCTCTTTCTCTTTCTCTCTCTCACTCTTTCTCTCTCTCACTCTCTCGCTGTCGGTTTCTCTCGCTGAAGCTCAGTGACACGGGTGTAATTACATTACTTTGGCTGTTTGGTCACGCTAGCCTGCGCTAATAATCATTACAGGCCGGAGTCGGAATTGAAAACACCGCATGTGTGCTGACAGAGTGTTTTGCACGTGTATGTATGTGCGGCTTCACGGTTGATCGTTTCCACACACAACTTTTTGCTCTTTTCTTTTGTAGGGTTATTAATTATTTTTGAAGAAAACAGATTAGGCCTTCAGGCACACTCTCGCCGTGTGATTGTTTTAACACGGACGCAGTACAACCTGTGTTGGGTAGCTGAACAGTAATGTGACTTATCTGTGGATTTTAATGTATCAGCAGTGCTCAATAAAAAAAGCATTTTGCTTTATCTCACAAAACCTGTTTTTTTTCTATAACAAGTTTGGTGTACTGTACATTTTGGGCAATGAAGCATTAGGCCTAACAGTATAAAAGATTCTTAAGATAAATGTGAATAGGTAATATGAGAGCACCCATCCATTGGTTTAATACAAATAATACAAATCTCTTTTTAATATATTATTGTACTTGGCTGTAATATCTCACCTGATACCCTGAGCAAGTTATGAGCTACAATTGCATTAAAAATGTGTTTTCAGACTTTTTAGAACACCACTATTATTATTAGTGGTGCTTGCTAAGGCAAGTATAACTGATACTATTTCTCATGCTCATTTTAGCAAACTCCTTACTCTAGTAAAGTATTAAACTCTGCTGCCCAACTTGACCCACATCGTTTGCCCAACAAACATGAATTGGTACCGCAAATTGTGTGAAGAGAGCACATGTGAAGCAAGCACAATCAAGAACACCAAATACAGATACATGACTTACTCAAGAGAAAACATTATTTGTGTGGTGTTGTTTTTGCTAAAAGCATTCTGCTAATTTTGGTGTCTGCTAAGTGAATAAATGTATGTGTAAATACTCTTCATCAGACCTGAATCTGTGTGACTTGTTAAAAAGAGATTACTTTAACTGTTATTTTTACACACTAAAACCCACTTTAAAAACTGCATAGCAACATCCTGGCAGTCTCCATAGCCAAAGACTATATATACACCAAGATAGTTCACTCTTATTACTACGAATGGGAGAAACTGCAATAACACACAATATGGTGGTCCCAGCTTTTAATTAAAAGAGCAAATCGCCAATTAATAAAGCCATACCGTCACTGCAGGTGCCATTAGAAGCTTCGGTTCCCATACAAACACAGTGTCTTGAGACTTGGCTGGACAAACATGAAATTTACTTTTTTGTTGTTGTTGTTATTTGAGCTGTTGTTGTTGAAATGTTATTTTAAGGGATAGTTCACCCTAAAATAGAAATTAAGTCATCATTTACTCACCCTGGTGTTGTTTTAATGTAGTATGCCCTTCTTTCTTTCTTTTGGACCACAAAAGGAGAATAAAAAAAAAAAATGTCTCGCTCGTCCATATAATGGCCGTGAATAGCGACCAGCATCAAGCTTTTTAAAAAGGCGCAGAAGTATCACAGAATGATCCCATGCGACTCGTGTCATATATTCCGAGTGTTCTGGTGGTATACGATAGGGTTTAGTGGTAAATGTATTTTATTTAACGAAATTCTTGACCATGGCCGTTGGTCTTCTCTGCACAGCTGCACGATGTGCACGTTCGTGAGACTATTAGCGCTGCAGTTCACTCCGTCTAGCCCAGAAAAAGCACGCAAGTTGTGAGAAATCAAGATTAACAAAACAACATGAAATACAACCCAATATGTTCGTTGAATGCAGTGCTAATAGAGTCTCACGAACGTGCATGTCGTGCAGCTGTGCAGAGAAGACCAACAGCTTCAATTTAAAGTTATACATTAAGTTTCAGTTTTGTTTTTCAGCAAACCCTACCGTATACCCCCAGAACACTTGGACTATATACGGCATGGGATCATTCTGTGATACTTTTGCATCTTTTTTAAAAAGCTTGATGCTTCTCCTTTTGTGGCCCGTAAAAGAAAGAAGGGCATACGGCATTAGAACAACACCAGGGTTAATTATGACTTAATTTTCACTTTAGGGTGAACTATCCCTTTAAAGGTGAGTTTGGGTAGCAGTTTTTGAGATTTCTGTATTTCCTCATTCAAGTAGATAGAAGTTGATCTTGCCCGAAATATCTGTCCGGGCTGGAGGCGTTGCAAATATAGCTGCCGAGTTAGCTAACTTTCCTTAAAAGCGCATTTGCTTTTTACACAGGCTAGCACCACTCAAATTTTCTTCAGAAAGCATTGTCTAATTTGACATTGATTCAATGTAGAAATCTAATTCTCTAGAGAATCCAAACCCTCAAAGTGCTGCTGCTGCTGCTGCTGTCCTGTCTGAGCCCAGCTTTATTTGCAGGCTGTAAATCTCACCCCCCAAGAGACTCTGTCAATGGAGAAAGATACATAACACATGTTGTGATTAGCAAATATATTGCAGCATAAACACCCACAAAGTCATTATCTCTCCTTATCATGACTCATAATTGTAAGTGATGTTGTTTCTGCCACTGTTTGAGTTATAGCACAGATTAATTGCCTGTACCAAATGCGTGTGATAGCGCAAAACAGCGTTGGCTGAATGTATTCAGAGGTTCAAGTGGGAAACAATTAGCAATGGGTATCTTTTAAACACAAAGAACATTGTCTATATTACCTGCAATTGTTTTATACAGCTAGCATTCATTACGGTGTTTCTAAGACATCTAGGACATTGCGTTAATTGTTCAAATATTGCTCCACTACTGTAGCAGAGCGCTGGCAAGATGGCCAAGAAACTGCCAAGACTGCAAAATACACACCTAAATCCTGTTTGAAGAGTTTAGTACAGTATTTGCAAACCTAATCCTGAAGAGTCCCTGTTTCTCTGAACTTCTGAACTCTGCTCCACTGTGGATCCACGCAGAATAAAAGTCAGAGTTGCCCTGTGGACCTTATTACACATCAGCAAATAAAACCAGAGAAGGGGAACAGAAGCTGTGTGATTGTGTTTTTGCGAATAGGTTTTTACACAATCATTCTCCACAGTGTGTGAGCGTGAGAGTGTGCTCTGTTGGAGATAATAATTACACCATAGCTTACAGGTAGACAGCACCTCATCATTAGGTCGCTGTCAACGTTCTAGACGGCGAGAGGCAGCGTTCATTAATTTGGCACACTTACGCCACGCATAATGATAATAACAGCCTATGAGACGATGGGGCTGACAGCCATGTTTTGCATAAATATGAGATTGCTTGTGACTTACAGTCCCAACAGAGCTGATTGAATAATGGGCTGCAATTGAAAGCATTAGCTCACTGGAAACAACCACTATTTGTTTGTGAACCTCATTAGGGTTAGCGAAGACAATTATAACCGCAACTGCCAGTTTTTTAACTTAGCCACATATTTCAGGAGGGTTTTTTCTTGCAGTTAAAGGCTACCTGCCATCAGTTCTGAAGTGTGATGTATCTGTTGACGGAATCCAAAAAGGTAAGCGGGTTTTAAACAGTTTAACTGACTGTCAGGTGTAATATGGCTCAATCGATATTAGCGTGCCTGTGGAAGTATTAGAAGATACAGAAGGAAGGATTACTAGTGTATCCACATTTTCTGTACTAAGTTACACAAAATTGTCAATGCATGCTGTCAATAACCACAGAAAACTATTTCACTGTTTCTTCCTCAGTTTGTTAAAAACAAAAATTGTGTTGGTAGAAACACGCTTAAAGTCGCTACTTGGCTTTTAGTATGAATAGATTAGCCTTACTGTTATCAATAAGTTAGTATGCTCCTAAACAATGACAAAATTCGCATTTAGAAGATATAAGCTTTCAGTCACTCGCTTCTGCCAAAATGGATCAACGATTTTGATGACATCACTCTGCACTTCAGCATCTCATCAGATTTTCTGTCCAATCAATTGCTCTCTAGAATCTGAAGCGTCCCGCCCCCTGGACTATAAATAGACGCTAAAGCTGCAGCTAATCAGTCACTTGTTCACACATTTACTATTTTATACATGGTGAATGGCACATAGCACACTATATAGGGGATAGGGAGCGATTCAGACAGTATAAACATGCTTTCCATTGGGGTGAATGAATTCTGTTTTCGCATTAGTGTCACACAAACCACCGCATCGCATGCACAGTCTGCTCCGGTCCAGAGACACGATAGCACAGAGCGGATCATATGTGCAAGTCAGCGCAGACCAGAAAACGTATTGGACCCTTTTGAATTCTGTACAGAATGTTATATTTTAAAACGATTTGGAGGAGAAACGTTTATTGTTGATTTCAAATATCAACGGTGTTCAACAATGATTCTTAGAAAGTGCTTACTGCAACTTTAAGGAATCACATTAGCAAACTTAGGATAATAAGGTCTATTATCTATTATTAATAGTGTAGCATAAAGTACCACTTATTAAAAGGGTTACTTCCAAACTAAGCAGCTTTATATTGGTCAAAGTGGCAAATTATGTTCAAAGTTCATCAAATGATGTTTTAGTAACAGTTCGGGAGGAACACGTTTAAATTGCCTATCCAATCAGTACAAGAGGAGGCCTATATACACCGATCAGGCCTTCCTAATATTGTGTTGGTCCCCCTTTTGCTGCCAAAACAGCCCTGACCCGTTGAGGCATGGACTCCACTAGACCCCTTAAGGTGTGCTGTGGTATCTGGCACTAAGATGTTAGCAGCAGATCCTTTAAGTCCTGTAAGTTGCGAGGTGGGGCCTCCATGGATCGGACTTGTTTGTTCAGCACATCCCACAGATGCTCGATTGGAATGAGATCTGGGGAATTTGGAGGCCAAGTCAACACCTCAAACTCGTTGTTGTGCTCCTCAAACCATTCCTGAACCATTTTTGCTTTGTGGCAGGGCGCATTATCCTGCTTAAAGAGGCCACAGCCACCAGGGAATACCGTTTCCATGAAAGGGTGTACATGGTCTGCAAAAATGTTTAGGTAGGTGGTACGTGTCAAAGTAACATCCACATGGAAGGCAGGACCCAAGGTTTCCCAGCAGAACATTGCTCAAAACATCACACTGCCTCCGCTGACTTGCCTTCTTCCCATAGTGCATCCTGGTGCCATGTGTTCCCCAGGTAAACGACGCAAACGGCCATCTGCGTGACGTAAAAGAAAATGTGATTCATCAGACCAGGCCACCTTCTTCCATTTCTCTATGGTCCAGTTCTGATGCTCACGTGCCCACTGTTGCCACTTTCGGCGGTGGACCGGGGTCAGCATGGGCACCCTGACTGGTCTGCAGCTATGCAGCCCCATACGCAACAAACTGCGATGCACTGTGTATTCTGACACCTTTCTATCAGAGCCAGCATTAACTTCTTGAGCAATTTGAGCTACAGTAGCTCGACTGTTTGATCAGACCAATCAGGCCAGCCTTCGCTCCCCACGTGCATCAATGAGCCTTGGCCGCCCATGACCTTGGTTCACCTATGTTCCTCACACTCGCCTGGTTACTATCCTAACCAGAGATACAGGGGGAGTACTCTAGGTTCGGGCCAAACTCCTTGGACAGCACGGCAAATACGCATACTTTATACTCTATCTGTTTATTTGTAAGTATTAACTCGTAAAACTTGAATTTGATGCGAAACCCACATGGCGAAATGCTTTGCCTCATGCATCCCTCACATGAAATTCCAGATTGCCTGGATTCCTATTGAGATAACTGCATTTCACCCACAGAATTTCACCATCCAAAAGTAATACTGTGTTTACACCACAACAGCTTGAGCTTTTGTCTACATGTATTTACTGTATTAATTATATAAATTATGCATAATTACATGCAACTAAACCTAATTCTAACCCTATAGTAAGTACATGCAGTTAATTATTATTACCTAAATGTATAATTACACTGTGGACACCAATAAAATTAAAGTGTAAACCATTAAAACTCCACCCACAGTAACTGCATCTCCATCACATAAGTAGATTGTGGATGACATTTTAATGTCGAAGAAAAACTGACATTTTAATATAGAAGATAAACACTTTCAATGTCTGCTTTTAAAGCCTAAAAAAAGACACGCCCTGTATTCCTGTCGTACATGCATTTCTGTAACCAAGATTTATGTTTGTTTTTACAAACTGATGGATGAAATAACTGTCTGTGCTAATCGACAACACGTCACAGATTCTGTAGATAGAGTTTAACTTGTTTTGAACCCGGAACAATCCTTTAACTTCAGATACATTCTACTTTTGATCTTAGAATGTGTCAGATTCTCTCTTTCATACTGAATTTTGATGAAGAGACAACTTTTCTTCCACATTTTATTATACCAGCATGAAACGAGAATATAGTTTATGCAGGCTTAACCTGTGGAGTAGGTTACTGCGCAGAGTGGGCTTTGACAGCAAGATTAGTTTATCTTTAGAATTGCCTCTATCTCCATTCCATCTACTCGATAATTATTTTACAATTGCTTTCTTAGTCAAATTATTCACTCAGAAGCGTCAGGATTCAGAGGGAACACAAAATGGTTTAATTGTCATGTCAGAGGTGAGCCAGGAAAATAAATGGAGGTTTTCAGCTTGAGACAGTGTCGGATGAGGAGAACTAGAGTGAAGCTAAGAATGCTACTAATATCGGGTCTGTAGTAAGGTTATCGTTTTCTCTCAAACCATTTATTTTCTCTCTACAGGGCCGCTGAGCATTTAACAAGGGAAACAAGAGTGAGAGGAAATAAACAGAAGGGACAACATGGACTGGAAAAAAAAAGAATTGTGACTGAAGCATATTAATTTGATAGCTTTGTTTTACTATTGACGAAAATACCATTACATTTAACCCTTAAACGCATATCTCGGTTCTTTAGTGACCAGGGACGTCATTCGCCACCCTCCCCCTAATTCATTTTTTAAAGTTAGACATCAGCCTTCTTAGTATTCCACAATCAATTCATTATAAACAATATAACAAGAAAAAGGTCGCTAATGACCCGAGGTGTGTAACAGTGCAAGTATTTTTTTATTTATTTTTTTGCACCACAATAATTGAATCTTTTGACTGAATAAGTGCAATTCGCCTTTATTCCACAAGGTGGCAATGTCTGATACACAATGATGTAGTGACGTTTCACTCATAGTTATCGCAGGCAGAAAACAAAAGAATAGGAAGTATCAGCAAAACTTGAAATGTCTCAGCGATTTACTGCAGAGCAAGTACTGCAATCAAATATTAGTGTCACTTGATGGTGGATCTGGTGAAGAAGCTGTCAGCGATCAAAATATTGATTTTGAAGATGTTGAAAATGATAGTTTTGAGAATATGTTTGAAATGGCGAATATGAGCCAGATGCTGAATGTACTGGGAAATGAGCTCTGATGAGGACAGTGATGATGGTATAAAACATCTGCTCAAACTGAACCCTTCCAAGCTCCAAAAGGTAACAAAATATGCTTTATTTTATTCTTCTGTAATTGTTACTCTCATATCAAGACAGTTTTATATTATCACGACAGGTAGAGATCCATCCGTGTTAGATTTAGATCCGGTGCTGTACCGAATTCCAACCGCCTGCCAAATTATTACCCTCCTTGTTGAAGTCACTACCTGATTGCCTATTTCTAACCCCACCCCTAATCCTAACCCCTCCCCCACAACTCAAGTCAAGTCAAGTAACCTTTATTTATATAGCGCTTTTTACAATACAGATTGTTTCAAAGCAGCTTCCCTGATAGCAATAGACTCCGGGGCGGATTCGCCTTCAAGTCGCCAGGTCCCGCTGTGCTCTCAGACTCAATTTGGCCATACGCACAGAATATGCCCCGCCTCCGCACAGCGCACTGTCAACTCGCGGACTCGCAACAGACGCTGGGCGGATTCGCTTTGCGGATTCGCTGTGCGAACGCGCCTTTTTAAAACTGTTATCTCCTCACAGTGCAAACGCCGGAGCCGGTCGGTAAACACGGAACACGGTAAGAATAGTTAAAATATGCTTTATTTGTACATTTACGTAGCCAGTAACATTACTGTGCATTGTTTTGCTTTATGTTTTTAATTCTGAAATGATCGTGGCAAACCAAGTTCATCACATTGTCATTAGTAGATTTGAGTAAAAATTAATTTAGTAACCGTTAAATAACGCTGAGTAAAAAGCTATTTGGACGGAATTTCTTTATCATTCTGGGAGGTGTGGTGATTTAATTAGCTGTCCGGATTTTAATCCAAGTCTGAGCGCATATTTTCACCCATTTCCAGTAAAATAGCAGGCGAGAGCTAATGTTAGGCCCAACGTTAACGTTACCGTTTTTTTCCACTGAACTTCCGGTATAGTTTAAGTCAATTTTTGTTTTTTATTTTGACAATTCTCCACCTCCCCATGTAATGTTGTTTCAGATGATTAATTCATATTATTAAATCATATTAAGATACGGTGTGTGTGTGTGTGTGTGTGTGTGTGTGTGTGTGTGTGTGTGTGTGTGTGTGTGTGTTCTGTTGCAGTTTACAGCTCGTTCAAGTGCCACCAGTCTGTTTTTGGAGTATTTCATCTTTATATTTCAACTTTTTAAAACGTCTGAGTAAGTAAGATTGTTTTAAACTTGATTTAGCCAGCTAAATCTTGTCAAACACTGACAATGGTCCACACTACAGCTTTTAACATGTAATAAATGTGCAGTTTCAAAATATTCATGCCATTTTTTTAAGGTTAAAAGTTAAAAAACTTACTTGGATCAGTAAACTTTAGTTCTGGTATACTAGTTTCTGGTAAGTCTATTTTTGTTTACATTTTGACAAATATATTCTCCACATGTAATGTTGTTTCAGATAATTAATTCATATTATTAAATCATATTAAGATACGATGTGTGTGTGTGTGTGTGGGCGGGCGTGTGTGTTTGTGCGTTCTGTTTCAGCTTACAGCTCATTCAAGTGCCACCAGTCCGTTTTTGGAGTATTTCATCTTTTCCAAACGTCTGAGTAAAGTAAGTTTAAATACTGTTTTAATACCATTTATATGCATTTACATGCACATTCTTAAACCGATTATGTTAAATAAGCGTACAACCAAAGACTATAGATATAGAAAGATGATTTACTCCCATTACTATGAATGGGAGAAACAGCAATGTGCAATATGGCAGAACAAGTCCCATAAAAAAAGTAAAGTTAAAGAGCAAATCGCTGCTTGTTAAAGTCATTACATCAATGCAGCAGCCCTTAGAAGCTCCGTTTTACATAACCTGAGACTTGCGCTTATGACTGCACATGCCCATTGGCGAGTCTAGCCTGAAAAATAAACATTTTTAAAGGGATAGTTCACCAAAAATCTAAATTGTCATTAATTCCTCTCCCTCATGTCGTTCCAAACCCGTAAGACCTTCGTTCATCTTCAGAACACAAATGAAGATATTTCTGATGAAATCCGAAAGCTCTCTGACCCCTCCATTGACAGCAATGTAATGAACACTTTCAAGGCCCAGAGAGGTAGTAAAGACATCGTTAAAATTGTCCATGTGACTCCAGTGGTTCAACCTTAATGTTATGAAGCCATGAGAATACTTTAGTGCGCAAAAACAAACACAAATAACGACTTCATTCAACAACTTTGTTCTAGCCTGTGTCAGTCTCCTACGCAGTTTCCATTGGTCAGCTCCTGCTTCATCACACGCATGCGTTGTGGTGCTCACGTGACCAGCATCGGCTGCCGTAGAACTCGAAAGCTGCACTATATACAACAGAAACTGCGTAGGAGACTGACAGTCTAGAACGAAATTGTTGAAATAAAGTCGTTATTTTAGTTTGTTTTTGCGCACTAAAGTTATTTCACTGTTAACTTCTGTGTTTTGAAGTGTTCATTTAAAATAGTAACAGTTAAAATAAAATCAAGTTTTTAAATGTTTTTTTTTCTTCTTTTTTTTTTCTATTCATAAAATCCAGTTTCCACAAAAACAATTTAAGCAGTGCAACTGTTTACTACATTAATAAGAGTAAATGTTTCTTGAGCAAGATTTAAAAAGTGTTCTTTTTCATTAAATAAAAAAAAAAATTCTGTAATACCTATTCGATGTACACATAAATAATAAAACTATAAAAATAGGTAATTACAGACTTTTTACATTTACAGTCTGTATAAATGACCTATTTTTATAGTTTTATTATAGTGGCTAAATAGGATTAATTATGATTTTCAAGTTTTGAATGATTTAATTATGTTTTATTAATATTAATAAAAGCAGACATTAAATATTTGAGCTTTTATAGAGCAATCCAGTCTATCTAATGTTGGTCCATTATATTTTAAATATTTCTGTGTAGCTAGTTTTTGCCAGAATACTATACTATACTATACTATACTAATACTATACAGAAGACTATTGAATGAGGGATCTGAAAGGTATCCCGACTGAATGACCCACTTAATGAACGGGGCCAGATCGGATCCGCGGCAGATGAGCTGCTTTATAAACGGGTCCAGATCGGATCCGCGGCGGATCAGCAACTTTATAAACGGGACCAGATCGGATACGCGGCGGATGAGCTGCTTTATCAGCGGATACGGGGCGGGTCTGCCCGGGATCTGGTCTGGATCCGCAATCCTAATCTGTTCCGGATCCGCTGCACTGTGCAAGTGGACTCCGTTCCAGACCCGTTTTGCGGATGCGTTCCGGAGCTTGTGATACTTCCGGGGCAGATCCGTTCCGGAGTCAGTTTGCTATTGGTAACAGGAAAATAATGCAACAAAATTTAATTCGGCTGGACAGCCGCTCTGGAGAAAACAGTGATGTCATCGTCCAGCTCAATTCAGTTCAATTCTCATGTGGTGTCAAATGCAGGCAGATCAGTAATATAGTTGAATATTTAGTGTCCCCAACTAAGCAAGCCAAAAGCCAAAGGCGACGGTGGCAAGGAACCAATAATACCCTATTCATGGTGAAATATTCTATTGATTAAATTTAATGTTAGCCTACGTGCTTTTATATAACAGTTCTTAAAACAATATTTTAACATTTAAGTAATCTGTATTTTAGATACACACACTACTTTTGTTTTTGTTTCCGCTAACAAAAAAAACCTTCGCACACGTTTCCAAGCACAGTGGTGTATCCGTGTTGAACGAATCGTTTGAGCGAATGATTTAGTGACTCAGTTGTTGCTGAATGAATCAACGTTTTTGAAAGAATCAGTGATTCAAAGAATCATAAAAACAGTCTTTTGTCGCCACCTACTGGCATAACGTAACCTGCAGAAAAGGTCTAACACTGAGACTAAAGCAAGAAAAATTTGAAAAGCAGGTGAATACTGGAAAATCTTACTAGTTTACCCAGATGCCCTCGTGTTCTCTGTGGGGGTATGTCTTTTTTTGCAAGGGTTTGTGTTTAAATTCTTTTCTACACACATTTGCTGTCAGACTGTTGACCCCCTCCAGAGACAAAGAAAGAGAATGGAAGGATGAGAGACGTCGTTGCACTAGAGCACAGGGGAAGAGAGATGAGAGAGACCAAGATAAGGGTGAGAGAGTGAGAAAGGGCTCATGGGATGAGAGGGAAACCACTTGACAACACATGAAACAGTGGAGATTAGAGAGGCTGAGAGTGTGAGCACAGCAGGTCTTCAGAAGCTAATACAGATACACACATTTCACAGAAATGCACCCAAGTACTACTCGGCGAGATACCTTAGATTGTACCATTCAGTATAGTTTCTATACAGAGGTTATTCTCACAAGAGAGATGAAACTTTTTTTTAATAAGTTTTGTAGCTGTAGTGGCAATACTGCAACTCTGGCAGGAAAGTATGTTTCAAGAAATGCATCCTCTAGGCTTCAAGTGCTTGCTCATTGTTTACCGTGATCACAAATTTGGCATACAGAATATTCAAAGAATTATCAATCAGAGAGAGACAAAAAACAGGTACTTTGTGTCCATTCTGGCTGGAGATGTCCTTTTTTATCCATAAATTTGATAAATGTCTTATTCGTATCTATGTTCATGTCTTGATTGAACGCACTATGTGAACAATTCAAGTGCATGGTGAAAAAAGTATGTGAACCCTTGAATTTAATGACTTTGGCAGCACAAGTGTTTCTTGTCATTGTGGATCAGTCCTACACAATAGTCAGGAGGAATTCTGCACTATTCCTCTGATCACTTCAGCATTGTTCTTCAGTTGTCTGCAGTGGATCACTTTTTCTTCTGTTAAAGCAATTCTGTTGTTGATTTACTTCTGTTACTTCCAACCAACTATGTTGGCCTTCAATTCTCAGACCTGTCCTGGTTAAGTACTTGGGAATTAACTGATTTTCACCAATGATTGTAAGCTCCCCAGGCCCTGGACCGTTCGCAAAGACCCGCCCCCTTTAGTTACTGTTGCTATGTCCGACAAGCCATGGCGCTCTCACACCACACACACGTTCTCACGTAGAGAAAATACATCACGGCGCAAAGAGGATACTGACAACACGCCGACAGACAGGACAGAGCAAGTTACTTATGAAACAAAGTCTCAACTTTAAAATGTTTTTAAGAAATTTAAACAACAAATACCGTTTTGTGGCTCTTTAATGTGTCATGATCGCTGTAGCGCCTCAGTTAAAGCTACTTGTGAACTGTTCATTTCTTCCTTCTAGTTGATTGATAAGCATCAAATTAACATGAATGAATACTAAAAGAGTCTATCTATCTGTCTGTCATTCTGTCATTCGTTCATTCTGTCATTCGTTCATTCTGTCATTCATTGTATCTTTCAGTCTATCTGTCTGTCTGTTGTTCTCTATCATTTGTAACACGTAAAAAGCTGGGCTAAAATGTGCTTTTAAGTTGTATAAGACAGAGATATATGGGGATGTATAGAATACTGTATATGGGTCTTATTCACACCAGTGACCCAAAAGTGCCTGTTCTGTCAGTAAGCCTGTGACCTGTTCTCAGCCCAGCACTGCATGTGTATTTCTATATGAGAGAGACTTTTTTCCCCCTTATAGTACTCTCCTAGCTGTCCAGGTACTTACAGCCACAGCTGAATCTCTGATCAGTTGCCATGACTACACTATTTTTTCCCCCCGCAAGTACTGGTTTGAGAGATGTGAAGTGATTCCCAGTGCTGCCATTAGAGTGACCAGTTGAAGTTGTGGTATGCGTGAGCATGTGTGTATGCATTATGGTTTGTGTCTATGGCATCCAAAGCAGGTGTCATCTTGTTACCTCGTTAGCTCGACCATCTCCCTGATGACCCAGAGACTTCGAGGAACACTGAGGCATCTGAGTCCACCTGTCAGAATGTAAGGAAACATCTGCTGTCGCACGAGATGCACCTTATGCCCTATAATGGTGCAAGATATACATTTGACAAACACCATGTGAGCGATAGAAAGAAAGCACAAAGAAAGAGAAGATTTGTAAAAGAAAATGAGAAGAGATGTGCCATACACCGGATCCAGATTTTGTACCTGTCAAAATTTGTTCCTGGAAAATTTACCACTAGAAATGCATCTAGGATGCCTATGCTTTTAATGTTTCTATTATTGTTAATGTTGTTAATATTATGTATAACCTGTTGTTGTTATTGTTGTTGTTGTTGTTATTATAGCATTCTTCTAGCTCAAACAATAGAGCATGGCACTAAAAACGCCAAGGTCATTTGATCATAATCAGGATTGGTCGATTCCCAGAAATGCATGAACTTAAAGGGTTCATGAATTGAGAAATCAACTTTCACTTGAACTTTTGATATATAAAAGGCCATGGTAATATAAGAATATCCTGTAAGTTTCAGAGCTGAAAACTTCCTTGTTAGTCAAAGTAAAGCTTTTATTGACCGCTGGCTCAGCAAACGCTTGATCTGTGACGAGTGTGGTGAAACACCGCCTTAACCGAAGAAGACCAACGCCTGATTCTGTAGCCCCGCCCACCAATTTGTGCATGAAATGTTATAGATAAATAACATAGGCCTACGTGGAGATAAACCGGATCAAACTTCCAAGCAGTAAACATGCTGCATAAGCTTCATTCGGATTCCAATATTATGAATGCATGGATGAACTTTATTTTTAATGAATATCCAGCTCACATGGGTAAGACATTGTGCGTTTGTTCCTTCATTTCACCACGGATTCGTTTGTAAACAATAGACTGGATTTGCAGACAGGATGAGATTACATGAATGAATGAAGCAACACTTATGTGAGTAAAAAATGTTTTTTATATGTGATAGTATTGCATTGTTACAGATCGTTTGATATCTATTGATTGTGTACGTGTCTAACTGAACATAACTTGGCATGCTGTCACAGGCTGGAGAATCCTTTATTTGAGGTGTTGTTGGTTCATTGTGCTGCGATTTGGCATCAAGACTCGGACATGTATGGGCCATGGCTCACAAAGCCCAACGTCCCGGGCTATGTGTTTTCCAGACGGGCTACCAAAACGTATCACCGGCCTGCCGACTGGCTATCTTAAATAGTAAAATAACATTCCTTTCTTGATGTGTGTTGTTCACTCTCTCTTGACTTGATATTTGAAGGAAAAATACAGTCACGGAAGTTTTGATCATGCTGATTTGTCTGACTCTGCAGTGAGGCTTGTGTGTGTGTGTTAGTGATGCACGGTTCGTGGTTATATCCACTGATCGGGCAGGCCAAGTAATAAAAAATAACATTCCAATTAATTGCGGGTGGATGAGAGATAAATCATTGTGTTTGTTTGATAAAGACATTTTGCGAGCCCTGTGGGCAAATCATTCCGGTTGCCGTTTTCCCACACGCTTTCAAAACAATTCCTCACATGTACTCACTGGGGAGCCGAAGGTCATTATAATATGCAAAGCTTATATAATCATAGCAGTGGGCATTTACTTCCAAGTCTTTAGTGCGGCACGCCCATAAAAACCGAGCGTTCCATGAGAGGCTCAAAACCAGGGTAGAAAATAGCCTATTACTTATTCATTATGATGTTTTTGAATGTAAAAACCACGCGAACGTCATAAGTTGACCTCAGACAACAGTATTAAAAAAATAAAAAAAACAGTTCATGACCCCTTTAAGTCCTATGCTGTGTATAACTGTATAAAACTGTATAAAAGTGTCTGCCAACTGCAAAAGTGTAAATGTATTTATATAATAAAAGTACAAAAACAATCTTAGCTGAAAGCCTGGAGTTTGGGTTCCTTTGTGTCTGTAAGCAAAGATTTGAAATGAGACATGAGAGTGGAAGGGTAATTAAAGTAGCTGTGAGAAAGAGAGTTAGAGACATGAAAGAGTGTGATGGGATCTCTGAATGTGTAAGTGAGTGACCCTGGGGTGAGCTCGTTTAGTTCCAGCACTTTCTGCCATACCGTCACTCTCAGGGATTTGTGGGTAGAATAATGTAGCGTCAAAATGGTAATAGGTGATAGACTGGAAGGAATGAGATTCACTTGTTTATAGCATCACAACTGAGCACATTTATATTTTGCATTTATATTTATTAATTTTCCCAGATGCTTTTATCCAAGGAACAATACAAACACGGGCGATTAATCAAAAGTTTAATCGAAAGTGAAAGTGTAATCACGTCTTCTGTCATCGTCTGATGTGGCTGTACTAATGAAACCGCTACAACGCATTATCAAGTGTGCTGAAAAAGTAATTGGCTGCAAGCTTCTATCCCTTGCTGAGATCTTCTCGTCTAAAGCAGTGAGCCAGGAGACAAAGACTATTGAACATCCCTCCCAACCTGTACATGACCAACATACACTTTGCATACTCAATATTACTCTTCTATATCCTACATAAACTCTTATATTATATTGTAATGGTGTCTATGGTTGCAGAGTGTGAAGCAAATACAGTATTGGCGAATAAAATAGTCTAATTGAAAGTTACAGTATGTACAGTATACAGCTCAACACTGATCAGAGGTGAAAGTTTTCTTTTGTATTAGTGTGAATATGATATGGCAGCATTAAATGAGTTGAAGAAAGAGAGAACAAGAACAGAGTTTTCTCAGACAAATCAGGAAAGAACTGAAGTAATTACTGTATTAAATGTGCATGTGTGTGTATGAGGCAGACTGAGAAAGAGTGTGTAGTTCAGATTTTAGATGTGGTAGAATAATTGCTGTATTCGAGGTGTGTGGATTGGTGAGAGTCTGAGAGTGTTTGTGTTCTTGCACTAATTAACTGCTAAAACCATGAATCCTAAAACAGTCAGAGGCCGATTTCTCCTCTCTCTCTCTCTCTCTCTCTCCCTCTCTCCCTCTCTCTCTCTCCCTCTCTCTCTCTCCCTCTCTCCCTCTCTCCCGAGGCTCTGCACCTGTCCGTTTATATCACAACACCTCTTCAAAAAAAGCCAAGTGTTTCAGATGCACAAACATTTTCAGCCTTGTGCCTACAGTCGTTCTGATCTTTAGTACTACTGCACACTTGCTTGTGTGATGTTGCTTAATTATCTGAAGTATTTCTAGACTGCCTTTTCTACAATTACATTTACATTTCTTTTTATTTCCTTTCCTTTTTTTGAACCTCAACTGCACACTGTTTCCTCAAGAAAACAAACCTATTTTCTTTACTTTTCAAACACAGAATGGCAGTACAATAATTATGAAGGGCTTTTTGGTCCAATTTTATTTTGTAAAACTGACATCAGAAAAGCATTTTTCAAAAATATGATGGAGCCACCACAGATGTATTTGTATTATCCGTTATTAAATATCTGTTTTATTTATATACTTTTGTATTATCGGTTGCTAAATATCTACCTTTTTTGTATTTATTTAACATTGAGTTAAAATTTACATAACCTTAACATGGGGCCAATTCTATTAGTATGTCATGTAGCAGTCAGTTTTTAATATTCTGACAGCAAAGACTTTAAATTCTTTTTCGGCACATTTTATTTCATTCAGGTAGTATACAGTACCTGCAAACTCATTTTGTAATCGTTTTTCCATTTTATGCCAAACTGTATAACTGATTTTTTTTTTTTTTAACATTGCACCCAAAATTTTGCAAATTAAAGTTTAAACAAACTTGTATGACTTTATACTGTAAAGCTGACCCTAATGTGTTTTCTTTTCTTATCATCACTATGAGCTTTCAAATCCAAGCCAGATATTGCACTCCCCTCTTGCATTGAAAGCTTTCATAAACAAACACAAATTAGAGAGTTCAATCACCATTCATGCATTTTTATTGTCATTCAGAAGTTATTTGGAGATTTGCGCTGACTCAGAGTGGCCTCACAAATTGAATTAATTAAATTCTTATCAGGCAGAGAGCAGCCACTTCTCACTTGATGAGGTAAAAGCACTTGGCTTCTAACAGATACGCAGTGGTGAACACTTTGTGTGTTTGTTTGCGAGAAACATTCTTTTTTTTTTGCGTGTTTGCTTTCATTAATGTTACGTGAGACAATATTTACCTCGGAATTAGGCGGGTCTTGGCTGCAGGGATTTCGCTGGTATGGAAACTGACAGACTAATATAAAAGCTATTTCTAACTTCCGATCCAGATTTAATGCAGAGTGCCTGTGTTCTGGGTCAAATGGCCTTTTTAATAAATTGCACTAGGAAAAATCACAGAGCAGATAATTATCCACATCTGAAATGTAAAACAGCAAAAAAAAAAACTCCTCAATTGAGTTGAATAAGGGCTCAAATGCTCTTCAAATCCAGGAAACATGCAAATCGAGCACTACAGTGCTGTACAAACATTATCTTGCCTTATACTTTCTGAGGGCACGTAAACATTGGGGCTTTGTGATTCTCTGCTCTCGCAGAAAGCCATTGCCATGGACGCTGGCTGTGAGTTGACCTTCTAGTAAAGACCTGTTGAGGATTGTAGAAATCATGCCTGGAAGCATCTAATCAAAGCATGCATTAGACACATAATGGCAGAATGGCACCAAGAGACCTGTGACATTTCTGTCTAATTACACATTAAATAATTGTTGAGTGATGATGAGCAAAACACTGCCGTTATACTACCGTAAATTCCGGGGTAAAGAATAGTGACAAAGTCGTGAAATTTTTCAGTTGTATTGATTTGGCGTCATGCCTTTTAGCATGCATGGGCCCGATGCCTCATTCAGTAACGTGGCGCTAATTAGATGTGGCAATTCAGTTTAGCTAATGCAATTACATGTTTACTTTTAATTAGTGACTCCAGTCGAGTAATTGTCGAAAAAGAAGCATCCAGCTGTCCTCGTATGCCTTAGAGTACGCTTATACATTGGACTCTCGAACTACTTCCAGAGATCTGCCACTGAAAGCACTTACTGAGCTAATGAAGTGAAATTAGCCCAGGGGTTAAACTGGATTGTGGTGACTCTGACTCCACCCCTAGTGTAAAGTAGCTGCTTCTGCAAGCTGCTCGTACAAGGTGGCAAAACAGTCCCTACAAACCTCCGCGAACAAGTGCTGTGAGAGAGGTAGCTTAACATTCAGTCACATCCTGGCAAGAAACTGCTCAGATGTCCACACCAGTGGGAAAAGACAAGCAGGGGTTTTAATCCTTGCCAATGGATTGGCCTCGGGGGAGAAGGAGAACGACGAAGATTTGAGGCTTGGATTGTTTCCCTTTTCAAGAGCCCAATTGAATCCTTGCTTGAAGTGGATAATTGAACCCTTGCCCAGTATCAGTGTATAGCCTAGTTCACACACACTTCACACTTGGCTTCTTTCCAGGTGTGTGTTTGTGTGTGTGTGGTGGAGAACTTGATAAATAGTATTAACCTTGGTAACAGGATTTAACTATAATACTCAACAGATATTCCACCTTGAAATCACCTGTGACTTTATTGCCAATGACGACACTCAAATCTGAGGACCAAGAGAGGTAATTGATTAAATTATAGATCCCGTTGGTGGATGGTTTCCGTGTTTTGTGTGTGTGATCGCTGTTCACAGATATATAAGAACTATGGAGATATGAACCTTCAACAGCATTGATCTTCTTTCTTTAGTCAGCCAAAAAACTGAAGTGAAGTACAGTGGTCTACACTTTTTTGCCCCAGTAAAGTTATGCTGTGCCCTAGTAACATTTTACTGATAAATCATTATGTGATATGTGCTCGAAGTGGGCCGGTATGCCCCGTTAAGCAGTACAGGCACTTCTATATTATAATCTGTAGCGTACCCTCACGTTTTCTTGCGTACCGGCACTTCTCACTTGTTGCCAGTACTCTGACCTCCCACACCGCCCTATTTGCATAAAGTTAAACATTTCTCAATTTTGTCACATCACTGGACACGTCGTGGTGTGGCCCTGTTGCCAACGGAAGTCGATAATGTTGCTTTGTTGCCGTGTGTCTCTGGCGGTGTGAACCGGGCTTTATTCATTGGAATTGATGATCACCAGCTAGGACATAGTCTTAAAAGCATCAATAATGTTGAATACTACAAGGTGTGAGAGGACAGAGGAACAGGATCGAGAAAGGACCTCAAGCCGGAACTTGAACTCGGGTGCCCAACATGTTGCAATTAAATTTTTTTTTTTTTTTTTTTTTTTTTTTTAAATAAATATATTTTTTAAAATACATTTGTTACATTGTTTTAAACATTATTTTAAAATATTATTTGTAGCAAAATATTAATATATAATATATTAATATACAAATAGTAAGTTCTTCATTCATTGTCACTATAATGAACTATAATTGTCATTAGAGTTAACAACTTATTAACCATAAATAGTTTTCATTTCAGGTCACAGAAAATCGGAAAATGTCATTAATTAAATATATATGTGTGTGTGTGTGTGTGTTCATGTTTTTCAATCCCGGTGGGGACCAATCTGAATGCACACTGATTCATGGGGACTCGTGTCACTGTGGGGACCTAAATTGTGTTTGTGTGTTTGATCCCTTAACCTTATCCCCAAAGCTAAACATAACCACTTTTAAAAAATAAATAAACACAGAAACATACCGTATTGACAGCATTATGTTATGTGACTGCAAGTAAATGTACATGGTAGAAAGATATACGTATATGTTGTTAAAATACATCAGCTAGGATTATGGGATATGGGATAGAATGTGCAGTTTGTACAGAATAAAAATCATAATGTCTATAAAACATGCAAACCCAACGTGTGTGTGCGCGCGTGCTTAATGTACTTGTAAACATTTTAAGCACATAAAAGCACTTAATTAATGATATTTTCCAATTTTCTGTGACCTAATCTAAAGTGAGAACTATTTACTCCTAATAACCATTAACAACCCCTTTACTGGTTTAAAATACGGTACATTACTTATACATTAATAAGTTGTTAACAAAGCATAAAAAACATTATCTAACTCTTTACATATGAGTTAATTGAAGAATAATAATTTTGTTAATTACAATGAATGAAGAACTCACTATTTGTATATAGCCCATTAATATATTAACAATGTAGAGACTACAATATATAAACGATGAATTAACTATAAACTAATAGTTTGCACATGATTTGTAAGTACTTTATTACTGTATACTTATTATAAAGTGTTACCATTGTGGGATTTAAAAATGGACTGAGCCAGCCATGCTGCTCCCAAAATCACATTTTGTCATTTTTGCAAAAATATACCCAGAACTCGCTAGAAAATGAGAGTACACTTTTTTTTTTTTTTTACTTGATGGGAAAACTGCCCCAGTACTGATGAAAGGCTAAAGCACCTCTGGTGGAGATCACAGCCATGGAGAATCATATCCCTCATTAAACACATGTAAGACATAAATGTACATGCACTCATCCCTCATTCTCTCCATCAGACCATTCATGACAAATAGTTCTGATATTTTTGAAAGAACATTCCTGTCCTTGTTCCTTTTTAACTGATGAATGCTCCCACTTTCTCTTTCGTGGTATCTCCTCTTCCTCACTTTTTCTCAGCCTGTGTTTTCAGTGAGGACAGAGGTCAGACTAATTTCATTATTAATTAATTGGTTTTGAAATATCCATACGTCCGCTTGCTGTGCTGAGACAGCTGTTAAATTTGTCAGTGTAATGCGTTTTCTCAATATAGTTTAGACTGGTGACTTTGTGGCTTTTAATGTTTACAAATATGTTCTTTCCCTCAAATCTCCCTCTCTAGATGTGTTACTGAGCAGTCTTCATCATTTCCCTGGCCAAATCACCGGGGGCAAAATAGTGCAGAATGATGTTTGATGCTGGGAGCAGTCAGAGTCATGCCGATGATGGGATTATTGCACTCGTGGATATTCCTGATTGCTGTGGAAAAAGTGAAGGTTGGCAGTTCTGTATGCAAATTCGTTCCAGCAGGGGGAGAGGTTGATGATTCAGCGCCAGACGGTCGTAGCTATAGCGACCCAGACACTCTCTACATCTTGCCCATCGGAAGCAGCAACACACAATGAGGGACCATCAGTGACAGGTTGCTAATGGAAACAGTGACATGGACACCTTCCAGCCTTCCACACACAGAGCAGCCTAATACACACGCAAATACAATTACACATTGATTAGTCCCGGACGGCTCATTTACCCAAATACACAATTACTCAAGGTCAGGGCAGATAAGGGGTCTCTCCTTTCGTTTTCTCTCACTTCCTGATACTTCCATCACAGAAAAAATGTCCTCCTTTTGCTCTTTGTTTGACTTCAGTATTTCACTCCTGGCCTCTAAGACATTTGCTCTATACTACATAATTCAATGAGACTGACATGATTTACAATGTTTTCATATTTCCACAGATGGTTTTCTCCTGGTGTATCTTAATTCTTCGTAATCCATTTCGGCTCCAAATGTATCACTGCATTCTGTGAGGATGGCAGTGAGTCATGTGTGATGTAAGCATACAAACAAGTGAACGTTTCTCTCGCTCTCTCTCATCATCATTCTCTATCCATCATCCCATCAGTCCATCCATCCATTATATATATATATATAATATATAAAAGTCATGTGAAAAAGAAAGGACATCCAATTGAATTCCATGGTTTTCAGTATCAGGACATAATAAAAATCATCTGGTCCTTGGCAGGTCTTAAAATTCGGAAAATAAAATAAAACCTCAGATGAACAATAACACATGACATATCTGTGTCATATTTATTTAGCAAAAAGGAAGCCAAAATGGAAAAGCCATGGGGTGACAAACTAAGGACATCCTATGATTCAATTGCTTGTAGATCCACTTTTAGCAGCAATAATTTTGAAGTAGTCGTTTTCTGTCTCTCACTTTGTTCTGGAGGAATTTCTGCCCATTCTTCTTTACAACGTTGCTCCCAGTTTATTGAGGTTTGTGGGCATTTGTTTATGCACAGCTCTATGCCACAGCATTTTAGTCAGGATGAGGTCTGGACTTCGACTGGGCCAGTGCAACACCTTGATTCTTTTCTTTTTTAGCCATTCTGTTGTAGATTAGCTGGTGATCTTCGGATCATTGTCCTGTTGCATGACCCAATTTCGGCCAAGCTTTAGCTGTCGTACAGATGGCCTCACATTTGACTCTAGAATACTTTGGTATACAGAGGAGTTCATGGTTGACTCAATGACTATGAGATGCCCAGGTCCTGTGGCTGCAAAACAAGCCCAAAAATTATCACCCCTCCAACAGCATGCTTGACTTTTTGTATGAGGTGTTTGTGTTGATATGCTCTTTTGGTTTTCACCAAACGTGGCCCTGTGCATTATGGCCAAACATCTCCACTTTGGTCTCGTCTGTCCAAAGGACATTGTTCTAGAAGTCTTATGGTTTGTTCAGATGCAACTTTGCAAACCTAAGCTATCCTGCCATGTTCTTTTTAGAGAGAAGAGGCTTCCTCCTGGCAACCCTTCCAAACGTGCCATACTTGTCTGGTCTTTTTCTAATTGTACCTTCCATGAACTTTAACATTTAACATGTTAACTGAGGCCTGTAGAGTCTGAGGTGGGAGTTATTGGGTTGTCTGCAATTTCTCTGAGCATTGCACGGTCTGATCTTGGGGTGAATTTGCTGGGACGTCCACTCATGGGAAGATTGGTGTCTTTTTTGAATGTCTTCCACTTGTGCATAATCTTCCTCACTGTAGAATAATGGACCTCAAATTGTTTGCAAATGGCCATATTACCCTTGTCAGATTGATTGCAGCAACAATTGCTTCTCTAAGATCATTGCTGATGTCTTTCCTCCGCATTGTGTTAACACACCTGAATGCTCCAGACCAGCAAACTGCCAAAACTTCTGTTTTTATAGAGGTGATCACACTTGCTAATGATCAATAAATCAAAGACATTTGATTAGCAGCGCCTGACTGCTACTTACCCTCTTAATTCCTATGGAAGCAGTAAGGGTTGTCCTTAGTTTGTCACCCACTGCTTTTCCATTTTGGCCTAGTTTTTGCTAAAATAAATAATGACAGTGTGATATGCCATGTGTTGTTGTTCATCTGAGGTTTTATTTTCCAAATTGTGTGTGTGTGTGTGTGTGTGAGGTCCTGGTAAACCCTACATTATTGGGACAAAATGTCCCAACAAAGATCTGAAATCCTTGTCCTTGTGGGGAAATTTTTTGGTCCGCATGAGGAAAACAGCTTATAAATTGTACTATGTAATGTTTTTGAAAATGTAAAAATGCAGAAAGTTTTCTGTGATAGGTTGGTTTAGGGGTAATGTTAATGTAGAGGGATATAATATACCGTTTGTACAGTATAAAAATCATTATGTCTATAGAAAGTCCCCATAAAACATGAAAACCCAACATGTGTGTGTGTATATAAATATAATGACTTAATTGAATTTAAATTTAATTGTTTTTAAAGCACTTACAAGCATTTTGATGGCCACACCACAGAAAAGGAAGTCTGAAAGGAGGCTGTTTTTCACCATAGTATCTATTGTTTTTTAGTTTAAATGCATATTTTTAAATAATATTAATGATAACATTAAATCCAGTATAGTATAAAAAGGAACACATTTCTGGTTTGGTGTTGATGGAGAGCCTTACTGATGGGGCTGTGGGGATGCATAAGGTAAAAAAGCTTGCAGAAACTTGTATATGCAACAAACCTGCAGCGCACAGAGATCTTGAAGTCATAATTCCTCTTTGAGCTCTCTAGGGTCTTTCTTAAAAACCAACATATACAGATCGCTTGGTGATTATTATATCCATTGAGTGGTTGTGTTTATGTGATGTTACTGACAGGCTGACAGCATGGACAAGATGAATTGGTCGTTCACTCTTCTGGCCGTGTATACAGCAGATGTTTTATCCTAGTGTCCCCCTTTGAGAGTGTTAATTATGCTTGTAAAGGAGTTGCTTTAAAGAGGCAGAATGAGATGTAATCAATGCTTAAGTGAGCTGTTTGTGTGCAAAGAGAGACAGAAGGTGCAATACACAAAGCCAAACAGATTTCACGGTCTCTGGGCAGCCATTGTACTCTCTCTCTGCTCTCTCTCTCTCTCTCTCTCTCTCTCTCTCTCCTTCTCTCTCTCTCTCTCTCTCTCTCTCTCTCTCTCTCTCTCTCTCTCTCTCTCTCTCTCTCTCTCTCTCTCTCTCTCTCTCTCTCTCTCTCTCTCTCTCTCTCTCTCTCTCTCTCTCTCTCTCCCTCATTCACTTACTCTCACTCACTCACACAAACACACACACTCAAATTTAAAGTCTGTTATGCTGAACTAACAGTTCAGTGGTAGGCTGCAGGTTCACACACATACTGGTAATTCAGATAGCTCATGATCTTGCTTTTATGAATATTTAGATTGCCATGTTGTTTTATAATGGTAGTAGGAGTGAAGTTTTATAATTAAGCAATATCACACCAGCAGCTGTTGTTTCGAAAATATTTTGACCATAGACACGAGGCTATAGTTAATCTCAGTCGTGTAGATATTGAGTATGATTGAAGAAGACAGAAGAATTAATCTCACGTCTCAAGCTACAAATAGTAGTGGAGTTGCTGAATGAATCAGAGTTGAACAAATCAGTTGAGAGAATGATCCAATGATTCACTCAGAAAGACATGCTGCGTCCCAATTCACCCTACGCCCTAGAAGTATGTACTCTTTTTGTAAAGAAAAATTACGTACTTTTGAGTGTGTAGCAGAAGAGTAGACAAGCTTTGGGACATACGATCACGTCATTAAATTGCTTCTTTAACGGGCGCTTTGTCGCATAGTTAAATGCATCCTGTCACCGTAAACTGGCCTGTCAATCATCTTGTCACAGTTAACATCCTTCACATTTCATTTCATTTCCTACTGTATCAGAGAGAAATGCAGCAGCACGTTGATCTGCCAGTCGCAGGTCTTTTATGCGGAGACCCTCCTCATATGTTTGCATAATGATGCATTTAAAAGTTAATGACCAAACGTATCTTTACAAAAGTTCACAATGCAGTTGCAGATGAAATATAACACGGGTAACTTTAAATAAATATTTTTTTATCAGGTTAAATGTTGACTATTAGTCACTCAAACCCCTTAATCTAAACCTCTCTACCTAACCGTCAGTCACGTGCATCTGCCATATTTGTACAAACCCGATTCCAAAAAAGTTGGGACACTGTACAAATTGTGAATAAAAACAGAATGCAATGTGGAACTTTCAAATTTCAATATTTTATTCAGAATACAACATAGATGACATATCAAATGTTTAAACTGAGAAAATGTATCATTTTAAGGGAAAAATAAGTTGATTTTAAATTTCATGGCATCAACACATCTCAAAAAAGTTGGGACAAGGCCATGTTTACCACTGTGTGGCATCCCCTCTTCTTTTTATAACAGTCTGCAAACGTCTGGGGACTGAGGAGACAAGTTGCTCAAGTTTAGGAATAGGAATGTTGTCCCATTCTTGTCTAATACAGGCTTCTAGTTGCTCAACTGTCAACTGCATCTTCCTCTTTATGATGCGCCAAATGTTTTCTATGGGTGAAAGATCTGGACTGCAGGCTGGCCATTTCAGTACCCGGATCCTTCTTCTACGCAGCCATGATGTTGTAATTGATGCAGTATGTGGTCTGGCATTGTCATGTTGGAAAACGTAAGGTCTTCCCTGAAAGAGACGACGTCTGGATGGGAGCATATGTTGTTCTAGAACTTGGATATACCTTTCAGCATTGATGGTGCCTTTCCAGATGTGTAAGCTGCCCATGCCACACACACTCATGCAACCCCATACCATCAGAGATGCAGGCTTCTGAACTGAGCGCTGATGACAACTTGGGTTGTCCTTGTCCTCTTTAGTCCGGATGACATGGCGTCCCAGTTTTCCAAAAAGAACTTCAAATTTTGATTCGTCTGACCACAGAACAGTTTTCCACTTTGCCACAGTCCATTTTAAATGAGCCTTGGCCCAGAGAAAACGCCTGCGCTTCTGGATCATGTTTAGATATGGCTTCTTTTTTGACCTATAGAGTTTTAGCCAGCAACGGCGAATGGCACGGTGGATTGTGTTCACCGACAATGTTTTCTGGAAGTATTCCTGAGCCCATGTCGTGATTTCCATTACAGTAGCATTCCTGTATGTGATGCAGTGCCGTCTAAGGGCCCGAAGATCACGGGCATCCAGTATGGTTTTCCGGCCTTGACCCTTACGCACAGAGATTGTTCCAGATTCTCTAAATCTTTGGATTATATTATGCACTGTAGATGATGATAATTTCAAACTTTTTGCAATTTTTCTCTGAGAAACTCCTTTCTGATATTGCTCCACTATTTTTCACCGCAGCATTGGGGGAATTGGTGATCCTCTGCCCATCTTGACTTCTGAGAGACACTGCCACTCTGAGAGGCTCTTTTTATACCCAATCATGTTGCCAATTGACCTAATAAGTTGCAAATTGGTCCTCCAGCTGTTCCTTATATGTACATTTAACTTTTACAGCCTCTTATTGCTACCTGTCCCAACTTTTTTGGAATGTGTAGCTCTCATGAAATCCAAAATGAGCCAATATTTGGCATGACATTTCAAAATGTCTCACTTTCAACATTTGATATGTTATCTATATTCTATTGTGAATAAAATATAAGTTTATGAGATTTGTAAATTATTGCATTCCTTTTTTTATTCACAATTTGTACAGTGTCCCAACTTTTTTGGAATCGGGTTTGTAGTTTTTTAACACTTTTTACTTGTGTTTGTAGTTCTGAACTAAATCCTCCTCCAAAGCGCAATGGGTTCTAGGGCAGTATTCGCTGTTATAGTGTGCATGAATCCACACTTCGAAAATCTACCAGAAATAGTAGACCATCCGGGTACTTTTGGCATACTCTTTTCAACATACTATGCTTTTGGGACACACTTAGGATGTGTTCACACTTGTAGTTCAGTTCACTTGGTTTGTTTGGTCCGGACCAAAAAAACACAGTCCTGGTCCGATTAGCATTCAGATTTGGCATACGTTCACAACCTGATTGGTCGGCTTTTATGGCATATTGCCTATTTTGAGACAGAACTTACCGAACATCCAAAACAATGCTGCGTGCGGGGATAAATGCGCTTGTTGTGTGTGCGTAGCCTGCATATGATGATATATTGACCAGCTGAGAATGTGTAAAGGAGTCAAAACAGCAGCAGGAATCCCTCTGTCACACACACAAACGATCTGCTGGGTGGAGCGCGGTTCTGCGTTCACACATGCTCAAATTAACCGCACTAAAAGAGCAATCGCACCAGGGTTCGTTTTCATCGAACCAAACATGCCAAGTGTGAACACACCCTTATTGTAATCTCACATACTATTTAGGATGGATAGTATGGACATTGGGACACAGGGACAGTAATTTGTTTTTTTTCCTGAATCAATCAGTGTTGTTGAACGAATCAGTTCAATGTAGGATTCAGTGATTCATTCATAAAGACAGTCACTTGTTGCCACCTACTGGCATAGTTATGCAGAAAGAGTCTCCATAAAGCACTGATGTTAAATGATTCAAAGATGTAGTTGGGCAAAAATAAAAATTCTGTTACTCATGTCGTTCCAGTCTCATGCGTTTTTGCATCTATTCAACATGTTCCCGATCTTACTGTGCATCGGCATGTTTAATGTCTGTTATGGAGTGTGATAAAATCACTCAGCTGCATGCAGAAATTTGCCTCGAGAGCTTTCTTTCTCTACCACTTTCATTGTCTGCTGCCCTCCAGCCATCATTATGCATTCAAAAACAGCCTCTGTGTACACATGTACACTCACCTAAAGGATTATTAGGAACACCTGTTCAATTTCTCAATAATGCAATTATCTAATCAACCAATCACATGGCAGTTGCTTCAATGCATTTAGGGGTGTGGTCCTGGTCAAGACAATCTCCTGAACTCCAAACTGAATGTCAGAATGGGAAAGAAAGGTGATTTAAGCAATTTTGAGCATGGCATGGTTGTTGGTGCCAGACGGGCCGGTCTGAGTATTTCACAATCTGCTCAGTTACTGGGATTTTCACGCACAACCATTTCTAGAGTTTACAAAGAATGGTGTGAAAAGGGAAAAACATCCAGTATGTGGCAGTCCTGTGGGCGAAAATGCCTTGTTGATGCTAGAGGTCAGAGGAGAATGGGCCGACTGATTCAAGCTGATAGAAGAGCAACTTTGACTGAAATAACCACTCGTTACAACCGAGGTATGCAGCAAAGCATTTGTGAAGCCACAACACGCACAACCTTGAGGCGGATGGGCTACAACAGCAGAAGACCCCACCGGGTACCACTCATCTCCACTACAAATAGGAAAAAGAGGCTACAATTTGCACGAGCTCACCAAAATTGGACAGTTGAAGACTGGAAAAATGTTGCCTGGTCTGATGAGTCTCGATTTCTGTTGAGACATTCAGATGGTAGAGTCAGAATTTGGCATAAACAGAATGAGAATATGGATCCATCATGCCTTGTTACCACTGTGCAGGCTGGTGGTGGTGGTGTAATGGTGTGGGGGATGTTTTCTTGGCACACTTTAGGCCCCTTAGTGCCAATTGGGCATCGTTTAAATGCCACGGCCTACCTGAGCATTGTTTCTGACCATGTCCATCCCTTTATGACCACCATGTACCCATCCTCTGATGGCTACTTCCAGCAGGATAATGCACCATGTCACAAAGCTCGAATCATTTCAAATTGGTTTCTTGAACATGACAATGAGTTCACTGTACTAAAATGGCCCCCACAGTCACCAGATCTCAACCCAATAGAGCATCTTTGGGATGTGATGGAACGGGAGCTTCGTGCCCTGGATGTGCATCCCACAAATCTCCATCAACTGCAAGATGCTATCCTATCAATATGGGCCAACATTTCTAAAGAATGCTTTCAGCACCTTGTTGAATCAATGCCACGTAGAATTAAGGCAGTTCTGAAGGCGAAAGGGGGTCAAACACAGTATTAGTATGGTGTTCCTAATAATCCTTTAGGTGAGTGTATGCATGTTTAAATATGTTTCACATTGTTGCATTTAACTTTTAAGATGGATGTAGTCTGTTGATTTATGTTAGGAAGGACAATGTCAATTCTGGTTACTCGCCCTCATGTTGTTCCAAGCCTGTATGACTTTCTTTGTTCTGGAACACAAAAGTATGTTAGGCAGAATGTTCAAGCTGTGCGAGTTTGTGCTTTTCTTTAAAAGCCATACAGCAAAAGTGGATGTCATTGTGGTTTGGAACAACATGACAGATGACAGATGACAGAATAAATGATGACAGAATTTTTATTTAGGGTGTAAACTGTCCCTTTAAACTCCTATATGCATGTGCCTGCATTCAAAATGCTTCAGGCTTGCTGTGCTTCAGAGAGTAAGTTTCACGTACGTGAGATGTATCTACCTTTACTCCTAATCCACAGAAGCCTTCAGGAAGCAGTTATCAGTGAAATGATACGTTGACCACCCTCATCTCTTTAAACTCTGTTCCTCTCTTGTTGTCTTCCATCCTCTCATCTTTTAAAACAGGCAGAGTGGAAGGGAGAGGTACTGTGACGTTGCCATGGTGATGTTCTTGTCTTCAACATAGGAAATTCAATATGCTTGGTGTAATGTGTCTGTG
Source organism: Coreius guichenoti (assembly GCA_039654105.1). Taxonomy (NCBI): domain Eukaryota; kingdom Metazoa; phylum Chordata; class Actinopteri; order Cypriniformes; family Gobionidae; genus Coreius; species Coreius guichenoti. The sequence goes on along the minus strand of CM077185.1, from coordinate 25,652,219 downwards.
TGTTTGGACGTGTGTGCGAGAGCGACCGTGAGAGTGTGTTTTTGTGTATAGGGAAGCTTTCATTTTGTATGTAGAAGGCAGGGATGAAAGCTTAGTACATGGTCAAAGACAACATTGTATATGACATTTGCTTTCAAGAACCAGATGTGATAAAAAAACAACATGCCACTCACAGCTGTGTTGGACTAATGATGCCTATGATAAGATGCATAGCAATCTTAAAGCTATGGTTACCATGTGTGTATGTCTTTAGTTTAATAGAAAATATCTTAAGAGAAACCTAGCATGATGATTGACAGCTGCCAGTGAGGTGCCACAATTTATACCGCAGGTGATTGGATAATTCATACATCACATGGTCAACATTTGATTTGGCATTCAGTTCACAGATGCATCAGGCTGCCTGAAATTCAGCTATTATAATATTTAGCAGCAGACTTTTGAGAGAAATATTGAACTGTGGCATAATGTGGTAAACATACAGGAGGCCATGACTACAGAGCAGAGGGCCTGAGAGCCTTATTTTGATTTAACTTTGTTGTCTCACCATGGAGTCCATTGCTTACAGAATGTTTGAGGACTCTATTTTAGATTCATTTTGTGCTGCATGAATATTTCACTCTCTCTTTGGACTTTGTGACAAAGCAGGCTGCAAGTCACTCTCTTTTTTTCAAGAACACTGTTGAAACCAGGGTTGGTTTCAGTTCTGTAAACTATTTTTTCCTTTATAAACAGCTGCTTGTACTTAGTTAATCGAGAGAGAGAGAGAGAGAGAGAGAGAGAGAGAGAGAGAGAGAGAGAGAGAGAGAGAGAGAGAGAGAGAGAGAGAGAGAGAGAGAGAGAGAGTTGTTATATATCTGTTATATGAGAAATGATGAATCATACATGTTTGCTATACATACAGTCTGTGTTCTATTTATGTGCCTGTTTATAGTCTTCTCTTGTGAAGGTTTCAGTCTAGTCATGTATAATTTAAAGTCAGGCTCTTGGTTACATCACTAGATACATTCATCCCGAACCTCTGCAATCAGACTCCCTGCAGACTCCCTTTGAAGACCAACCGTACCACAGTCCATACACTTAGTGCCAGACCCAGTATTACGGAATCACACTTGTTGCTCAAAGTGGGAGGCATCCAACCGTTCAGCCCATGGTAATTGAGAACACCACCATAACAGAGACAATTTGAACTCTGGCTCGTCACAAAGTAGGGGTCCTGAAGACCTTCACTGATGTTACACCTCTTTTGTCCACTCTACAAAATGGCAATTTAGTTTCAAATTCTGTTAATGCTTTCAGGACACACTGCATTTGCAAACGTTAGTGTCCTAGTCTGACTGTGTGTGTTCATAGCTTCCTACCGGGTTCATGCACTATATACCTTGAACCATATATATTGAACCATTCGTCAGATTTCATCCTAAGCCCATAAGTACAGTGGGGTCATAATCAACCTATAACTCTTCAAAGTAGGCCAGAACATAAATAATGGAAATCATAGCAGCAGATTTTTAATCAATAAATTAAAAACATAGTAAGTGAGGCTGTTAATTAAACACATTATAATAACAAAAATAACCACTTTTTTTTTTTAAAGAAAAAAGCAAAAAAGGATGCAATTAATCATGTCCCTTGATGTGCATAAAGTGTACCCAAATAAATTATGCAGCCTTTATAATAATAACAAATGCTTTCTGGGTATGAATGGGAAGTGTAAAGTTCCTCTTAACATTTCTGATTCATTAACGATTCTTACGTTTTAACAAAATACATTTTTTGGGAAAAAAAAAGAAATTCAGTTCTCTCATTATTTGACTATTTCAGTAATCAAGACAATTCCAATGCAATTTCAGGAATCAGTCTACATTGGTTGCAAAAAAAAAGAACCAACTCAAGAGTCATTTGTTCGGGAATTGGATTAAACGACCCAACGACCCTACAGAGGATAAACGGTTTGGAGAATGAATGATGGATATTTGTGCTGTGTGTGTTTGATTCACTAAAAATAACTGACTCAGAGTCATTTGTGCCAGAATCGGACTGCACTTGTCGTGCTAAGTTTGCGAGAATGCTGTGCGAGAACTGTTAACAGAACGTCATTTGTCAATGCTATACACAAATAAATGAGCCAAAATGAATAATTACGGGGCCAATCATATGTCCATCTGTGTCTTTCTCCAATTAAGCTCTGTCATCCACATGACATTGTCTCTGTGACTTTGGTGATTTAGTGCTGAGAGAAAAATAGAGGCGGGGACACCTGTGGGGTGTGTGATTGCTGTTATGGAGGAGAAACTGATAAAATGTAGGGGGGGAAAGTCCTCTCGGTCAAAGAACGGTCAAGCTGAGAAATAAATGCAGTGCTTAACTGAGGAGGAGGAGGAGGACGATGAAGCGAGACACTGAATGAGGAGAGAAAAGTTGAGCGGAGCATGTAAGAGGAGGAGAGGAAAAACGGAAAATGAGAGCAAGAGAAAGGCAACCTAATGTACGCTATGAGTGTTTGTGCAAGCATTGGATGGCAGGTATGAGATATGTGTTATATATCACAGCTGTGGCAATGGCGTGTGTGATTGGCTTTGGCAGAAAGTGCAAATGAGCCTAAGCATGGCGAAATACAGGACGAGGACGTGAAATGGGAGGGGGGAAAATATCCAAATATTTAAATGCAGCAGTGCTAATAACTGCAGAACATATATGTGCCAGTGTGTGAAATGTATCAAATCCTGGGGGAAAAAATGGGAAAGCCTGAGACAGAAGAGGAGAAACAAAGGTATGGAATTGTGCTTGGTCCAGCAGCGAGCAGTGCATCTAATCCTATGCCTCTAACTCTCTCATTAACTCAGAGACAGAGAGAGCAGGTGAAATATGAGAGGAGGAATGGAAAGTTATGGGCATGTCTGCGTGTGTCTGTGAGTGCTGGTGCCCCAACTGCTAAATTAAGTTTCCTCTTGATTTGTTTTGCCCACATTTTGAGTGTGACAAAACCAATTAAAACTGTATAATATTAGTAGCAGTGCTATGCTCAATATGTAGGTGTAAGTTAACACAGATACACTCTAGAGAAGAATTTAAGCAGTCAGACCTTGCTGCTTCATAGGAGATTTTAAACAGAGAGATAGCTAATCCAAACAAGAAAAATATCATTACTTATATCTTATGTCATCCTAAATTAGCTTGACATCTTGATTGGAACACAAAAAAGTGATTTTTTTTTTTTTTTAAAGAATCCTAATATTTCCCATTTAATCAAAGTGAATATAGGGTGAAGCTATTAAAATGACAAAAAAAAAGCACCATAAAAATATCATAAAAGTGGTTCATGTGAAGACTTCTGAAATTTTTTTTTGGTTCTTCCATTAGCTTTTGTCATTTTGGAGCTTGGCAGCTCCAGTCCTCATTCACTTTTATTGTATTGAAATTTCAAACATTGAAAGAGCATTGTGCATTGAAATAGCTGTCAAGATATTCTTAAAAAATAATAATAATACAAAAAAACATCACCTTTTCTGTTCCGCAGTGGAAAGTCAGTTATACAAGTTAGGGGCGACACGAGGGTGAGTAAATGATTACTTTTTTTTCTGGTGAACTGTTCCTTTTAAGTAGCAACTGTGTCCCAGATGTTTCTCCTAGAATTATTTACAAAAAATGGTAACATGTGTCTCCTAATTAAAAGAGAACAAAATAAAATGCAAGAGTAGAGTTATTAAAAAAAAATAAAAAATCGACGTGGATAGCACAGCTCAGATAATTTAGATAATCTAGAAAAATCAGATGAGAAATTAAGTTCACATTGACTGTGCTCATCCGCTAAATACATGAAATACTTCTGATCACTGAAAATTCAGATAGTGAGAACTATTTTTTTTTGTACAGAATCAGCTACAGTACAGAAGTAGTTGTTAACAGTGTAATTAAAAGTACATCAGAAATGTCATTCCAAACTTACTTTCTTCTGTGGAACACAAAAGAAAATGTTTTTCTGAATACAATAAAAAAAAAAAATGAATGGGGTCCAATACAACACTGAGAGGGGGGGAACTTGAGCAAAAGTCTCCATTTGCTCTGTTCAATCTCATTACTGTCTATAAGAAACAATTAAGAAATATTAAAGAGATCTAATTTGTGAGTGACAGTGGCTACGTTTACATGCAACCAAATAATCCGTTAGTAATCAGATTGACAGCTCAATTAGACTAAAAAGCCTTCATGTAAATACCTTAATCGATCCGATTGAGTTTGATCTGAATTAAATTTCGATCGGATTGAAAGGGGTGGTTTATTCCTTTTCTAATCTGATCGAGAGGACATGTAAGCACTTGATCGGACAGAAAACCAAAACTGAAAGCATTGCGCATGTGCAATGATGTAGAAATAGCGTAATGACGTATGGCGCTAAACGAGCTGTTCTTCCTGTTGAATAAAGTGTCATAAATGAGTGTCCCGTCATTCTAAAATTCTCCTTTCACTCAGCGTCTGTGAAGTGGAGCAGGACAACGTCCCACCAGTCCTTGGTTTGGATTCTCATCCACAGACGACATTTTTACTGCGTGATAAATAAGCAGCACGGCACAACGGTTCATATGCTCATTGCCTGCACTTTGAGCAGAAATGTATAAATATTAAGTCTGCCATGTACAACAAATAAAGAACCAATGTAGGAGAATGGTTATGCACAAACAGCGGGAAACTCTGTATATCTGCATGTGCGCATGTCAAAAAAAATCTATTCCGATTTAAAGCACATCAACCCAATCACTTTGTTTAGCGTTCATGTAAACAGTACATTCAGATTCATCAATCGGAATGAATTCAGTCCGATTGAAACAAAAGTGCCAGTGTCTCACATGAACCCCTTCTCTCCGTCATCCCCAACAGCAATGAAATCTCTATTTTTTTCCCAGCCACAACGGGCCTCCTCTGATCCATACCTTAGAGAAAATGGTGAGAGATTGCTTTTTTTTTTTTTTTAAGGAGAGCTGTCATTTTTCATGAGGCAAGTTGTTTTTCCCCTGCCATCGCTGTCCATGTTCACAGCACGGTTCAGAGGGAGACAGTACGAGGAGCAAACACTTCTGCAGTAATTGGGTACAGACCAAGAACTTTGGCGTGGCCCAGTGTAAGCCGATGTGAGCCTAGTAGGAGAAAAGTAAACACAAAAAGGAGGGGAGCAAGGGAGACTGTCGGGGTCCGCAGGGACTCACACGAGAACACAAAGCATTAACATAATGAGGCTGGGGGTTGCGTAAACAATCTACCTCATTGTTCTACAGGTGGCACAACATCTCCAACAGCGTCCAGCCGCTGGTTTTATTCATTCGAGACAGGTCGGCACACACTCTGACTTGATGATCGATATGAAAAAAACTATGTTTTCTGCATTTTAAAATGCAAGTCTTAGCTGGCTGCTCGCCTTACACACTACATGTTGATTTAGTTGAGTCATTGTAGATCCTTTCTGGAACTCTGCTTGAATTTTTCATCAGACAGTGCTCGTTCACAGCCAGCAGCGGTCTCTAGCTCATAAGCGTGAAACGGAATTTGCTGAATTCTGCAATGTGGCGCATTATGCTGTGGCATTATAAAAAGAGCCTATAATATGATATGACCTAGTAGGGTATAATCTACTCTCTAAGGATTCCCTACACACTGTGCCTCTTCAGAATGTCCTGTTACAGTGAGTCCATCTCAATGAACCCATAGCAGTACAGAATCATTACGCCATAGAGATTAACAAATTATTAGCTTTTTCCGTATGCAACAGAAATATGAAGACGTGCCTTAGAATAATATGCCTTACAAAAAAAAAAGGTTTGTGGCGGCCGCGACCATTGATCAACAGTGTAACAGTTCTCTGTAAAAAAAAAAAAAAAACTATAATCTCTGGATGTACAGTAGCATAATGATGCAGGCATTTTTAAGTTAAAATGTTTTAGTAATTAAAAAATTCAAGTTAAGGCAATGGTTCAAGAGTTTGCTACCAAATAGTACAGTATTCTTGTGGAAATTTCTAATTGCGCATTGAGAATATTGCCACTCATCCCCCCCGCTACCAAAACCGCAAACCGAACCATAAGAATCTTGAACCATTACACTCCGTGTATTTCAAGGTGCTTCAAAGAAGGTGCGAAACAACATGGTAGTTAGCGTTGGATATAGCCAACTATGTTTCAATAGGTCACAATATTAATTTAAAGGGCTAGTTCACCCAAATATGAAAATTCTGTCATCATTTAGTCACCCTCAAGTTGTTCCAAACCTGTACAAGTTTCTTTGTTCTGCTGAACACAAAGTAAGATATTTGGAAGAATGTTCGTAACCAAGCAGATCTTGGCAGCCATTGACTACCATAGTGGGGGGGAAAGAAAAAAAAAAAATACTATGGTAGTCAATGGCTGCCGAGAGCTGCTTGGTTACAAATATTCTTCCAAATATCTACCTTTGTGTTCAGCAGAAGAAAGAAATTCATACAGATTTGGAACAACTTGAGGGCGAGTAAATTACAGAATTTATTTTTGGGTGAACTATCCCTTTAAATCACTACTGAAACTGCTGTAAGCCTGTTAGAGTCTAAATACGCAGCATCAGTTTCAGTCATTTCGCTTTTCCATTCATTTTTGTCCAGTACCGCAACTCATTATGTATTTTACACGCTATGAAACAAATGTCAGTATAAAGGACCTGAATATTGTGATATGATACACTGAAAAAAAAATGGTGCAGAAACTATATTCACTCAGAAATTGCTAGTAAATTTCACAAATAATTACAAAGAAACGGCAAGTAACACATTGAATAATACCTGAAATTTTGAAGTAGAAAAATTGACAATGTTTTATTCACCACTTTGGAAAAAAAATGTTTTACAGTGTATATGATTTTAATCAGGAAAGACAATGATGTTATGTCCAAAAAACCATGGTCGTTTTTTTTCTTAGTGCACCAAAATAAGATAAATCAAGACAAATTCTTTAAAATTGCTGTGAATTGACAAAAAGAAAAAACACAAATGAGGCTGAATTCCTAAATTCCTCCTCTCCTCCTGAGTCCAGATTACCAGCTAGCCTGCTGGTTTAAATGAATATCTGATCGAGTCTGAAAGGGATGCAGGATTTCTGCGGAGCACAGATGCTATGCATAATTCTCCCTCAGCAGAAGCAAATGCATTATCGTTCGTTCTTTAATCAACGCAAAAACAACAAGCTCTCTGTTAAAGAGGCTGGATACACATTCATCCTCTCTCCAGGCTTCAAGTAAAACAATATTCAGTAGACGCAAGCTAAATGACTGGCTGAGGTTTCCCCAGTAACAGGTTACGAAGTGTGACAGACACACACATACACACAAACAGGACGGCACACATATGGCATATCACTGAAAGGCAGACTTTGTTTCAGGCTAAAGATATTCTGTTCAGCTCATGTTGGCAACATCTTCTCCCTCAGCCCATTGCGCCTTCACTCCTGTCCTCATTCTCCACATATAGCCCGCTGCCCCACTATCCTAAATTTCCAGCTTTAGAAAAAAAAAAAAAAAAAAAACAGGAATCGGTACAGGTGACAGATTGTCAGGCCTAGAGAAAGGGGAAATGAGTCAGGGGGTGGGGTAATGCCAAGGTAGGGGATCCCTTAAATCGTCTAGTAGTGAAAAGTGGGTTACTGGGGCTGCTGGGATTGGTGAACAACAATGTGGTGGAGACAAAACTAGAGAAAATGGTGATGACACACTCTGGGCCAAAGAAAATGTGTGTGTGAGTGTTAATACTTGTCAGTACAGTGTCAGAATATATAGTACAAGGCTCAGTTCTGAGTTTTAGATGTGGAAGATGCCTCAGAATACCAAGATCTGACATACTTTACTATGATTGTACAGCATCATTCCACCAATACGAGTGTGCTTGACTACAGCATACATAAAAGCCTGGTTATAATGTTTTTCTCTGTAATTTGATGAATAACTTTTGGCATAGTCAATAGAATATATCTATTTATATCTATTTTTATAATTGTTCAGTGCCTGCTTTCCATGGCTGGTAAAAGCACTTTATTTATTGTGGCAAGCAAATAACATAATGAGCCCAATTTAGGCATATAAAAGGAATGATAATGCATTGAAATACTCAAAGTGCAACACATTAAATGCCTGGTTAAACTTGATTATGGATGCTTCATAAGATGTAAAAAGCACTGCAGACGTTCAGTGAATGTGAATCTCTAACATCTACGATGAACTCATTTGACAGTTGATGAGCAACCTTTCCCAAGCCTTTAGAAACCTGTCCCACTTGTTTTCATTCATTTGTAAAAATCGCCCACTTTCCATATTAACGGCTCAAACTGACACACCTGCCATAACATGTTGTGCATGAGGACTCATGATTAACATTCTGACCTAGAATAGACACACAAAGAGAATAAGCAGTAAGGGGTGTGTGTGAAATGAATACAAATGTTTGAACAGTGAACACACTAGTAAATCTAAAAAATATTTCAACTAGATTAATTTGTCTAAATCCATAAATGCACAGCTCAAACAGTTACATTGTGCTTGACAAAAACTCGTAACCTGCAGCACAAAGATAAACCTGCAAAGAATGGACTTGAGGTGAACTGATTTTCAGAATGACTTGTTAGTGTTGGCCAGCACAAGCTCTGTAAAGGGTCCAGCCACACAGACCTGCGGGCCAATCAAGCCCCACTGAACATAAAGCATAAATGATCCCAGCTGCAGCCTACAGCCTCTAATAGGAAAACAAACAGAGCATGACCATATTTACTGGTGTTAGAGAGTGTCTATGTGCAGACACACTTATACACAGCTCTCCCATTACTTACTGCAAATCTTGCAGCCAAAAATGGAGACTGCAGTTAATTTGGATGTATGGTTTCTGGACCACAAGCAGTGCAGCCATAAACTTGATATGTATAATTAAGGTAACATAGACAAGCAACAGAATGAAATGCTTCAGTGGCTGCAGGGCTTTGAAAGGACTTTTTCACTCAATGTCTCAGAGTCAAGGTTAGAAACACGCTAATGATCATCAACAGTAACAAGCCAGGAACAAAAGGACAGAGTCTCCATGCATCAACAGCTGCATAAGGCATACTAATGCAGCAATGATAAAAAAAAACGACTGCCCTGCTAACGGAAATAAATCCACCAAAACCAAACGAGGGAATAGTGGATACTGTGAACAATACAGAAGGTTCATGTGTGAATTATAATGCATCGGTTAGGCACTCGCGTGAGGGTGCCTCAGCCCAGCACGTGCTCTCTTATTGCATTTGCTAGGCAAAACAGTATGATAAAAAGAGCTAGAGACCAAAGCAATTTTCATAGGGCAATCTACGTTTATTTAAATAAAAACAGTTTTCTTTAAACGTACTAACTGAAATACAAAAATATGGACTTCAAAAACAGAAGAATGTTCGCTGCGTTTGTTGGTAACAGAATGAAAACAAAGGCTCGTGTGTTGTCGCCTGTAGGGGTTTAGAGGAACTAATGCAGCTGGACAGATGCGCAAATAACGGAGCACCACGTTTAATGTTAAAGCTCTTCAGTCAAAGAAGACACTATTGTGGCAAGCTGTTTTACATGGATTCCTTTAAACCATTTGTTTTAAGGTTACAAGTACATGTTTTTAATTAGTAGTAGCCCAAGTAGACAATAGTGGCTAGTAGCCTATCTTTTCAATTTCACTAGTAGCCTAATCATTCCTTCAAATAGTACTTTGCTACAAGTCACTATTCTAATAATGACAAGCGACTATCCCATGATACATATTGCAAATTGTTGCCATTGAATTGTAGGTGGATCAGATGTGAACCATTTACTTCCAGTAACATTAGTAACCATTCATTAGATTACAGTGCCCATTTTTAGCCAAGTTTAGATACTAGTAGCTATTGTTATTGATCACAACGGTTACAAGTAACATTGTTCATCTCACTAGTAACTCTTGTTTTCCACTTGTCATATGTAGGCTAATGACTAGTCAGAACGGCTACTTTATAGTTCAGACAGAAGTCCTGCTAGTACGATTAAAAATGTTACTAGTAGCAATTGGAATACACACTAGGCCTACTAGTATCTATTCAAATGCTGCTAGGACAACGGGAAAAGATACTAGAAACTATTTGAATAGTTACTAGTGAATAATTAATATTAGTAACAAAATCAATTCGTCTAGTCTCAAGGAATAAATGTCAAAACGGCTTGCCACAGACATATGAACGCATCGTGGTCACCATCTGCCGCAGCAGAGCTCGGGTACGAATTTGAAGGGACTGTCATGGGCGAACTGTGATGAGGGCTCACCTTATGTTTTATCTTTTTCCTTTTTAAAGGTACAGGGTGACTTTAGTGGGGCCATCGGTTCTCACAGCACAACCAAATGGGGCGTTGTCTTTGCCAAAAACATGTTCACACAAACACGCACAACCCTCCCAAAGTCCTGAAATAAAGGTAAGCAGCCCTTGCTCAAGGCATGCAGAGAGTCCCAATCGCTCATTCCTTCCCGGTCACCAGCGACAGCTCCTTCAGAATGCCACTGGCGTCCACGCGCCGTCTCTCGCGTATCATCTCCTCCAGGCTGCGGAACATGAGCGTGTGCGCGGTGCTCTCGGACAGGTGCACCTTCAGAAAGTAGCGCTGCTCGACCGAGTGCGCCTCCCCGCCCGCTTTAAACTCCCGCTTGCCGAAACGGCACCAGGCTGCGAAACTTTCCGAGTTCGTCCAGCAAATCTCGCCGCTGCTGAGCCCCACGTGCCCGCTCGCGTTCTGCATCACCAAATCAGCGGGCAGCGGCCGGTAGCGGTACCGATTGTTCACTATCCTGCCCTGTCGACCGCAGCTGATCTCAAACAAGCTGTCCTTGCGGATCTCCCCCTTGTAGAGGTGAATAACCTGGTCCTCCCCTTCAAAGATCGCCCAGTGCGGGGGTTGTGCGTTGGCCACTAACTCCAGTAGATCCCCGGGTTTGCACATGGTCAATAAAGTTTTCACAGAATAAACATTCAGGTCCTCGTTCTCTCGTAGTTTGGAGTATATACATTCCTGGCAGCAGAACGCCGAGTACTCGATCTCGTTAAACGCAATCGGACCGTCTTTGCTCGGGCTGTTGTTGTCTTTAAAGCTGTCCGACTGCGATCGATCGTCCAGCTCTTCCTCCTCATCGGAAAAGAAATAAGCCACACCAACACGCAACTCGTCCTTCTCGATGCCCGATGGATCCCCGGTGGGTAGCTCGCTGTAGTTCAGGTGGGTGATCCGGTCCAGTTGGTTTCCCATCAATAACAGGGCAGAGGAGAGACATGGAATACTGCTTCTGAAATACAAAAGGGTTATGTGAGTGTCATACTGGTGAGGCGTACTAGAATTATTCTGACGCGCCCGAAATGCTGTCTAGGTACAGAGCCAGAGTAGTCACCTCACAACACAATAAACCACGCGCGCCCTGGGTGCGTAAACAAGCCAGTCGCGCAGAGCGCGGCACAAAGAGGAAAAGGGCGAGTCAATGTTGAACTGCTCACGAGGCGCATATTAATAAGTTCACAACACCTCGAACGGACGCATACCTGCGTATTTCCCCAGGACTATGGCTAATGGTCCTTTCTCTCCATCGGTGCTTGTGCTGTGTGTCCCGCAAGGTCTCCAAAACAACGCGTTACCTCCCCCTTACGTGTCCTCCAAGGTACACTGGCTTCTCTAACACTTTGCACCGCCGCACTTTAAATAGTCTAGAAAACTCCGCCCCGACCAGAAAAACCTGCCCTCCTGATGGCGATTGGTTCAGAGCCCTCATGAAAAACTTAAACCTTTGCTCTGAGGCTTATATTACAGATGTTTGTGTTGTTCACAGCCTTCAAGACCCAAAGGTTTTGGCAGATTTGTCAAATATAACAATAGGCTTGAAATAGAGCTAGAAGATTCATTATAAGGACATTTGGTTTCTGAACGGTTGGTTAGTTCTGTCAAAACAAGTTACAGCTTATGTATGCTTGGAGAACACTTTATTAAAGCAATATTTGGGGTTCAGTGCATAATGTTGGCATAAAGTTGATGACCACAAAAACTATTTTGATTGTTCCCTCATTTATAAAAAAGAGAAGAGCACAAATTAGGCACTTACAATGGAAGTAGGGATTTTTTTGGAAAAACAAATAATGAAGCTTATAATTTTATAAAAGCACATTAAATCTTTAGTTAAAACTTCAGTATATTTAAGACATATTTTCACACCAACATAGTTGTAAAATTAGTTATAACTACACAGAAAAGGTTAGTAACATTTTTTGTGCATTTACGGGTAACACTTTACAATAAGGCCTCATAGTTAATGCATTAACTAAGTTAATAAGTTAACTGACTAAGATTAATTAATGCTTTAAAAGTATTTTTCATTGTTAGTTCATGTTTACTAATGTTGAATGTTAACAAATGGAACCTTATTGTAAAGTGTTAGCCATTCACAAATTGACCCCATTCACTTCTATTGTAAGTGCCTCACTGTAACCCAGATTTTTTGCTATTTTTAAATAAAAGGAGGAACAAGTTGACATTTTTTTTATGGTAATCAGCATTATAACACAAATGCTGTTGACTGAGCTTGCATTGATGACTTGAATCTATATGATAGAATAGATGCTGTTTTCCTGTCAGATCTGGTTTGAACCTCTGAATCCTACTCCCTCACACACAGAGACATATATAACACACACACTAGCTGTCATGAGACTCGGACAGTCAAGTGACTGAGTAATTCCTTGCGGCATCTTGCAGCCATTCATAATCAAGGGTTTGCTGAAATGAAATTTCAGCCCTCATGCACATGCACATACACAGTATTGACACACAAGCCATTCTGACTACCATAATATGCCATATGCCCCACACATTCCCACACAAACAAGGCACTCCAGTGGCAGGCTTGAAGTTGGAATGATTTCGATTATAATTATTCTGCAAAGACAGATCCAATTATCCACCTATGAAATGAATAGCCCTTGTGTCTCAGCAATACACCCATCTGTGGTTATGTAGTCTGCATGCGTGTTTAATATGTATAGATGCTCTATACTTGTGTGTGATGGCGAGAAAGAGAAAGATAATCTATTTGAAAGGCAGATGCAGAGGACCCTGAAAGAATCCTGATGCTTTGGCGCACACACACACACACACACACACACACATACATATACCGTACATATACACTTACACGGCGCACGTCAGGAGACTTACCTAGGTGTCAAGTGTGTGAATACTTGCGATACAGCGAGTGACAGAAAAGAAATGGAAGAGAAGGATGTGAGGGAAATAAAGGGACAGCACACAATATCCACAGGGTTTCTACACTTTTCTTCGAAATATAGAGATGGACCATATTTGCAGTAAACGAGCACGCTGTAATCATATAAGAACACCAGGGAAAACAAGTCAAGCACAAACAAAGGAGAGGAGAAAAGAGGGATAAGAGGAGCAGAGGAATAGAAACCAGGAGAAAAATAGCTTTTGGTAACAATGACCATGTGGCAGTCTTGCATTCAATATATCCAACTGAAGGCTTAGGCTTTGAGAAAGCAGTATTTTATGGGCTTCATATAAAACGCTGCCAAGATAACTAATCATTCCCTCTTTAATATTATAAGTTTAGCAGTTGGTGTGTGTGAACCCCTTTTGCATGAATACAGATAAACAAGCTTAAATCTATCTTCTGCTCTAGCAGGTATAGAGTTTTTACCTAAAAGAGCTTCTTTTGTTTTTATTATTCCATAGAAAAGCACAAACATGGTAATATATACAGTGGGGTCCAAAAGCTTGAGACTATATTGAAAATTTGGGATTTAGTTTTTCAGTTAAACTTTGAAATAAAAAAAAATAAAAAACCAAGAAATATTACAATAAAATAATACGTTTAATTTATATAGCACTTTCCCAAGCTCAAAGCACTTTACAGTTAATAAACATGAATACATTAAAAAAAAAAACAGGACAAATACAAGAAACAATACATACACATCAAACACCACAGATGACCATTGAATCTGAGAGAGATGCATAGTCCGGAATTAAAAATATACAAATATCTTACCAGTCCAAACAGAATGAGCAGCAGAGTAAAAGTGAAGCAAGTAGAGTAGTCCTTAGGAAGTGGGTACAACGAGCAACCCGCGTCAAAATACATATCGAATGCCACACAACCCGAACGAGAGCAAACTACAGGACCCCAAGGAACATTCGATGATGACAGCCACCACGCCATAAAATCCTCCCGTTAAAGACGCAGATACTTTGTCCACAGCAAACCCCACTACAAACACCGTCGAGTATGCAGGCCGATGGACACAGGTAGGCCGGAAGAAGTACCACAGCAAGCGGCAGAGTGGAACACAACACCGGCAGGAATCACAGAAACCATCTCAGGTTACTGGTGTAACCTATGTTCTCTGAATAGGGAACGAGACGCTGCGTAGCTATGACGCAATGGGAACGCCCCCTGGGTGTGCCGATTGTCTGAAGCCCTTATAGAATCACGGCAATTCATTGGCTGATGGCGCGGGCGCCGCCCCGACGCTCTTACGTCGTCATATTATACTGGCGCGCGTGCCATCCGCTCCTCAGATTTCTCTGCCGAAAAGGGGGGCCTGTCGGCAGCGCGAGGAGCTTGGCAGCGAACGCAGCGTCTCGTTCCCTATTCAGAGAACATAGGTTACACCAGTAACCTGAGACGTTCTCTTTCATAGGTTCACTCAACGCTGCGTAGCTATGACGCAATGGGAACGATATGCCACACACGCTGCCATATCTGGCTCAAAGAATACCAGATAACAAACATGGCCGGATCAAGCAGATAGAACATGCGAACCCGGAGCCATGTCGAGATCCAAGCTATAGAATCTGACAAAAGTGTGCGGGGAGGACCAACCTGCCGCTACACAAATGTCCTCCAGAAGAGCCCCTCTAAAAAGTGCTTGAGAGGAAGCCACACTTCTGGTAGAATGCGCCCGAATGCTGAGAGGTGAAGGTAGACCACGCACCTCATATGCCAACGAAATAGCCTCTGTCACACAATGGGAAATTCTCTGTTTCGATGCGGCAAGCCCGCGGCAGCCGACACCGAAACATACCAAGAGCTGATTTGATTTTCTCCAACCACCAGAACGATCTACATAAAACTTCAACGCTCGGACAGGGCAGAGCAAATGAAGCTTTTCATCCTCTTCAGAGGCGAAAGGAGGGGGGTGGAAAGAGGGTTACCTTGACCAGACCAGGAGCGAAATCCATACATGCCTCGTTAACAGAGAGAGCTTGTAGGTCGCCCACTCTCTTCAAAGAGGTTAAGGCCAACAAAAGGGGAACCTTGAGAGTCAGAATCCGCTCTGGAGCTGACTCCAAGGGCTCAAAGGGAGCCTCCGTTAGCCCCTCCAGGACAGCTGAAAGGTCCCAAGAGGGAATACCAGGGGAGCGTGCTGGTCTCAGGCGCCTAACCCCTCGCATAAAAGACGAGACTAACCTATGTTTGCCCAGAGGGACTTCATCCAACTCCCTACGAGCAGCAATGGCAGCGACGTAAACCCTAAGGGTGGTAGCTGCTGCTCCAGCGGCAAACTTCTGGGGCTCTCGCACTCGCAATAGTCTCCTGAACATCGGCAGGAAGACCAGCGCTCAGAGCTAACGGCCCTTGATGGGCCATACCCACAGCTTCCAAATGTCAGGATGAGGATGCCAAATCCTGCCCTGAAGCTGAGACAATAGGTCCTCTCTGACTGGAATCTCCCAGGGGGGAGTCCAGAAGGAGAACCATCTCTGAGAACCAGGTCTGGGACGGCCAGAATGGGGCTACAAGCAGGAGACTGACTCCGCTCTCCCTCACCCTGCACAGAACCGCCGGAATCAATTTGACGGGCGGGAATGCATAGAGCTTTAGTCTGGGCCATGGGTGTGCGAATGCATCTATCCCCAACGGCGCTGGGGAGCTTAGAGAGAACCAGAGCTGGCACTGGGACGACTCTTTCGAGGCAAAGAGGTCCACTTCCGCTCTGCCAAACACTTCCCAAATCTGGGATACTGTTTGAGGGTTCAACATCCATTCCCCCGACCTGAGCTTCTGCCTCGACAGAAAATCTGCTGTGAGGTTCAAGATCCCGGGTACATGGACTGCTCTCAGGGACAAGAGTTTGTCCTGAGCCCACATGAGGAGACGGCGCGCATGCCTGTCCAGGGTGCGCGACCGTGAGCCCCCTTGGCGATTCACATGAGACACCACCGCCATGTTGTCCGTCCTGACGATGACGTGGTGTCCCCTGAGAGAGGGGAGAAAGTGCCGAAGGGCCAGGGAGACAGCTCTCAGCTCTAGGCAGTTTATGTGCCAAGAGAGAACCTCCCCCTCCCAGACTCCGGATGCTGGTCTGCCCTCGAATACCGCGCCCCAGCCGGTCAAAGAGGCGTCCGTCGTAATCATTTGGCAATGGAAAACAGCCCCGATGTTGACCCCTTTCTGGAGAAAGAGCGGGAACAACCGCGTGACACCTTCAGTAGGCGAAGAGCCGAACCTGTAAATCGGGCGCCTAAGAGCTTCATCCACCAGAGGAAGGGCCTCATATGAAGCAGCCCCAGGGGAAGCACCGGGGAAGCTGCGGCCATGAGGCCCAGGAGCCTGCGACAGGTACCCACAGAAACATGATGGCCGAGCCTGAAGCGGGCCAAACATGAAACGAGACTGGAAATCTGGGCAGGGGCCAGACGGGCCTGCATCAGAACGGAATCCAGATGAACTCCTAAGAAAGTGGTCTGCTGAGATGGGGTGAGAACACTCTTGTCGGTGTTCACTCTCAAGCCAAGAGAGCCACTGAATGTGCTGAAGAGCAATGTCTCTGTGACAAGTCACCAACTCCCTGGAGTGGGCCAGGATGAGCCAATCGTCCAGGTAATTGAGTATACGAATGCCCTGGAGCCTCAATGGGGCCAGAGCAGCATCCATACACTTTGTAAAAAAGTTCTCAGAGCCAGGGCGAGGCCGAAGGGAAGGACTTTGTATTGATAAGCCCTCCCTCCTAAGGCGAATCTGAGGAACTTTCTGTGTCGTCGGACGACCTGAATATGGAAGTAGGCATCTTTCAGGTCTATCGTAACGAACCAGTCCCCCGCAGGTATCTGAGATAAAATAGCCTTCAGCGTTAACATCTTAAACTTCCCTTTGTAAAGGGAGAAATACAGACGGCGAAGGTCTAGAATGGGTCGCAGTCCACCGTCCTTCTTCGGAACCAGGAAGTAACGGTTGAAGATGCCGTGTTCTATTTCCGTTGAAGGGACCTCTTCTATCGCTCCTTTTCAGAAGAGAGAAGCAAGTTCCTGTTGTAGTACAGAGGCCTCTGAGGCGCTGTTTACTACAGTAGGAATAACCCCGTCGAAGCGGGGGGGGGTTGCGACAGAACTAAAGCATGTAACCGGACTGAACTGTGCGGAGGATCCAAGGTGATACCCCTGGCAGACGTTTCCACTCGTGGAAGAAATGTGACAGAGGAAGTGGAGTGCTGAGGTGCAGTGGACATACCTGAGATAGGGTGTCGAGCTGATCCTTGAGGGGAGGCGTGGTCAACCGCCGAAGGAGAGCACTTGGCATCCTGATGCGGAGTGGGAGATGTCACGGTCTGAGTGGAAAAAGTAGGTCCTACCGACACCTGGAGAAAACCGAACGTGTCTCCGTCTAAGCGAGCGGCGGATAGCAGGCCAATCGGACGTGAGGGGAGAAAGCAAGACGCGTCTCCTTCCTTCAGCACCGGAGGAGGTGTGGGTCGATCCAGTTCTGCACTTCGAAACGCGCTGGGTGGCAAAAATGACAGGGCTGGATAAGGAGAGCTGGCGAGAGGTGGGCAGAAACGCTTGTGCGGTCTGACCCAACCTCGAACGTAAGGTGGAGCTCTCCTTTTCCTGACCTGAGGGTCAGGAGCGACTCGAAGAAGCCAAAGCGGAGGGTTTGCTGGGCCGCTTCGGATCAATGTGCCTATGAGGTCGTTGGCGAGGAAATGGGCGACCGCGAGCTCCCCAGATCGTGGTGGGTGGGGGATGACCCTGGTCACTCCTCCTACCAGAGAACTCTTTCCTAAAAGAGGGATGCTCTCTGGACTGAGGGGGGGAAGGGTTGGAAAAGTCCCTAGCCCTCCTAGGCATAAACTGCTTGAAAGCAGCCGACTGGGACTTGGCGCCACCGCACCCGCCATGGAACGTCCTATGGCACGAGCAGTGTGTTTTGTGGCTCTTAAGGCCAAATCCGTGGCCTTTCCCAGCTCTTTGACCGCTTCCGGTGTCAAGCCGCCGCACTCGTCCATTTCCTTCAGAACATCCACCTGGTAGGCTTGGAGGATGGCCATAGTATGAAGGGCCATGCCTGCCTGACCGGCTGCAGTGTAGGACTTCCCGATAAGGACGGAAGTGGTCCTACACTGTTTAGTGGGAAGGAGAGGGCGAGACTTCCACGAAGGAGCCAATGAAGGAGAAAGGTGAGTGGCCAGCGTGTCTTCAACCGCGGGGATGGCGGAATAGCCCTGCTCCACAGAACCAACAAGGTTGGTGAAGTCAGCGGCTGTCGTGTTAGTCAAGCGGGCGGAGAAAGGCTGTTTCCAGGATCTGGAGATTTCACTATGCAGATCGCTGAAAAAGGGCAGCTTTCTCCGCGTTGGCCTAGAATTAGGACCACTTAGAAACCTCTCGTCGAGTTTAGACGATTGAAACTCGCGGGGCTCATCCGGCCAATCGATAGTGAGCTTCTCAGTAGTGCACGAAAGCACATCGACAAGCTCGGCATAGGACGCAGAAGGCCGCGCTTCCTGGCCGCTAGGCAGGAAAGCGTTGTCGATTAAAGCAGTCCCGAAATCCTCGGAGTCGGACGCTGCAGTGAAAACGACATCATCTAGCCCGAAAGAAACCGACTTGCGCGGGCTAGGGCTAGGACATAAGTAGTCGTGTGAAAACTCGACCGGCAGAACCCTGCGCACGTGCTCGGGAGAGGGAGGGAGAGAAAGGGCGAGGCTCGTCTGCTCGCACTTCACATCCTCGAGCTCTACATCCGAACCCCAGGTCGCGGATCCGAGGGAGGCCTCCGCAGCCTCGGGAGCGCGACGGGGGAAAACAGATGACTCCTTCTCAAACACCGCGAGCCTAGAGCGAAGGGGTTTTGAGAAGGAGATTATCGCAGAATTTGCACTTAAAAGAGCCCTGAACCGCCTCACGCGCTTGTGAAAACCCCAAGCATTTAACACACTTACTGTGAGGGTCGTCACTCGCAATAAAGCGAGTGCACGGCGGCAGGCAGCGACGAAACTCCATGACACTTCAGCGCAAGGAGAACAAAGTTCCACTATCCGCAGTCGCTGAAGTGCTGGCGACGAAAGTTGTATGAATTCCAATATATTTGGGCCAGAAAAACCTAAACCGAAGGGCTAGAAATGGCCGCTTTGTGAAGGCAGAGAAATCTGAGGAGCGGATGGCGCACGCGCCAGTATAATATGACGACGTAAGAGCGTCGGGGCGCCATCAGCCAATGAATTGGCGTGATTCTATAAGGGCTTCAGACAATCGGCACACCCAGGGGGCGTTCCCATTGCGTCATAGCTACGCAGCGTTGAGTGAACCTATGAAAGAGAACTAATCGCAGTTGAAGTCCATTTTGTAAGTGTATAAAACATGCATTTTAAACAAAAAGACAAGACCAAAACAGACAAACAGCCCCGGTGTGAAGCGGCAGCCAAACGCGCGCAGCGCACTCACACCGGAAATCACATCCTAGCCTAAAGAGCACTAGAAAATCTAAATATTTAGAATTCTATATTATTTCTTGGTCACTCGTCAAATAAGCAAGTTTGTGACATTGATCATATGACTGTACAGATGGTCAGATGTATTCCTACTGTCATTACAACAAAAAACGAACATAGGCCAAAAGAAGTCATGTTTCACTGGGGCTGTAAATGTAAGTTTGCTGTCTGTATTGAATGTAAAGCAATAACAGTGTAACGTGAAATACTGTCAAGAAATGTCTCCTGTATAGTTTTCTTTGCTGCCAAGTGTGGCCCGATTCACAAATAAACAACTCTGAGTAGTTTATTTTAGTTAAAAGTTGCGCTCATGTCTTTTGCGGCGTCTTGCACATGACACAGTGCTCTTAAAGGGATAGTTCACCCAAAAATGAAAATTACCCCATGATTTACTCACCCTCAAGCCATCCTAGGTGTATATGACATTCTTCTTTCAGACGAAGACAATCGGAGTTATACGAAAAAATGTCCTGGCTAATCCAAGCTTTACAATGGCAGTGAATGCCAGCCGAAAATTTAAAGCCCAAAAAAGTGCATCCATCCATAAAAAGTGCATCCATTAAAAGTAATCCACATGGCTCCAGGAGGTTAATAAAGTCCTTCTGAACCGAATCGGTGGGTTTGTGTTTGAAAATCACATATCCATATTTAAAGCTGTTTATGGATGGATGCACTTTTTTGGGATTCAAATTTTGGGCTCCCATTCACTGCCATTATAAAGCTTGGATTAGCCAGGACATTTTTTAATATAGCTCTGATTGTATTCGTCTGAAAGAAGAATGTCATATACACCTAGGATGGCTTGAGGGTGAGTAAATCATGGGGTAATTTTCATTTTTGGGTGAACTATCCCTTTAAAACGCTGTGCTCAAGTTAAACGTTCAACTTTTTATTTGCTATACCTTGATGATTTTTTATTCCATTTTTTAAACGCAAAACGTGTTCTGTGCAAATGACCTCTGCCCTGACACATGATCATTATGGGAAGTTCTGTTTAGAGGTGCACCAAGGAATTTAAAACGTCACTGCTTTGTATCAAACTACAATTTTTTTTTTTTTTTTTTTTTTACTTTTTACTCAAATTGTAATAAAAAAATGTACACTGAAAAAAATGATGTAGGATTTACTTTAAAACAATTTTCACAAATATTGCTTTCATTGCTAGCAAGGAAAATTGCAATCAAATTTCACAAACAATTTGAATAAAGAAACGGCAAATAACACTGAATTAAACTTAAAATTTTGAAAGACTTTCTTGTAAGACTCTTTGAAAAATCATTTCTTTTACAGTGTATTAAATTAGGAAAATTAATGTTTGCCAATGATTCTAGACTTTTGGATCCCACTATAGCAATTCAAAGAGAGACAATTAGCTTCAATATGTCTGCAGAGGATAGGGAATTCCAAACAATACATCCCATCCTGCCAAAAGCCCTTATATTCTCTTGCATGTTCAAAAAGCACGCTTTCATCATCATGTCCTCAGCTCAATGACTATCACAGGTATTTTTTATAGGCCTACTTCAAGTGGTTTCACTAAAGCTCTCAAGAGGAAATATTAATTATGATTCCACGAGGAATGGTGTTACTATCTCGAAAGGATGAGGTGTATCTGATTTATCTGGCTTGACCTAAAAATATCCCCTGCTCTTAAATTCACTGTCACTCACACACACACACACACACACACACTTACAACAATAACGCTTCCAGTCTCTTTCAGTCAGAGTGAGTCACAGGTTCTGAGAGCAGTGGGTGAACGTTCCAAACCATGCCTGCTTTAAAGGCCTTGACCCTGCTTTAGACCGTACAGCAAGTTCAGCTTCCATGCCAAAATGACAATTTAATCCTCACTCTCACGGGACACCATGGATACTTTTTTTAGACCCGCAAGAAAGAGTTGTGCTTCTGAGATGGCATTATAGATTGTGTTCCCTCATCAGGTGGAGAGAGGGTATTGACAATTCTTTCACACATTTCCCTTATGGCCCTTTTGTAGAACTCCCACAACACTGTGCTATTGATGGAGCAGCTCACTGACAGTTCATTCTCCTCTTCTCTGCTTTCAGCGCTGCCATCCTTACTCACTCCCTCTTTTTTCCACACTTCGATACTATTAGTAGGCCGTGCTCCCTGAGCCTTTATCTGAGAGGAGTGCGCTCTCAGCCCCACACCCTATCACTGCACAAATAACTATTATCAGGACCAGTTTCCTGTTATAGGCCAGATGCCTTCCGTGGCATTTCATATGAGATTTTCCTTAACATCACTGAAACTTTATAGGGCCTGGCCCGCACTGTCATATCCTGTCTTCCTCTGCTTCTAACCCAGTGCTGTGTGCTTATCTGCCACCAGACCCATTAGAAAGCCTGGTGAGGAACTAATGAAAAACAAGAGTTCAAAATGACTGGTCATTCGGAGAGAATGAGCTAATAACTAGCTGTCAGACAGAAGGGCTAATGCAGAGGCTGAGGTGGTGCGAGGATGTTTAGCAGATGGACGTTTTCTTCTGAGAAAGTATGGCAGACTAAGAGAGGCTGTTAAATTATAAGCTTTGGGTTTAGGTCGGTTCGATGATTAAATACATTTTCATGTCATCTGCCAAATGGAAAGTGTCTGAGGAAAAACAGCAAGATGGCATTTTAAGCGATCCAGCTGAGCTGTAGCTTTTTGGATGTTGAAGAGTGAACAACTTGACTAAGCACTGACAGGAACTGGTAATTGGTGTTTTCTATTTGGCTTTTCAGCAATAATTATATTGCCAGTTGTTGGTCAATGCACTTGTTTACCTTCAATCACTATACTAAGTTTTTCTCAGACACCTGTCTGGACTTTTTAACATGCTGACATGCAAGTTCTGGTCGAGGTGGATCGTGAAACAGCCTCTTCTTCTATAAATCTAGCAGGGTTGTGCGCCATTGAGAAATGAATTGAGAGTGCCTTTAAAATTTCAGTTAAATTCTTGAACTGCAATGGAATTTAAACTGAGGTAGGAAACAGGATGTTAGGGAAGTAAATTTCATAATTTTTAAATGATTAACTTTTCTGGACCAGGGTGGGAAACAATTCATTTCCCAGAATGGATTATCGTGTTAAATTTCTTTAAATTACTCATCCTGTCATTCGAATTCAAATTCAACTTTGTGGGGAGTGGCCAATTCAAACTCCACCTCATGATTCAACAGTTCCTTATCTCAGAAAAGGCAAAAAGGGGTCATGTTCACCCATACTTCTATCTGTGTGTTTAAAATGAACACCATGACTTTTCCCATACTAGGGTGATATTTTGTTGTCAGCTGAACGTGCAGGAGGAAATACGGGCAGATCGGCACATTCCATTTCCTCTGACAACTTAACAGCATTCCCCTCCTCCCCCCTCCCCACCTTCATCGTTCAAAACCAGTTTGCTCCTGTTGTTTATTCTTCCACAACCCTTGACAAACGCGTTGATCCCCTGTTCTCAGATCAGAGAGCGTCTGTGCTGTTCTCTCTGGAGGGGAAGCAGTCAGTGTGTGTTAAAATGTCAGCGTTGTGACATACTTAGAGACTAGCAAGGTTAACGATTAAATGCTGTTGAATGTGGTTCTTTGTATTCTGGGTTTGTTTGTCACACATTCTCGTGTTCCACAAAAATTAATGCTTAACTTGTGTCTGGTTAAACAAAAGGCTGCCTGGGTTGTGCATTCAGTCTAACATCAGCACCTCTGATGTTTGTTTATGGTTTTGTTGTTTGACAGCAAAAAATGGTGCCCAGAACAATTTGACTGTGGGATGATTATGTTTAATTGGAAGTACTGTGTCTATGTATAATTAGGTCATAGATACCTACATCAAGACATGTATCATTGTTGTATCTTCTGGTGCTTCCAACACCCTCTAGACCCTTTTAAATGTGTATGCAGCACTTAAGGGATCTCATTATGTGCAGGCCATTTCTTTGATGAGGGCCTAGGAGATCTGTTAACAACATGTCTAATTCCACAAGACATGGCAGAAAAATGTCATTCAGATGTGGTTTTATGCCAATAAAATTGATCCTTGAGATGTGAATCATCCTTGGTGATTCTCCACATAAATTCGACATTATCACTCTATTTACAGGATGTCCCTGAGTATCTCTCAATGTCTATAGCTTTGCTTTATACCTCATTGATTACTCTATATGTTGTATGAAATATGTGATCTATCTATGTATCTGTCTGTCTGTCTGTCTGTCTGTCTGTCTGTCTGTCTGTCTATCTATCTATCTATCTATCTATCTATCTATCTATTTATCTATCATCTAATCTATCTATCTATCTATCTATCTATCTATCTATCTATCTATCTATCTATCTATCTATCTATCTATCTATCTATCTATCTATCTATCTATCTATCTATCTATCTATCTATCTATCATCTAATCATCATCTAATCTATCTATCTATCTACCTATCTATCGATCGATCTATCTATCATCTAATCTATCTATCATCTATCTATCATCTAATCATCATCTAATCTATCTATCTATCTATCTATCTATCTATCTATCTATCTATCTATCTATCTATCTATCTATCTATCTATCTATCTATCGATCGATCGATCTATCTATCATCTAATCTATCTATCTATCATCTAATCTATCTATCTATCTATCTATCATCTATCTATCTATCTATCGATCGATCGATCGATCGATCGATCGATCTATCTATCTATCTATCTATCAATCATCTAATCTATCTATCATCTATCTATCATCTAATCTATCTATCTATCTATCTATCTATCTATCTATCTATCTATCTATCTATCTATCTATCTATCGATCGATCTATCTATCATCTAATCTATCTATCTATCTATCTATCTATCTATCTATCTATCTATCTATCTATCTATCTATCTATCTATCTATCTATCGATCAATCTATCTATCATCTAATCTATCTATCTATCTATCTATCTATCTATCTATCTATCTATCTATCTATCTATCTATCTATCTATCTATCATCTAATCATCATCTAATCTATCTATCTATCTATCTATCTATCTATCTATCTATCATCTAATCATCATCTAATCTATCTATCTATCTATCTATCTATCTATCTATCTATCTATCTATCTATCGATCGATCGATCGATCGATCGATCGATCGATCAATCTATCTATCATCTATCTATCATCTATCTATCATCTAATCTATCTATCTATCTATCTATCTATCTATCTATCATCTAATCATCATCTAATCTATCTATCTATCTATCTATCTATCGATCGATCTATCTATCATCTAATCTATCTATCATCTATCTATCATCTAATCTATCTATCTATCTATCTATCTATCTATCTATCTATCTATCTATCTATCTATCTATCATCTATCATCTAATCTATCTATCATCTATCTATCATCTTATCTATCTATCTATCTATCTATCTATCTATCTATCTATCTATCTATCTATCTATCTATCTATCTATCTATCATCTATCATCTAATCTATCTATCATCTATCTATCATCTAATCTATCTATCTATCTATCTATCTATCTATCTATCTATCTATCTATCTATCTATCTATCTATCTATCTATCTATCAATCATCTAATCTATCTATCTATCTATCTATCTATCTATCTATCTATCTATCTATCTATCTATCTATCTATCTATCTATCTATCATCTATCATCTAATCTATCTATCATCTATCTATCTATCTATCTATCTATCTATCTATCTATCTATCTATCTATCTATCGATCGATCTATCGATCGATCTATCTATCATCTAATCTATCTATCTATCTATCTATCTATCTATCTATCTATCTATCTATCATCTAATCTATCTATCTATCTATCTATCTATCTATCTATCTATCTATCTATCTATCTATCTATCTATCTATCTATCTATCTATCTAATCTATCTCTAATCTAAAGTAATCTAATCTAATCTATCTAACAACATGTCTAATCCACCAAGACATGGCATAAAAATGTCATTTATTGTCATTTTATGCCAATAAAATTGATCCTTAAGATGTGAATCATCTTTGGTGATTCTCCACTTTCTGTCTGTCTAAATACTCCTGCTTAGTGATCACCAGCTTCGGAACCAATCTAGTTTACTTAGTTTTTCTCAGTCGCTTTGGTACATTTCTTGAAACATCCTTAAGATTTGCAAACCAGTCAGTGCATTTCTCGTGCAATTCATACAAACAGCACCACACAATGGATTACCACACATTCATACTCTTCTTCTAGCTGTTGACCCTGTTTGTTTCCTTGTTATTCTTCCATTATAAGAAATTGTTACATTGTGTTGTCGTCTGTCTATATATGCTTGCCAAATAAAGGTTCATGAGATGCATCTCTGAGCTATTTTAGAGAACTGGTTGATTATTGGTTGATCTAGCCCTTTACATTTCCCTTCATTACTGAAATTCAAAATTCTCCTCCGCAATTCATCAATTCAGGACACATTTACACACACACAAAAAAGTCTAATAGAAATGTATAGAAAATACACAACGCATTATGACAACTAGTTTAACCATTTTGCATTTAATGACTTATGCAAGGAACTAATGCCTATATGTTTTGAGGGGTAAGACTATTCAATGAGAACCAGTATAATACATTTTGATAAACATGACATAAGCAATTGATAATGTAGGAAAAAGCAGACAATTGCACATAATTAATTGCATGACTGTACCAAAGCATTTGCAATTTGTTCAAAACAATGGTGTGCACAAGTGACTTGATGTGGAGGTTGAACAAGTAGTTTTGAGAATTTCAATTGTGATCTGAGAAATGTACCAAAGCGACTGAGAAAAACTGTAAAAAAAAAAGCAGGAGAAAACATGCATAGAAAGGAACTGGGGTCATGTAGAGGTCAGTCATGCAGGCAGAGGACTGTGCTCTAGGAACATTGGCTCAAACCTCAAGCAGGAAAGTATGTATCACACTGTGACTCTGAATTCATGGCAGCCAGCATTTACTATAGCCATAAAACCACAGAAAAAAAGCTATGGCTCATCCATGGTATCTTGCAGTATACGCTTGAGATACCCTGGGCCGAACAACATAAAAAAATGGATTTAAACATTGTAAAAAAAAATAAATAAAAAAAAACCCTCCAGGTCTAAAATATGGCTGAAACTAAACTTCCATAAGATGTTTTATAAGCAATTTTTAGCTTTAGAGCTTTGTAATTCCATTTGCAAAGACAGCAAATCCTTTTCCCCAAGTTATTTGTGGTGATATAAAGTACTGTTAGCTTCATGATGCTCAAAATATGTGCTTGTTCCATCTGTGATGGGAGTGATGCCTAATGAAAAATAATTGCATCATAATTACAACGGAATGCAATGAAAGGTACCATATGTTTAAAGGAGATGATTAATAACTCTGCAAGATAACTAAGAGTTCTTTATAATGTATTCTTTTTTTGTCAATATCCTGCACAGGTGGTTAATTAAGCATGCTTTGGAAAATACTTGTGGCAGATGTATTGCACTGTAACTGTGAAGACAACAAAAATAGACTGTGATTCTTGCCATATATTACTAAAAGGGTTGTGATTATATCTTAGTTTGTTCTCTGTGTTGCTGTGATTGCTGAAGTCTTATAGTATGGAAAAAAACAGTGTGCTTCACAGATTTCGACCCTCCAAAAAATCTCCTAGTGCTTTTTTTGCCCCAGGCTTGCTCTCAGAAGCTCCATGCTTGAAGTGCTCTTGGGAAGCACATGACAAAAATAATCTACAAGTAAATCAGCTCATTCAGATTTACAGTAAAGACGTGTATGGATTTGAAGAATAAGAATGCTGATATTCAAAATACCAGCCATACATATAAATGAGAAACCCTCTTGACTGCTAAATACAAGTCTAGATGGAACAATAAATGTGTTTTGAGGAATCACTTCTTAGTTGATTTATTCTTTATGGTTGCGTTTCTTTGCAACTTGCAACAGTGTCTGCATTTTCTGTAAATAGCCTATGTCTCTGCGGCTAAAATTAATTAGGAACTAAAGCTATCACAATCATGTCTAGTTCGTTTTGTAGTTGGCACAGTGATACTGAATACATTATATAAAAAAAATCCTCATTACAGTCAATTTTGCCAATACAGCTGGTTGATAATTTAAAAAAAACAAGAGCAAATGCAACCATCAAATAAAATAAACCAACTATTTTAGCCTTAATGCCTAAAGTTATCACTTTAATTTGGCTCTTTACAAATACTTGATTCTGATTGGTCAGTTGCATCATCCCGTGGTCAGATTTTTTTCCCACAGCAACGTCGTTGTTTTGTATGTTGTAATGGACTATTTTTTTCACAGCAAAATTTTTAAGATAATATACAAAACAATATCCCATGTCAACATTTATTTAGTGAGCTGCAGCTAATAAGTTCTTGCTTCCGAGACCTGATCAGCTTGACTGGGCTTGTTTGGTATATTGTAAATAATCATTGCTTATCATTCTGTTAGAGTGATGTTGTATTTTTTGTAACATTAATCACAATTTTGTATACATTATTCTTTATAGTTTTAAACACACCTTTTCTGGAATAAACTATAGCTGTTATCTCTGAAACTAAGGTTTTAATTTGTTAAGTCACCGTTAGTATTTCCACCTCAATTCACTTAGAACGGTCTTGGAAAAACCTCTCTGTTCAGTCTTCCTCAAGCTGTTTTCGCATAAAGTCCACAGGACTCAATTCTCCCTCATTAGAGAGTGATTCAGAGGGCCTCCATGCTGTTGCTTATCTCATTTAAGCGATTCCCCTTCTCTTCTCGTGGGAAGCCCCCTGCCTCCACCCATCTGCTGAACAGGGCTCTTGATTAGGGGCAGTGGAGAGTGAAAGGCATGTGACGTGTTGGCATTCTTGCCATGTGGTCTGAATGACTCATTCTGGAGTGAGTAACTCTCTGATCTAATCAGCAACTTCTCCTGTTTCTGCCACGGTGGACTGAGAGGTGGCCATGCATGTCCATGTGGCTTTTTGAGGTAAAATCTAAAATGATTTCTTAAAGGAATAGTTCAACCAAAAATTTAAGTTCTCTCATTATTTGTGCTATTACTCATGTTGTTCCAAACCTGTAGGACACAAAAGCACCATAAAGCCCAAATTATACTTCAGTCGTCCGCACCAAGCACCAAGTAGGTCCATGGACGTCCGCACCAAGCATGCCACATGAGTCCTGAAAAGTGAAGCCAAAGCGTCTCAATCTCCCCCAGGTGACTGGATGCAGTATAGGTCATAAACCCCGCCCTCTCTATAAAATGTAATGGGACATAGATAAACTAAACAATCAAATTACACTTCAAATAAATTTTTTCCAAAGATGGTTTCTGTCATTTAAGGCAGTTTTTATCACGCTGAAGTTAGTTCAAGTGTTCGTTCTTTAAATACGTTTAGTTTTAGTTAGTTATTTGATGCTATAAAAACGGGGGTGTGACGTTATGATTGACAACTGAGATTGACAGCTTCTCTGAGCGAAGTAGTCACTGAGGCATCAACTGACTTTTTTCAGGAACTTCGGGAGGAGATTGGAGCTTTAACTTTAATTTCTACATTTCCATAACTGTTTATTTTACAAAAAGTTGTTGATTAGGCGGGAGTGTGGGCGGGACCTTGATATCGTGGCTCCACTTCACGCTCACTACTGCGCAGACTCGGGCTCCAAGATGTCAGCGGCATATTTGAACACTGGCGACTTCACTTACGTCAACGGAAGAGAGTGAAGGCGCGTCGTCCATCTTTTTTTACAGTCTATGGTCCGCACACACTGTCCGCATGTAGCAAACCTTTTGTGTCTGCGCGGACGGTGCACGTATAACAGCGCATGTGCGAATGACTTGAGCACTTGAAAACACTAGAACCACCGAAAGCATGCGCACTAAGAATAAGAGTACAGTAGTTGTGTATCTGGATATTGATGCAGAGTCTATGAATTATTTAATTCTTTCCTTTCTGTCCCCTATGCGTTCTAAAAGGGTAATGTCAGACCTTGAGGTGATGTAGAGGGGTCATGGATGGGGCAGAGCACCACTGTGGAGTTTTATGGTATCAGCAGGGTGCTAGAATCATAGAGAAACAACCCTGTTATTTAAAGGAATCATCTGAGGACACCAAGATGAAAAAGAAAGCTGTTTATTTACTAGAATGAGACTCCGTAGCTCTGCTGATGTACTAGGGTGAATATTACATTATGGTGGTGATGATCGTTGGCTTTATAGACCCACTGTAAAAGTCTGACCTCAGAGAATGAGGCTTCCTGTGCTGCTTATTAATAGATATTAGGCATTTTCTAAACTTTTCAGTGTTTGAAAGTTTAAGATGCACCAACAAAGAAATAGCCTGTGGTTTCTTGTAAACGTTTTCAGACCCTTACCAATTGCCAGTCCTACAGTATGTTGACATTTTATGCTCTGAAGTTCAAGGTTAACTGTTTTAATTTGACTATATTTTAAGAAATCTTCCTATCCAAAGTTACATGGCATAAGTATTCAACCCCTGTGTTTGGACAGATAAAAAATAACATGATTTTGAAGAACAATAATTTAAACATCTATCACATTTTCTAAATAAAAAAACAAACTCACTTACTTCCTTTTTTTGTTACTGTCTGTACAGGGCCTCATCCTCTGGTTAATTTATGACCCTGTTCAGTATGCATTGACAACACTGATGCAATATCTGTGCAATTTTAACATACATTTGGCATATTATTAAACCAGAGCATGGGTGAAATAAAAAATTATTAACCCATAACAAAAACAGGTTGTGTGATCAATTTATGGACTCCAGGCCAAACATTCATATGCTGAATCATAATGCAGAATCATGATTACATTGTATCAAAAAAGGGAATTTGGCAAAGCTGTCATGGTGGCATTTCACATGATGAAATCATTGGACATAGTTTTCCTAGTACCTGAATAAAAGTTCCCAAAATAGTGATTTTCATTTACTTATTTATATATCTTCAAAGCTCAACTATATTAATCATTATTATTCTGAAGCCTCCGATTTCAGAGCAGAGAGTTGAAATATAGGCCATTGTCATCGTACCACTTTCCTCTGGAGAACAGCAGGGTGAGGTGGAAGTGTGAGGTCGGCACAGGGTGAAGGCTGAGTTCTTGACTCTGTTGCCAAGATGAGGAGAGTTTATTTCAGAAACTGATTGAAAATTCCAAGTTACTGTCGCCGGTCTCAGGAGCTCTGTTTAAATGCCAAAGCAGCTCTCAATGCATGACAATCGTAGTGATTTCCCCTGGCAACGCTCTTATAAAAGTGAGCACTCACCCTAAAAGTCCTCCACCAAGAGCGCACAGAGAGCGAGAGGTCTATGGGAAAGTCAAGTTCTGAGAAATCTTTAGCTTTTATTTGAGGTTTTGTATTAGACCAGGGCAAGATTCACGACCAACACAACAGAGGTGACTAGAAGCATGGGCTTTTGGATTTAATGCCACATTGTGACATTTAGTGGATTGACCTTAATTCAGTTTGTGGGAGTGAGTGTTGGCCGAAATGGCATGTTGACGCATTTAGTGCCTCAACCTTGATGTGACATTACGGTTTAAAAGTGTTTGTTAAAGACTTGCTGCTGTGTGTGTGTGTACCTCACAGCGAGTGTTCTGTAGTGTATGTGTTATATCTTTAAGATGCCCTTGGGCCAACTTCCCACTCTAAATACCTTTCTATACTTACACGCACATACAACATACATGCACGACAACACACTGGGTCTTACCTGCTTACAAATCCCCTTTTTCCCTCTGACATTTGCAATCAATAATCTGGAGATAACAACATTCTTAGAATCACAAAGCAGCACTGTCAAACATTTTCTAACTTGCCTTGCTCTTGCTGTCTTAGTGTATTTCGTTTCATACCTCTCTCCTCTCTTCTCAATTCTTGCTCCTTTTAATTAGTAGAAATATGGTGGAAGAAATGTGAAATGAGACGTTTTGCTGGTGAAAAATGGTCCTTTAGGCAGAAGTGTACGCTCAGAATCGGAAAAGTTTAACTTCTAAGCACATTCAACAGAACAAAGACAAAAAGTAGGTTATTGAACGCTTTCCACATATGAACACATTGAAGTTTGAAATTTGATTTAGCTAAATAAGGATTTATCACAAATGTAGGTTGTTATACTAATAAAGTCTGTATTGTTTGGTTAATAGCTATAGCTACTAATTGGATTGACAGTTTAATATAAAGCATATTTAAATTTGCTCATAACCTCACATCCATTCTGAATATAGCCTTGCAGCCTATTCTGACTAAAAACTGCATACTTACACCATGTCACTTGGTTTGCACTGGTAAGCCAACCCAGCAAGCAATAGACAATTTCATCGTCACTCGGTTAACTATAGATCCGATATAGTCCGGCTATGAGTAACCCACTTCTAGCCAAAATAACCTTGAATTTGGTTACATGTCGTTTTTGCCAAAATAACTTGCGTGATATATGATATTCTATCATGTAAGCAAAGTCAACAGTGATTACAAGGTGTTTGGTTTCATTTCTTTGACGTTCTATGCATAGCCTGTGCATAGCCACGATTGATGACTAGTCTATTCTTGGGCTATGGTTAGACGTCTATTAAATTTTCACTGACAGCCCAAATTTTGTTTGTTTTAGCCTAGAAGTCAGGGCTGTGTTTGGACGGCTATTAGACGTCTTTTAAACGCAAAATTGCTTGCTGGGAAGTAGCCCCACCCACAATGAAATCTCATTGGATTGAAGCACCGGTCTTCATGTATTACACATCAAACATGGATGAGCAGAAAGAGACTGTGACACTTTAATGTCAAATATTATTTGGAAAATCCCTCAGGTTCCACAAGAAAAACTATAAAAAGGCAATCATCCCCATGTGTCAGTAGCAACTATGCATAATTTTTGGCTATGTGTTATTTCCAGACTATCATAATAAAGTGTTGCTGTTGTTGTTGTTTTTACTATTCCTCATGCTTTTTACGGTTTGCAATGAAGACATTTTTGATTGTCTTTTAATTGTTTTTCTATGTACATTTGTGGTAGTAGACATCTTTGGTCATTGCAGTGTGTCTCATGTGTGAACGGCACATTTTTCAAATGCCAATAAGTTCAACCTTTTTTTTGCATTCTTTTCCATTCTGCTGTGCTGCGTCTCGCTGCTTTTGAACACAAAACGCGTCCTGTGTGAATGACATGAAGGTCTGTCTGACTGACATCTTAATCAAAACATTTGTTGTTGTTTTTACCTACCATTTAGGGATGGGTTTATGGTGAAAATTGCACAGGAGCCAGCCGCACGTCCTGATTTTGCAGAGTTAAACGCGTTCCTGGGTCAACATATTTTGTTGATCCTGGAACAACATTTAGTACTGTCTGAAAATTTAGTCCTAACCGTATAACTACCCCTAAACCTAACCCTACCCATAAGTTATCCCTAAAATCAGAGGAAAATGACTGGTGAACAACACTGATGTAGAAGCACGTAACCCTGGTTATAAGCCTAAACTTGACATAAACTGTAAACTTGTCCCTTAAATTTAATTGGTTGATTGGAATGTTGTTCCAGGATCAAAAAAGATGTTGATCCAGGAACATGTTGTTAAAATCAGGTTCTGTGGAGCCAGCCAATCAGATTGGAACTGCTGATTTTAATAATAGTGTTTGCACGTTTTGTGCACAATATGCATCATATGATCATTGAATTGACTTTAAATTATTTGTATTTACATGCCATTTAAGGCTGAGACTTTTTAGAATGCAATAATATTACATTTAAAGGAATTCAGTAAAATTAGGAGTAAAATTCAGGATAAAGAGGCTAAGAAAAAAATAAAGATGACAAAGATGAATAAAACAAAAATATAGCAAATTAAGTGGCTGCTTGTAAAGTCTTCAGGAGTTTGACATATTGAAGGATATTGTTTGGCCTATTTGTCTATCTTAAACTTGACAGTGGCTGTGAAACAACAAGAATGGATTGAAAACGTACGTGTGTGCATGAGAGAGAGAGATCGTTCATTCATTCATGCATGTATACGTGTACAGGGTGCTAAAATTAAAAATGGACTGTGAAATACCCCATGACATATGAGAATTATAGATACCTTGGGCACAAGTTGTTTTATGTCACACTCTCTCTCCCCTTGAGAGAAAGGGCGATTTCTCTGAGTAAGAGAAAGAGAGAGAGGAAATGAGAAATAATCTTCCCAGTCCAGACCAATGGGCTGTGGCTATGCGAGGCAGGTTTAAAGTTAGAGTGAAGTGAAGTGCACATTTGCATTTAAATCCATCTGACCTGCAAAAGCACCGTTCCCCATCTCAAAAACAAGACAATTACAACCAATTACCAGTATCCATTTCCCCTTCTCTTTTTCATTTTTGAGTTGTTCATGCATGCAAAAAAGAAAATGTCTGAATGATTCTGTCATTTGTGACAATTACAGATGATCCACTGAAGTGAAACGACCATCTCTCACTCTGAAATGGTTTAATTTATTTATTTTCTAGTCTCCGAGCGAGAGTGAGTTAGAGAAGCATGAGAAGTGTGTGTCTGCGTGTGGAAGCTGAAGGCAAAGTTTGGAACAGTTTCTGAAGCTTTTAACATCAGTCTGAAGGTTTGCACAAGGTCTGCATGCACGTTGCATCTGGAGCATGTAGATATTTCTCTGTGCTTCTGCTTCTCTCTCAGAACTCTCCCTCAGTTAGCAAGGTTTAGGATGAAAACGAGACGAATCCGTTTGCTTGTATCAAAAGCAGCCTTATTCAATCACGCTCTGCAACATGCAGCTTTGTGCCATGATATTTATTTATGTATTTCCTCTATCAAATAATTGACAGCACATTCTGCTTGGTGCCATAGGATCTTTGGAGCTTGTGTGTGATGCCGTGAAGGTGATGTTGAAGCAGCATTTGATAGACTATTTCACCATTTTGAAATGTAAATAGATTCAGTCAGAGGCAATATATATGGGAGAGGTGTAATGAAGGATCAGGGATGGAAAAACAGGCTTTAAACACTTCAAACATACCCATCACCACCACCACCATTGCCACCTCTCAGTCGCCTCTTCTCATGGTTTTGGGAGCGAGAGTTCTTGTCGAAGCCTAAAGGGATTTGCAAGTATTCTAGTAATCCATTTCAATCCAATGTTCTGCGTTGACAGGAAACTTGTCATGTGATTGAAGCACAGTGTTACTGTGTGCTAGTTTGGAACGTTGGTGATTTCGACTGGAAACTCAACTTTCCCACCATCTTTCCTCTTCTCTCTTCCCATTTCATTGTTTCCAAAGGGAGCTCAACCTCTAAACCTCTATTTCACGAGTTCATACTTACAAATAATCAGATATAATAAAATGTATGCGTATGTGGCGTGCTGTCCGAGGGGAGGGCTCCGAGCTCGGAATTTTGGCCCGAACCCAGAGTACTCCCCCCGTATCTTCTGATTAGGATAGTTAACCAAGCAAGTGTGAGGAGACGGGGTGGTGGTGGGACTGCCCAATGTTCTTCAGAAAAATCCTTCAGGTCCTGCAAATTCTTCAGTTTTCCAGCATCTTTTGCATATTTGTACCCTTTCCAGTAGTGACTGTATGATTTGAAGATCCATCTTTTCACACTGAGAACAATTGAGGGACTCAAACACAGCTATTAAAAAAAGGTTCAAACATTCACTGATGCTCCAGAAGGAAACTTCGATGCATTAGGAGCCGGGGGTGAAAACTTTTGAACAGAATGAAGAAGTCCAAATTTTTCTTATTTTGTTTAAATATAATTTTTTTTCATTTAGTACTGCCCTTCGGAAGCAACAGAAGATACGTACATGTTTTCCAGAAGACAAACTACAATTTGTACAATTTACAGGTACAATTTACCTTGATCTTCAAATTCAAAAAGTTTTTGGCTTTTATTGCATCGTGTTTCCTTCTGGAGCATCAGTGAATGTTTGATCCTTTTTTAATAGTTATGTTTGAGTCCCTCGATTGTCCTTAGTGTGAAAAGATGGATCTTCAAATCATACAGTCACTGCTGGAAAGGGTTCAAATATGCAAAAGATGCTTGAAAACGTCTCGGTTACTAAAGTCATTCCCTGAAGGAGGGAACAGAGACGTAATGTCAAACGTGACCGACTAAAAGGAAACTGAATGTGTGTGTGTGTGTGTGTGTGTGTGTGTGTGTGTGTGTGTGTGTGTGTGTGTGTGATTTAATCAAATCAAACTTGTAGGTCCATTAAAAACAAATAGTTGACACGGTCTCTGCAGACACTTCAGGGATGCGTTGGTCATGTCTAGGCGCAGGTCCGGATACGGCCCGGATCCGGCTGACTGCAGTAAACCTCGGGATAAACAGAGAGACTAACATTAGCGTAGATGCCATTCTTCTTATGATGTAACGAGTACATCAGGTGTTATGGGAAGTGTTCCCGGTTCCGGCTGACCTAGTTAATGCAGCCTAAAACAATCATTTAACTGATTTGAATAATATAAATTGATAATGTTCTATGTGTATGCCATAGTAAAGAGATGTGTTTTTAGTCTAGATTTGAACTGACAGAGTGTGTCTGCTTCCCGAACAATGCTAGGAAGACTGTTCCAGAGTTTAGGTGCTAAATAGGAAAAGGATCGACCGCCTGCAGTTGATTTTGATATTCTAGGTATTATCAACTGGCCAGAATTTTGAGACCGCAATAGACGTGATGGAGTATAATGCATTAAGAGCTCGCTCAAGTACTGGGGAGCTAAACCATTTAGTGCTTTGTAAGTAATTAGCAAGATTTTAAAATTTATACAATGTTTAATAGGGAGCCAATGCAGTGTTGACAGAACCGGGCTAATATGGTCATACTTCCTGGTTCTAGTAAGAACTCGAGCTGCTGCGTTTTGGACCAGCTGCAGTTTATTTATTAAGTGAGCAGGGCAACCACCCAGTAGAGCATTACAATAATCTAGCCTTGAGGTCATGAACGCATGAACTAACTGTTCAGCATTTTGCATTGAAAGCATGTGCCGTAATTTAGATATATTTTTAAGATGGTAGAATGCAGTTTTACAGATGCTAGAAACGTGGCTTTCAAATGAAAGATTGGTATCAAAGAGCACACCCAGGTTCCTAACTGACAACGAGGACTTGACAGAGCAGCCATCAAGTGTTAGACAGTATTCTAGGTTACTAATTGTGGAGTTTTTTTGTCCAATAATTAAAAATTCTGTTTTTTCTGAATTAAGTTGCAGGAAATTACTAGTCATCCAATTTTTTATATCAGCTATGCATTCCATTAATCTTGTGAATTGGTAAGTTTCGTCAGGGCGTGAAGAAATATAGAGCTGAGTATCGTCAGCATAACAATGAAAACTAACGCCATGCTTCCTAATGATATCTCCTAGTGGTAGCATGTACAGGGTGAAAAGCAACGGTCCTAGCACTGATCCTTGTGGTACTCCATACTGAACTTGTGATCGGTGTGACATCTCCTCATTTACTGCTACAAACTGATAACGGTCAGATAAGTATGATTTAAACCATCCAAATGCAATTCCACTAGTGCCAACATAATTTTCGAGTCTATTCAAAAGAATGTTGTGGTCGATAGTATCGAATGCAGCGCTAAGATCGAGTAACACTAATAGAGATATACAACCACGATCGGATGATAAGAGTAAATCATTTGTAACTCTGATGAGAGCAGTCTCAGTACTATGATAAGGTCTAAATCCTGACTGGAAATCCTCACAGATACCAT
This sequence comes from Coreius guichenoti, assembly GCA_039654105.1. Classification (NCBI taxonomy): domain Eukaryota; kingdom Metazoa; phylum Chordata; class Actinopteri; order Cypriniformes; family Gobionidae; genus Coreius; species Coreius guichenoti. Next base: position 25,614,637 of record CM077185.1, on the reverse strand, counting down.
TTCTTTCTAAAAAGGAGCGTAGTTGTGAGGACACTGCCTTTTCTAGTATTTTTGACAGAAAGGGTAGATTTGAGATTGGCCTGTAATTGACTAATTCTGTAGGATCAAGTTACGTTTTTTTAATAAGTGGTTTAATAATAGCCAACTTTAAAGTTTTCGGTACATATCCTAATGACAAGGATGAATTAATGATATTAAGAAGAGGATCTATGACCTCTGGAGGCATCTCTTTTAATAGCCTAGTGGTATAGGGTCGAGCATATGTGTTGTTGATTTTGATGATTTAACGAGTTTAGCCAATTCTTCTTCTCCTATAGCAGTGAATGAGTGTAATTTTTCCTCAGTGACACTACAATGCACTGTCTGATGTGATACTATAGTAGACGGCTGCATGGTTATAATTTTTTTTCCTAATATTATCAATCTTACACGTAAAGAAGTTCATAAAGTCATTACTGCTGTGCTGTTTACAAACATCAGAAGTTGAAGCTTTATTTTTTGTTAATTTAGCCACTGTATCGAATAAATACCTAGGGTTGTGTTTGTTTTCTTCTAAGAGAGTCGCGAAATAAGCAGATCTAGCAGTTTTTATGGCCTTTCTGTATGCAATCATGCTCTTTCCACGAAATGCGAAAAACCTCCAGTTTTGTTTTCTTCCAGCTGCACTCCATTTTTCTGGCTGCTGTTTCAAGGGCCCGAGTGTGCTCGTTGTACCACGGCGTTGGACTATTTTCTTTAATCTTCTTTAAGCGCAGGGGAGCAACGGTGTCTAAAGTGCTGGAAAAGAGAGAGTCAATAGTTTCTGTTGCAACATCAAGTTCCTCTAGGCTCTCTGGGATGCTGAGGAGATGAAACTGATGAGGAAGATTATTTACAAAGCAATCTTTAGTGGCAGCAGTGATAGTCCTGCCATATTTGAAGCGAGGGGACGGCTTTGCAGCCTTAGCTAAATTAAGTATACATGATACTAGATAATGATCTGAGATGTCATCGCTCTGCTGCAGAATTTCAACGGTATCAACATTTATTCCATGTGACAATATTAGGTCTAAAGTATGATTACGGCGATGAGTGGGTACTGACACGTGTTGCCTAACTCCAGTAGAGTTTAGAATGTCTCTAAATGCCAATCCCAATCCATCTTTTTCATTGTCTACATGGATATTAAAATCATCAATTAGTACTTTATCTGCAGCCAGTACTAAGTCTGATAGAAAATCAGCAAATTCTTTGGTAAAGTCTGTATGGTGCCCTGGTGGCCTGTATACAGTAGCCAGCACAAATGTCAAACGGGATTTATCAATTACATTACATAACGTTACATAAAGCACCAAAACTTCAAAGGAACTATATTTGAGACTAGACTTCTAAGTAATACTGAAGATATTATTATAAATTACAGCAACACCTCCCCCTTTACCTTTCAGACGCGGCTTGTGTTTATAACAATAATCTTGGGGGGTGGACTCATTTAAAGTAATGTAGTCATCAGGTTTTAGCCAGGTGCCTGTCAAACACAGCACATCTAGATTATTATCTGTAATCATATCATTAACAATAGGCGCTTTTGGGGAAAGGGATCGAATATACAGCAGCCCGAGCTTTATCGTTTGTTCATCTGTATTATATCTGTTATTTATTTTTTGGACATCAATTACATTTTTACCATTGAATGGTTTTGATGGTTTTTTGTATTTACTAAATCGGGGAACAGACACAGTCTCTATGTGATAATATCTAGGTGAATATCTATGTGCTGGGATTTATCTGACTTTTGTGACGTGAGACAGCTAGCAGGCGGTCGGTTAAGCCAGTCCATCTGCTTCCTGACCTGGGCCCCAGTTAGTCAAGGTTTAGTTCTAAGACTATGTGCCAAATTACTAGAGAGAAGAGCGGCACCATCCCAGGAAGGATGGATGTCATCTTTTTTCAACAGGTCAGGTCTGCCCCAAAAGCTTTTCCAATTGTCTATGAACCCTATGTTATTCTGCGGACACCACTTAGACAACCAGCCATTGAGCGATGATAGTCTGCTAAGTATCTCATCACTCTGGCGAACAGGGAGGGGACCAGAGCAAAAAAACGCTATCTGCCATCGTACTTGCGAGTTCACGCACCTCTTTAATGTTAATTTTGGTGATCTCCGACTGGCGAAGTCGAACATAATTAGTGCCGACGTGAATAATAATCTTAGAGAATTTACGATTAGCATTAGCCAGCACTTTTAAATTGGCTTTGATGTCAGGCGCTCTGGCTCCCGGTAAACATGTGACTATGGTGGCCGGTGTCTCTATTTTCACGTTCCGTGTAATAGAATCGCCAATAACTAGGGCACTTTCAACAGGATTCTCAGTGGGTGCGTCGCTGAGTGGGGAGAACCTGTTTAATGTTCTAATCGGAATGGAAGAGCGTCACCCATCTCACAGTCACCCAGTTGCCCTGCTGCACGGGCTCTACAGCCGGAACCGAACAATGTACAGAGTTCACTAAGCTAGTCGCATCCAAATCAGTGTCTAGAGCTGTTACATATATCCCATCCAGACATCACTTTTGGACACTATATACATTGGTAAACAGTAAAATACACATACACTCACCTAAAGGATTATTAGGAACACCTGTTCAATTTCTCATTAATGCAATTATCTAATCAACCAATCACATGGCAGTTGCTTCAATGCATTTAGGGGTGTGGTCCTGGTCAAGACAATCTCCTGAACTCCAAACTGAATGTCAGAATGGGAAAGAAAGGTGATTTAAGCAATTTTGAGCGTGGCATGGTTGTTGGTGCCAGACGGGCCGGTCTGAGTATTTCACAATCTGCTCAGTTACTGGGATTTTCACGCACAACCATTTCTAGAGTTTACAAAGAATGGTGTGAAAAGGGAAAAACATCCAGTATGCGGCAGTCCTGTGGGCGAAAATGCCTTGTTGATGAGGTCAGAGGAGAATGGGCCGACTGATTCAAGCTGATAGAAGAGCAACTTTGACTGAAATAACCACTCGTTACAACTGAGGTATGCAGCAAAGCATTTGTGAAGCCACAACACGCACAACCTTGAGGCGGATGGGCTACAACAGCAGAAGACCCCACCGGGTACCACTCATCTCCACTACAAATAGGAAAAAGAGGCTACAATTTGCACGAGCTCACCAAAATTGGACAGTTGAAGACTGGAAAAATGTTGCCTGGTCTGATGAGTCTCGATTTCTGTTGAGACATTCAGATGGTAGAGTCAGAATTTGGCGTAAACAGAATGAGAACATGGATCCATCATGCCTTGTTACCACTGTGCAGGCTGGTGGTGGTGGTGTAATGGTGTGGGGGATGTTTTCTTGGCACACTTTAGGCCCCTTAGTGCCAATTGGGCATCGTTTAAATGCCACGGCCTACCTGAGCATTGTTTCTGACCATGTCCATCCCTTTATGACCACCATGTACCCATCCTCTGATGGCTACTTCCAGCAGGATAACGCACCATGTCACAAAGCTCGAATCATTTCAAATTGGCTTCTTGAACATGACAATGAGTTCACTGTACTAAAATGGCCCCCACAGTCACCAGATCTCAACCCAATAGAGCATCTTTGGGATGTGGTGGAACGGGAGCTTCGTGCCCTGGATGTGCATCCCACAAATCTCCATCAACTGCAAGATGCTATCCTATCAGTATGGGCCAACATTTCTAAAGAATGCTTTCAGCACCTTGTTGAATCAGTGCCACGTAGAATTAAGGCAGTTCTGAAGGCGAAAGGGGGTCAAACACAGTATTAGTATGGTGTTCCTAATAATCCTTTAGGTGAGTGTATATAATCATGCTGTAGTATAGGATACAAAATTTTAAAAAGGCTTATTAACTTTTGAAGTGAGGAGAAAACACTTCCCTTACATTTTGTTATTGACGTCAATGGTTGTGCATCCAATCAAATTCTAGGGTGAAAATTAATTTGGAGTGGTTTTCTTTTTAATAAGCCACCTTTTTAACCTCTCTATGCAAATTGGTCCCTTAATTGCCCACCCTTAAAAATCCTAAAATCACCACAAAGCACTGCAATTTCTGGTCTTACTGGTTTTCTTTTTTCCATTTTACCACTCTTATTTCGAGAAAGAGGGTTATTCATTTGGCCAGAGAGAGCCTATTAGCACTAATTATGAGTGAGGTGTAGTGTGGAAGAGTGTTCACTCATTACTCGCAGATGAAGGGGCAGAAACAGAGGCTCACAGAAGAAGAATGATGGAGAGGAACGAGGGAAAGAGATTTATAGAGAGTAGCGGTATGTCTGAAAACTTCTCAGGGGGGGTTGGGAGATAATTTACTCTCTCTCTCTCTTTCTCTCTCTCTCTTTTTTCATTGTCTTAAATGACAGGGCATAGCTTATAAATTTCCTGAAATTAGAAAACTCACATCAATGAACACATTTTTGAACACATGTTCAGAAAAATATCCCTTGACTGTATCTCTAAATTAAAAATTGAATGAATAACAGCTCTTGACGCAATCCAAATAAACAAATTCACAGAGAGAGCACAGTTATAATGAAAGCATCCAGAGGCTGTTGTTTCAGGTTATTCCCAGATGCGGTTTTGTTGGAGAAATGGAATGTTACTTGATTTGATTTTTTTTCAACAAATAATTACAAAGGAACGGACTGATGTCCACAAAAAGCACTCGCAGTACACTTAGGACCCCTGAGTACAATACTGTGTACTTCAGCTTCCTGTTATATGATAGTATTTCACTTTACCTCATACTTTTCATGACCCTTTTGAACATGATTGACCTGGAAACTGAGAGTGTGAGGCAGCTGGTACAAGTATCATCTACAAAATGTCTGTGACTGATTGTGTCATTTCCTCTTGAATGCAAATAACTACTGTAGATGTGTTACCCGCTGTTTATCCAAACATGGTTTGGTCTTACTGCAGCTACATTCGAAGTTAAATGATTTTATGAGCTCAAAGTTGTCTTTCTTTATCTTAAGCATCCAGAAAGGTACTAAATCTTGAATGATGCCACAATGAAACCACACTCTTCTTTCCTTGCATTATTCAGTTGCTCACTGTATAGCTCTAGTTTGTTTCTCGCTGGTTTGTTTACTCTGCATAAGGAAAGTGGCGAGAGGGTTTAAGGGTCTGGTGAAAATTATACACAAATGTATATTTTAAAACACTTCTATTCTCCATTGTCTGGTAAAAATTACAATTTTAAACCCCCTTCCCAATTATCTGGAAGATAGTGATTGCTTAATAATATTGCCTACTGTTGGTTTGATTAAGTGGCCAAGACTGCTACTGCATGAATCGTTTCACATAGAGATATGGAGTTTCTTTAATATTCTAGTGTACAATGTAATGTTTTAAAGTACAGTTTTGCAATGTAATATATAAAATGTTAATATTGTTATAAAGTCTTTAAAATTGTCAAATTAACATAAATCAAATATAAACTATTAATAAATAACTATAAATTAATATATAAATGTTAAATTAAATTGAATTAAGTAAACTTAATTCAATTATAATCATAATTTATATTTCATATATATAAATTATACAATTATTTTAGCTAATGTATACTTTTAAATATACATTTTATATTAAATGTTAATATTTTTGAATATATTTAATAAAATAAAAAAAATTATACATTTTAATATTTTGGTTATTGTTACAAATGCTTTTCAACCCTAATACACATTCTCATATAAGGTTCAAGGTCTGCTATTTTCATTCCCATGCATCTCCAAAGGGAGTTATTTCATGCAAATCCATTTGTCTCTAGGGGGAGAGATGAGTTATTCCTACTACTCTCTTTGTGAGTCTCTTATAAGTGCTTTTTTTTTGGTCCCCAAAACACTTTATAGCTACCAACAATTTGGTGGAATTAATGTGCAGCACGAGTCATTGCTTCGCCTGAATGCTTTCTGTGGCAAGTGGCATACTCTGTGCTTTAAAGATGCATCCAAAATAAGTGGCCTTGTTCTTGTTGACTTGAACGCAGAAATAGTACATTAATTTCACTCTAAGATGGCTGGGGTTGAAGCTAAGTGACCTAGCAATGCTATCTTTGTGCTAGTGCTGCAGTGCAGATGCCTTGGATGACACAGCAGGTGAATTAACAATAAAATATACACTGTCTCGTGTGTCTAGAGTGATTTTGGATTCAGACCCCAAGTCCTCTGGCTTTATGGGCATCATCCATCCGAGGCCTCTGTCCTCCATTGAGCTATCCAGGAGGGGGCAGGTTAAGTATTTATGAGAGATGGAGGAAAAACTAGCTTCAGTCCAGGCAGAGGTAATGGAGGCGAGAGTGGCCGCAGACGTTAGCGGCTGACCTTTTGCCACAAAGACGCAGCATGAATTCTTCATTACTGCTCTGTCGTGACTTCCATCTCATTTTTGAACGTAACGCCTTCCAAAGAGACCAATTAGCATTGATCATTTTGTTGTAATAGCATAGTTATGGTGATGTTGCACGCATGCTGATGTACCTGGCAATTCCTGCATGAAGAGTCCTTGTTTGAAATGTGATGGGAGTCCGGGACTCCTTTAGGGTCTCACATTAAACACTCCTGATGATCTTGATGAAGCAAAAATATGAGCAAATAAAAGACTTAATCCTAATAGATGCATAATGATGGAGTCATTTTTGTGTGTGTGTGTGTGTGTGTGTGTGTGTGTGTGTGTGTGTGAGAGAGAGAGAGAGAGAGAGAGAAAGAGAGAGAGAGAGAGAGAGAGAGAGAGAGAGAGAGAGAGAGAGAGAGAGAGAGAGAGAGAGAGAGAGAGAGAGAGAGAGACAGAGACCGATCGAGATCTATATCCTGGTAAACTCTACTTTAAGGGGACACAATGTCCCCACAATGATGGAAATACCCAAAATCCTTGTCCGTGTGGGGACATTTTTTGGTCCCCATGAGAAAAACAGCATATAAATCATACTAAGTGATGTGTTTTTTTTTTTTTCGAAAAGAAAAATGCAGAAAGTTTTCTGTGATGGGTAGGTTTAGGGCTAGGGTTAGGGTTAGGGGATCGAATATACAATTTGTACAGTACAAAAATCATTATGTCTATGTAAAGTCCCCATAAAACATGAAAACCCAACGTGTGTGTGTGTGTCTGCATGTGCATACTTTAAATTCCTTTAATATCCCTACTACCTGATAGATGTCACTGAGCTAGGTGTCTTGAGAAGTCATTTTACACTTTTAAGAACTCTTTTTAAACAAATGTATCACTTTACAATATGGTTTCATTTATTAACATTAGTTCCCTTTCAGTCTGTATAGAGAACGGGCCAATGGCCATTGGCGTGCGAGATTTGCATCTCGCGCTCCGCCCCGCATCGCGGGTATAAAGCGGAAGCGGATGCCGCGCACATTTGTCATTCACTTCGGAGCCGAACCGCGTTGAAGAGCATAAGACTGTTCCTGCCTATCAAGCAGAGAGAGAGAAAGAGAACGAGAGAGAGAGATTGTTCGAAGGTGCTGGTGAGAAGGCACACTACAGCGCGACCTCGTGCACTTCCTGGTTCGGAAAAACTGCTGTTTCCACAGCATTTCCTGTTGGTTCGGTGAGGGCGTTCCATACAGTGAGAGCAGACACAGGCTGCACTATCCCCTGTGATTCTGCCGCGGTTGTCCCTGGGTGCTTCAGCACTATTAAAAGAGCGGTTTCCTCTAAAAGAGTAACATGGGTGTGACGCTGCGTCTTTTTCAAGATGTCATTCCACCCGTGCGTTTCTGGATGCGGTCGTTCCCTGTCGCCAGCTGATGGTCACAATCGTTGTCTCACGTGCCTGGGCATTTAGCACGCTGAGGCAGCTTTTGTGGATAGTTCATGTTCCCACTGCGGGAACATGACTATCTCGGCACTTAGGTCGAGACTCGCCTACCTTCGGGAGGGTGGAGTCCCCTTACCTATGCCTCGATCTAGTGCTATTCCTGCGCAGCAGTCCGGGAGCTCCGGACGGCGACGGACCTCGCCCTCCGGGCGACGAAAGTCACCGCCCGTTCCATCGGTCAGGCGATGTCCACGCTCGTGGTCCAGGAGCGACACCTCTGGCTCAACCTGGCCGACATGAGGGAGACCGATAAATATCAGTTCCTGGACTCCCCCATCTCTTCGGCCGGGTTGTTCGGCGACGCGGTCGAGAGCTTTGCCCAGCAGTTCTCGGCCACCCAGAAGCAGACGGAGGCCGTCAAGCACATCCTGCCCCGGCGGTCAGCTGCTGCCTCCACCCAGCCGCCGGTCGCAGCTCCTCCGCCTGCTCATCGCCGAGGGAGTCCGCCCGCCGCCGCCCCACTCCCGCCAAAGCCCAGCAGCAGCCTACACCAGGGCGTCGGCGTGTTGCCGGCCGTGGGAAGGACATCCAGCCCGCTCAGGTCGCTGCCAAGCCAGGTGGCAAGCGCCGTCGTAAGAGACCCTGAGACGGGCCGCCCAGAGATGGAGGGAACTGCTCTTCAGGAGGTGGTAGCAGCACCACTCCTTCTCCCGGAGGAGGGCCGGGAGAGAATCCTTGGTTTTCATTTAATTTCTGTTCCGCCGCTGACCTTCGTGCCAGCGGTACCCAAATTTTCACCAAAAGAGCAGTTTCCAATATCTCTGGGTGCCAAGAGAGAGCGCTTGTCACCCTCCAGCGCCTCTCCAGTCGCCAGCAGGGGGTGCTGGCTGTGCTCAGGACGCACACGAGAGGCCTCCTCACACCCGAGCGCCCCCTCAGCGGAAGCAGGTAAATGTTGCACTGCACACTCAGACCCCACTTCGGGCCGCTATGCCGTCCGAGTCGGGTCCCTGCACTCTGCTGCGCTGTCCCTGTCGCCCCGTGTCTTCACGAAAGTCGCGGAGGCGGCCATTGCTCCCATGAGAGAGCGTGGTGTTCGCATCCTCAACTACCTCGACGACTGGCTGATCCTGGCTCAGTCGCGGGCGCAGTTGTGCGAACACAGGGACATGGTGCTCAGTCACCTCAGCCTGTTGGGACTTCGGGTCAACTGGGAAAAGAGCAAACTCTGCCCCGTGCAGAGGATCTCTTTTCTCGGTATGGAGCTGGACTCGGTCAATCTGACAGCACAACTCACAGAGGAGCGCGTCCAGTTGGTGTTGAACTGCTTGAATTCGTTCAAATGCAGGACAGCGGTACCACTGAAACATTTTCAGAGGCTCCTGGGGCATATGGCATCCGCAGCCGCGGTGACGCCGCTCGGATTGCTTCATATGAGGCCGCTTCAACACTGGCTACACGACCGAGTCCCGAGATGGGCGTGGCAGAGCGGCTCGTTCCGTGTCTCAGTAACACCGAAGTGCCGCCAAACCTTCAGTCCGTGGTCGGACCCTTCGTTTCTACGGGCAGGAGTTCCCCTACAACAAGTGTCCAGGCATGCTGTTGTCTCCACGGATGCCTCATCCACCGGCTGGGGGGCCACGTATAACGGGCTTGCAGTTTCGGGTCTGTGGACGGGGCCTCAACTGCAATGGCATATCAGTTGCCTCGAGTTGTTAGCAGTTCGTCTTGCGCTGGGCCGCCTCATATGCTCCAGTCGAGTTCCCCAGAACGGCGAACCCTGTTGAGTTCTCCGCAACCCGCGGCAGTCAGACGTGGCGGAGCGTCCGACGCCAGGTCTAACACTCGTATGTATTGGTGGAACTTGTGCTAGGCTGGGGTTCCATATGTTGTGACCCCTACGGCGGTCCCATATGTGTATTTCTCCACGGTACGGCTCCCTACGGCGAGCCCGTGTCTTTCCCTTGGCAGTGCTTGCTCTGCCGTCTCTGTGCGGTGTAGTCTCCCGCCAGCATTGGCCGGGGCCACCCCTGGCCGGGGCCACTTCCGTATGTTGTACTGCCCACGTCCAGTCCATACGTCTATATTCCACATGATACCTCCCTACGGGTAGGATGTGGCTTCCGCTGCGGTCCCCCTGGGCACGCTTTCCCAGCGTTATCCAATACTCTGCTGAGTGGGTCTTGCGGAACAGCAGCAGTGACTCTCCCTGCGTGAGTTCCCCGCCCCGAACAGACGGGGGTCTGAGAGGCTTTCGCTGGGCGCTGGAAGTGGTAGTAACTGTGGCGTTTTCCATAGGGATCCCAACTCATCTGTGACATCCGACGTACGTCGAACGTGACCGACTGAAAGGGAACGTCTCGGTTACGTATGTAACCCTCGTTCCCTGAAGGAGGGAACGGAGACGTACGTCCCGTCGCCACAGTTGCTGTACCATCACTGCACGGCCGAGTCACTAGTTCGGCTCCTCAGTGAAAAACAAATGTGCGCGGCATCCGCTTCCGCTTTATACCCGCGAAAATCTCGCACGGCAATGGCCATTGGCCCGTTCTCTATACACTCGAAGCTGATAGGGGCTCCCAGAAGTGATCCCAAAAGTGATCCCAGTACGTCTCCGTTCCCTCCTTCAGGAAACGAGGGTTACATACGTAACCGAGACGTTAACTACATTAGTTAACATGAACTAAGAATGAACAATACTTCTACAGCATTTATTAATCTTAGTTAATGCTATATATTAACATTTACTAATACATTATCAAAATCAAAATTTGTATTTGTTAATATTAGTTAATGCACTGTGAACTAACATGAAAAAACAATGAATTTCTATTAACTAATGTTGACAAAGATTAATAAATACTGTAACAAATGTATTGCTCATTGTTCGTTAATATTAGTTACTACATTAACTAATGTTAGCAAATGAGACCTTATTGTAAAGTGTTACCAAAAACATTATTGGGCACTATAGTACATAATCTACTATAGTATAATGAAATCTTTGACATTCATATGTATAAAATGTGATTTTGTCAGAATGCACGTCTACTTTTGAATGATCATCAACAGTGTTGTTATTGTTGACTAAAACTAAAAAACAAATTGGGTAACACTTTACAATAAGGTTGTATTAGTTAACATTAGTTAATGCATTAGTTAACATGAACTAACCATGAACAACACCTCTGTTCAGCATTAGTTAATCTTTGTTAACATTAGTTAATAAAAATACAGCTGTTCATGGTTTGTTCATGTTAGTTCACAGTGCATTAACTAATGTAATAACTAATAACTAACAAAGATAAATAAATGCCAAAAATTGTTAATTGAAAAAAAGCTGAAATAACATAAAATATAAACAATAGATAAAAATTAAACTTAAAAATTAGAAATGCTGCATTGGCAACTAACTGAAATAAAGACTTTTAAGTTGAAGCACTAAAATTATATTAAACTAAATTAAATTAAATTAAATTAAATTCTGAAATTATAAAAAATAAATCAAAATATGTATAAATAGTAGTATATAAATAATACAAAAATAACACAGTACAGAACAACAGCTTATGATCCATTAGCCAATCAGAAGCATTCTCTGCTTGTGAATTCTTTTTCAAGATTTGCTGACAACAGAAACCAGTAACCTGGTACCTTTTAACTACAGCTAAATTTACTCATGCACTATGAATAAGACATAAAATGAGGAAATGATGGAAATTATTCACCTGGAATATGAAATGTCTTTTGCCATTGTTTAATAGCCTGTGAGAAGTTTTTAGTCTTGTGTCTCCCCCCTCCCCTTTCCCCTCTCTCCTCTTTCTTTCTCATATACATTCAACCTCACACCTCTCAGAAGAACGGATATTAGTATATTAATGAGCCATCATAGCACTGATGACAGTAATGTAGGTGTTTCATTAGGACATGCATTGTTTAATCCCAGATCAATACAGTACCATCTCAGCACCCTGCAAAATTATGAACACATGCAGTTTTAATTACTGCCTGTCTATGTGAATCATGTGAAGGGTTTTCCATTAGCAGCATCCTGGTGTTATTTTTGTTGTGCTAATTATTGCGGGTCCAAAATGTTAGTGTTGCTATGTATTTTCAGGGGAAGATGCAACACTTGTTTTTGTACCACAACAGTGAAAAGCCATTAAGCGAGCAGGGCTGAATTCTTGGAAGTGTAGCACCCTCTTTCTGGAGGGTGCTACCTCCTCAGCTCTGCACTCACTCACCTTTTCTCTCCCCTCCCGTCTCGTTGTTCTTGGGGACATCGTAGAGTGACTCTGGTTTATCTTCACATTCCAAGCCTTTGCTTTGTTGAGTCTGTCACTAGCTGTGTGCTGAAGCCTGCAGTTGAAAGGGAATCTGAGGACTTTATGTTCTCTCTCTCTCTCGCTCTCTCAGGCTGCCCACTGTGCGGTCACACTTCATGCTGAATTTGCTTTGACACAAAGAAACAAAATAATTAAAGACAGCTGTAAAACAAAGAAAGAAATCTCCATAGTACAGGGCCATTACAAGGGCAGTGTATGTTGAGAGGTTGCATTAAGGTGGATGTCAAACATAGTCATTATAGTGATTGTTTTCTGTCCTTGTGTGGGAAGGGAGGTCACAGCAGTATAAGATTGTGGGGAAAATCACTGCTGATGGTGCAATGCTTCTCTGCAGAAGGACTTTGTGAGCACATAATTCTAAGCTGAGGCTCCCATCGACAAGCTATTATAAACACGAGGCTGTCCTTGAAGTCAACAATTTACAGATCTACAATGAAAAATAGGTCTCTCATGACTGAAATATTCCTTTTGTCATGATGATGATATTTAAAGATGTGCTTATATTATAGAAAGTCAAATATCCTTGACTTTCAGTCTATAAAAAACACTTAGGCATTACTTAGGCATCACAACATTATAATAATGTACAGTATGAGAATGGATGTTCATTTTGAGATGATTTTTGTTAAAGATTACAGTGTTATTGCAAATTATTAGCATTTTTCAAGATTAACTTTAATGAGGGTCAGGTGACTGCAAAGGTAATCTAAATGAAAAATAGAGAAACTGAGCATGCAGGATTAAATCAGTGGTATTTATATATATTATAGTATTTATGAATGTTTTAATCTGAGTTTCAGTAACTTTCTTGTGTTATTCTGTTATTTTTATTTGTTTTTTAAAATTATTTAAAAAAAATTTAAACGACTGATGATTTTTATGGAAGCTTGTTTCCGCCACAGAATAAAACTTTTTAAAAGATAATTGCGACTTTTTTTCTCAGAATTGTGTGATATAAAGTCGCAATTGCAAGAAAAAAAGTCAGAACTGCGTGATATAAAGTCGCAATTGCGAAGAAAAAGTCAAAATTGCACCATATAAAGTTGCACCATTTTGCAATTCTGACTTTATATCACAAAATTCTGACTTTTTTTCGCGCAATTACGAGTTTTTATCTCACAATTCTGACTTTATAACACGCAATTGCGAGAAAAAAACTCAGAATTTTGTGATATAAAGTCAGAATTGCAAAATATAAAGTCAGAATTGCTTGATATAGTCACATTTGCATGTTATAAAGTCAGAATTGCATGATATAAACAATTCAATTCGCAATTCTGACTCGCAATTGTGTTTATATCTCACAATTCTGATGACTTTTCTCCGAATTGTGAGATATAAACTCGCAATTGTGATTAAAAAGTCAGAATTGCAATATAAAAAGTCGCAATGACCTTTCTTTTTTAAATTCTGTAGCGGAAACTAGCATCCATACATTTTAGTACTTCAGCTTAAACTTATTTATTTCAGTCAATTTCCAAACCAACATTTCTAATTTATTTAAGTTTTTCATTTAATATTTATAATAATAACAAAATTAGTACAACTTTTATTTTATTTTATTTCAATTAACAAATATAATACAAATAGACAATGCATGTCTAATATCAACCAATATGGTACCAATATATTGTGCGCTCCCCAGTATTAGGATACAAAACACTGATACTCATAATTCATCTCTTGTGATAGCCACAACAAAACTGTTAATCTGCTTCTGTAAAGCTTCATAATATGAAAAGCATTAGGAATAAAGGCATGTATTGATGCACAGATTGCACACATCCCATTTATCTAACATCATGCACAAAAATAGTTAAGCTTAAAGGGACAAGAAAGCTGTCTATCAGAAAAAAGTTTGGCTCGGTTTGAAGTGTTATCATTAGCATAGCATAATGTGTCCCTTTGCCCTACAGACCTTTACACTGGTGGAGGCCACACAACTGGTTTGTAATGATTAACGTTGCTTTTAAAACAAGACTGATCACGCTGATAAGGGTCCTTTGAGCTTCCCTCTTTAAGACAACGCTCACTTTTTTAATAGGAGATACCAATAACACTGAAGCCATAATTCATTTTTCATATTAGTTACACTGGAAATCTAACTTCATCCCAGCCGCAGGACAGTGCTTTTCAAGTTTCCATGCTGACACTATGGGCTATGATTTAATAATACCTCCTCTCTTGTGTTGTGTCGTGTCCAGAGGTATTTTATTAGAATGATTTAATTAGCCAGGAAACAACTCAACATCTCATTTGCCCCAAGTCAGTGTTGTACCCCCCCTCTCTCTTCTCATAAGGGAAGAGGAAGTTCTTTTTCAGTCATAACATATTACTAGGTTTAGGGTGGATAGGGAGCCACTCGGCATATTGAATGGCTGCCAAGCTTCAAACAGATGTGTCCCTGTGTGACTGGATCACTTTGGGCTGATGGCAGTTTCCGGTCCCGATCAAAGCAGGTCTCTGCCAGCCAGACTCCACATTGCAGCTTATTCTAGCCAAGAACCACCTACTTGGATATGAAAACACCATTTGACCTCATGTAAAGTGTTTTTTTTAATTTTATGTGGTGCATAGGGGTGGTTATATGTGAAATAGATGATAACGCAATAAAAAAAAGGCAGTGGCTATTTGCACTAAGCGATAGATGCTATTTACACCAAGTGTAAATAGCAACTAGATTCTATTTACACTGTGAAAATGACATATTTTCTTAGTGATAATTGCTATTTACACTGTGAAAATAGTGATAGATGCTATTAACACCAAGTGTAAATAGCAACTAGATTCTATTTACACTGTGAAAATGACATATTTTCTTAGTGATAATTGCTATTTACACTGTGAAAATAGTGATAGATGCTATTAACACCAAGTGTAAATAGCAACTAGATTCTATTTACACTAAGTGAAAATAACATTTTCTTAGCGATAGATGATATTTACACTAAGTGCAAATAGCTGTAGATGCTATTTACTAAGTGAAATAGCATACTAAGTGAAAATAGTGATATATTCTACAAACCGGATTCCAAAAAAGTTGGGACACTGTACAAATTGTGAATAAAAAAGGAATGCAATAATTTACAAATCTCATAAACTTATATTTTAAGTATTCACAATAGAATATAGATAACATATCAAATGTTGAAAGTGAGACATTTTGAAATGTCATGCCAAGTATTGGCTCATTTTGGATTTCATGAGAGCTACACATTCCAAAAAAGTTGGGACAGGTAGCAATAAGAGGCCGGAAAAGTTAAATGTACATATAAGGAACAGCTGGAGGACCAATTTGCAACTTATTAGGTCAATTGGCAACATGATTGGGTATAAAAAGAGCCTCTCAGAGTGGCAGTGTCTCTCAGAAGTCAAGATGGGCAGAGGATCACCAATTCCCCCAATGCTGCGGCGAAAAATAGTGGAGCAATATCAGAAAGGAGTTTCTCAGAGAAAAATTGCAAAGAGTTTGAAGTTATCATCATCTACAGTGCATAATATCATCCAAAGATTCAGAGAATCTGGAACTATCTCTGTGCGTAAGGGTCAAGGCCGGAAAACCATACTGGATGCCCGTGATCTTCGGGCCCTTAGACGGCACTGCATCACATACAGGAATGCTACTGTAATGGAAATCACAACATGGGCTCAGGAATACTTCCAGAAAACATCGTCGGTGAACACAATACACCGTGCCATTCGCAGTTGCCGGCTAAAACTCTATAGATCAAAAAAGAAGCCATATCTAAACATGATCCAGAAGCGCAGGCGTTTTCTCTGGGCCAAGGCTCATTTAAAATGGACTGTGGCAAAGTGGAAAACTGTTCTGTGGTCAGACGAATCAAAATTTGAAGTTCTTTTTGGAAAACTGGGACGCCATGTCATCCGGACTAAAGAGGACAAGGACAACCCAAGTTGTCATCAGCGCTCAGTTCAGAAGCCTGCATCTCTGATGGTATGGGGTTGCATGAGTGCGGGTGGCATGGGCAGCTTACACATCTGGAAAGGCACCATCAATGCTGAAAGGTATATCCAAGTTCTAGAACAACATATGCTCCCATCCAGACGTCGTCTCTTTCAGGGAAGACCTTGCATTTTCCAACATGACAATGCCAGACCACATACTGCATCAATTACAACATCATGGCTGCGTAGAAGAAGGATCCGGGTACTGAAATGGCCAGCCTGCAGTCCAGATCTTTCACCCATAGAAAACATTTGGCGCATCATAAAGCGGAAGATTCGACAAAGAAGACCTAAGACAGTTGAGCAACTAGAAGCCTGTATTAGACAAGAATGGGACAACATTCCTATTCCTAAACTTGAGCAACTTGTCTCCTCAGTCCCCAGACATTTGCAGACAGAAGAGGGGATGCCACACAGTGGTAAACATGGCCTTGTCCCAACTTTTTTGAGATGTGTTGATGCCATGAAATTTAAAATCAACTTCTTTTTCCCTTAAAATGATACATTTTCTCAGTTTAAACATTTGATATGTCATCTATGTTGTATTCTGAATAAAATATTGAAATTTGAAACTTCCACATCATTGCATTCTGTTTTTATTCACAATTTGTACAGTGTCCCAACTTTTTTGGAATCGGGTTTGTATTTACACCATGTAACAGTTCTTTGTCAAAATAAAGTATAAATAGCATATAATTACTATTTACACATATTGCAGATACATACTATTTTCACCTCAGTATTGTTGTAGATTAACTGGATGCAATAATAACATAGAGTGTAAATTATCATATTTATTAAAATGATTAAATGGATGCAGCCTTAATGGGACAATAAACGCCCTCCCCACACCTACCCCTAACCCTACCCAATAAATATTATTATACTTTTATAATTATTAAACATTTCGATTGGCACTTTATTTCCACTTTTAGAACATTTTCTTGATTTTTATTTAAAGTAAAAGCCTTTCCGATGTGATATGTGATGGGAAAAGGGAAAAGGGAAAAGGGAAAAAAACGAGATCGGCAAAAGGCGGATTCGAACCGGGGTCGATCGCGTCAAAAACTTGTTCCACGAGCCTTACGCTCTACTGATTACACCATTGATGACATTGTAAAACATGCGTCTTTTTTTAATCTTGTTTGGGCTAACCAGGCATTGTTAGGCGGAGCATCATATTAGCAGCATCAGAATTGCGTGTTATAAAGTCAGAATTGCGTGATATAAAGTCAGAATTACATGATATAAACAATTCAATTAGCGATTCTGACTTATTTTCTCGCAATTGCGACTTTATATCACACAATTCTGACTTTATAACTCGCAATTATGACTTTATAACATGCAATTGTGACTATATCACGCAATTCTGACTTTATAACTCGCAATTCTGACTTTATAACATGCAATTGCGACTATATCACGCAATTCTGACTTTATAATTCGCAGTCTTGTACAGAAAACACTGTAAAAACATTTGAACATGCATCTAGAGTACTGTATGTAAAGGGTAAAGGTAAAATCAGAATATTTCATTTTTGTTTGCATGGATAGAAAAATTGTTTATTCCACAATAAATTTGCTTAAAGGGGTCATGAACTGGCTTTTTTAATTTTTTTTATACTGTTGTCTGAGGTCAACTTATGACGTTCGCATGGTTTTTACATTCAAAAACATCATAATGACTAAGTAATAGGCTATTTTCTACCCTAGTTTTGAGCCTAGTTCCTGGAACGCTCGGTTTTTATGGGCGTGCCGCATTGAAGACTTGGAAGTAAACACCCACTGCTATGATTGGATAACAGTTTTGCATATTATAATGAGCTTCGGCTCCCCCGTCATTACACGTGGGGAATTGTTTTGAAAACTTCCAATGTGGAGAAACGGCAACTGGAATGATTCGCCCACGGGGCTCGCAAAATGTCTTTATCAAACAAACACGATTTATCTCTCATCCACCCGCAATTAATTGGAATGTTATTTTTTATTACTTGGCCGGCCCGATCGGTGGATATAACCGCGAACCATGCATAACTAACACACACACACACACGCACGCACGCGCACACCCACAAGCCAAGTACATGCACCAGCAAAACTTCACTGCAGACAAATCAGCATGTTCAAAACTTCCGCGATTGTATTTTTCCTTCAAATTACCAGTCAAGAGAGTGAACAACGCACATCAAGAAAGGAATGTTATTTCACTATTTAAGATAGTGCGAGCCCTGTCCCATACATGTCCGAGTCTGATCATGAATCGCAGCACAATTAACCAACAACACCTCAAATACAAAGGATACTCCAGCCCGTGACAGCGTGGAAGTTATGTTTAGTTAGACACGTACACATAATCAGTAGATATCAAACGTAACCATGCAATACTATCACATATAAAAAACATTTTTTACTCACATAAGTGTGTTGCATCATTCCTGTTGGATCCAGAAGGCACAGCATCGTTTTTTAATATCATTCTGTCTGCAAGTCCAGTCTCTTGTTTATAAACGAATCCGGTGAAATGAAGAGAACAAACGTGCAATGTCTTCCCCACGTGAGCTGGTCATTAAAAATAAAGTTCAACCATGCATTGCTAATATTGGAATCCGAAGGAAGCTTATGGCATGTTTATTGCTTGTTAGTTCGATCCGGTTTAACTCCACGTAGGCCTATGTTATTTATCTATAACATGTCAGGCGCGAGTCGGTGGGCGTGGCTACAGAATTAGGCGTTCGTCTTCTTCGGTTAAGGCGGTGTTTCACTGCACTCTGACGTCACAGGGAAGAACATTCTCAGATCGATCGTTTGCTGAGCCAGCTGTCAATAAATAGACACTCCGATAAAAAAGGAATAATTTTATTAATTGTGGGGCAGTCTTGTACAGAAAACACTGTAAAAACAGAATTGCGTTAGCAGCATCAGAATTGCGAGTTATAAAGTCAGAATTGCATGTTATAAAGTCAGAATTGCGTGATATAAACAATTCAGTTAGCAATTCTGACTTATTTTCTCGCAATTGCGACTTTATATCACGTGATTATGACTTTATAACTCGCAATTCTGACTTTATAACATGCAATTGCGACTATATCACGCAATTCTGACTTTATAACTCGCAGTCTTGTACAGAAAACACTGTAAAAACATTTGAACATGCATCTAGAGTACTGTATGTAAACGATAAAGGTAAAATCAGAATAAGGCGGTGTTTCACTGCACTCTGACGTCACAGGTAAGAACATTCGCAGATCGATCGTTTGCTGAGCCAGCTGTCAATAAAAGCTTTTATTTGACTAACAAGTAAATTTTCAGCTCTGAAACTTACAGGATATTCTTATATTAAGATGACGTTTTATATATCAAAAGCTCAAGGGAAAGTTGATTTCTCAATTCATGACCCCTTTAATCGTGAACCTTTGTCTTGAAAGCAGGATGCAAGGTGTGGAGAGCTGGAAATATAGGGGATCTTCTCTTTGCAACTCGATTACATCAAACTGTTGTTTCATTGACAGACAGTTTTGTTTTCTTACCCAGAACACAGTGCACACGTTTTTGAAACAACTCTAAAAGTGGCATGCATCAAGAGAGAACTGTTCAGAGGACAAATACTTTCGCACTTGTACTTTTATAACTTGCAATGTGATGCAATGTAGCAAAGTCTTCTTTCACTGCTGAATTTGGCATTGAGGGTCCACTGAGCTGTTATAGCCATTGAAATTATCCGTTTGTGACAGAGTAGAAACGCCAGAGTCCAAAATTAATACTCGTCAAGCGTCAAATGTATCTTGGATGCCTAAAGTTTTTCCCAAACTCCATGTGGCGTTTGACAATTAACCAACCAAAATGAACATATTAGAACAAAATCATAACGTTTCTTCATATTTTTGTGAAGAAGAATATAATGCTCATTGTATATGATGCTGTTGGGTTTGTCACTAGGAAAAAAAAGAAAAATAATTCAATTGTAAATAATTTAAAAAAAAATGTATTTTAAAGTTTTTATAATAAAGTTTTTGTTAAAAAAAAGTTAGCATTCACTTGCCATTGAAAAAAAAACATCATGATGGGGCAAAACAGATTTCTGCATGAATATAATGACAATAATATTGTTCTTTGCAATTGACTTGCACCAAACCAAATTAGCTAGTCAAACTCGCTAATAATCTGGCTAAAGAAAAGCATTGGGAGTCAAAACACATGAACGGCAAAAACCCCAATTAAGAAGGCAAAAAGCCTTAAACATTAAAATAAATATACAAAATTATTATTATAGAAAAAATGTTCTAGAATATAATAAAACTTCACAAAACTTCAACTTGCATTTCAATCTTCTGTATTCTTAAAGGGGACATATCATGAAAATCTGACTTTTTCCGTGTTTAAGTGCTATAATGGGGTCCCCTGTGCATCTACCAACCCAGAAAACGTGAAAAAGGACAACCCAGCAACTTTGTTTTGGTAAGCCTTTTTCTGCAAGCATGTGAAAAAACGAGCCGCTCAGATTTCTCTCCCCTTCTGACGTAGGAAGGGCATCTATTATAATATTACCACCCCTTAATCTGCACGTTTCCACCCACGGCGCTGACAGACTGTTGCGTATTAGCATAGTTTCTGCCCTCAGCCAGTTGTACATTTTCCGCCATTTTCTCCTCTTCTCTGTGATGAACAATAAACTACATATAATTACATAACATCAGTAAAGTTTTGGCCATCATTCGGATAGGGTCCGCTACAACATGCTTGTACTAATAGTGGATAAAAGCAAGATGGCAAAATAAGTTAAACCCGGAATTAAAATAAACTATACCTGTTCTATCTCCATGCAGCATATATTCTCTGGCTCTGTAGGCATTATTGTCCGAGTCCGGTTCGAACTGAACACTGTTTCTGACATGTTCTGTTGTTGTTGTTGTTGCACGAGCTCTTGAAGCTCCGCCCTCTTCTTGAAAGAACAGGCAGGGAGCAGCAGCTCATTTGCATTTAAAGGGACATACACGGTGTGTTATTGCTCACCCCAAAAAAGTTGCAATTTTAACAGGCTATAAAACATGATCTGTGGGATATTTTGAGCTAAAACTTCACATACACACTCTGGGGACATCAGAAACTTATTTTACATCTTGTAAAAAGGGGCATAATATGTCCCCTTTAAGCTAGCTGATACTTATGTTTTGATTCCAGTAAAGCAAGTCTTGGCCTTCCCAGTGAATGAGCTATTAACTGTGAGATGTGTGCAGATGACCAAATCACCACTAGCTTTATGCTGTATGATTCAGTACATTGAGTAAAAAAGTTCAACTTTTCCAAGACCTAAATAAAGGCATATGGTATGCCTTTTCAATAGAGCATGAAGGCTGCTACCAGACGTGCCCTCTATAACATCTGTCATGCTGTTGTCCAATTCCAGCTATTTACTGCAAGCATTACGACTGCAACTTCCTCGTCTCTTACACATATGATTTCAAAATTCAAATACCCTTGCACTATGCGTATGTGTGCATGTGTGTGTGTTTGTGCATCTCTCTCCTTTCTCTAAGCAGCACACGTTCCTTGAGGCGACTGCAGACATTCAGAAACAGATTCTGCTTCACCCAATGCATTTTCAATGACATAAATCCACAGTGTGCTGTAGAAAGAGAAGAAAGGAGCAGGGGGAGAAAAGAGGGAGAGTTCTGTAATCAAAGGTCTGCTGACAGAAATCACATGTGCTAGCATTTGATGGGTTGATGGAATATAAATGCATATAGGCGAATGGATAGATAGCAAAATTGTGCCAGAAAAAAAACTCTTTAGGTATGCAGTTAGAATGGTGTGTTTACCTAGAGAGGCCAATTTCTTCACTCTGTGCCTTGATAACATGCTGTAATTGAATGCAGCTTAGCACAGCTTTACTTATAAAACTATATTGTAAAGGGTGAAAATAAATAGTTGATGGATCTTTTTATGGCTGGAATCTTGCTTAGAGAATAGTGTAAGAAGTGCTGCCTGACATTCACTCTAATGTTTATATATAAACCACTGGATGTAATTGTATTTCCCTTTCAGTCGGTCACGTTCGACGTACGTCGGATGTCACCGGCGAATTGGGATCACTTCTGGGAGCCCCTATCAGCTTCGAGTGTATAGAGAACGGGCCAATGGCCATTGGCGTGCGAGATTTGCATCTCGCGCTCTGCCCCGCATCGCGGGTATAAAGCGGAAGCGGATGCAGCGCACATTTGTCATTCACTTCGGAGCCAAACAAGCTCATGAAAGACTTCCTGCTCAGCAGAGAGAAAGAGAGAGAGCGAGAGAGGAGGCTTTTGTGCTGGGGAGAAGGCACGTGCAGTGACAACCGCGAGCTCACCGAAATCGGTGAAACAAACTGCTGTTTTTACAGCATCCCGGTTGGTTCGGTGGGGGTGTTCCACGGTGAGTGCAAACACAGGCTGCACTATCCCCTGTGTTTGCCGCGGTTGTTCCTGGATGCTTCAGCACGTTAAAGAGCTTCTTCTAAAAGAGCAACACGGGTATGAAATTGTGTCTTTTTCAAGATGTCATTCCACCCGTGCGTTTCTGGATGCGGTTGTTCCCTGTCACCAGCTGACGGTCACAATCGCTGCCTGACATGTCTGGGTATTCAACATGCCGAGGCAGCGTTTGTGGATAGCTCGTGTTCCCATTGCGGGAACATGACTATCTCGGCGCTAAGGTCGAGACTCGCCTACCTTCGGGAGGGTGGAGTCCCCTTACCTATGCCCCGATCTAGTGCTATCCCTGCCCAGCAGGATAGACCTACTTCGGCGAATAGCCAGGGTGACCTGAGGATCACGTTTAGGGCACACCCGCCGAGCCAGCCTCCGTGGGCCCCTAAACCCTCTGTAGTGCCGCAGCCGGTTGAGCTTCCGGAGGAAGTCGCTGGCCCCTCTCGAGGTGGTCCAACGGTGACCTTTGGAGCTCCAGCAGAGGATAGGATGTCGATCGCTGCATCGGAGGGGGAGTTTCAGTCCTCGGGGGATGAATACCCGGCTGCGTTGCCTCCCTCTGGGAGAGTGGCGTTGTCCGAGACGGACCCCGAGCTGACGGCTATGCTTTCCCGGGCCGCCGAAAAGGTCGGGCTCGTGTGGAACCCTCCACCGTGTCCCGAGCCTTCTAGGCTGGATGATTGGTTTCTCGGGGCGGCTCGCGCTGGTTCTCAGCGTCCCGCCCCGGTGCCCTTCTTCCCGGAAGTGCATGAGGATCTCACGAGGTCGTGGACGGCACCTTTTTCTGCCAGAAACCGGCCGAGTGGCTCCTCCCTCCTCACTACTCTCGACGGCGGGCCAGCCAAGGGGTACGTGGGGATCCCGCCGGTGGAACGGGCGGTTGCGATGCAACTGTGTCCGGCGTCCGCTTCCACCTGGCGCGGAGACCCACGCCACCCATCCAAGGCCTGTAAGTTCTCCTCCAGTCTAACTGGGAAGGCTTACAAGGCTTGTGGACAGGCTGCGTCCGCCTTGCATGCCATGGCGTTGCTCCAGGTGCACCAGGCCCAGGCACTCATGGACATGCACGAGGGTAGACCTGACCCAGAGCTCCTCCGAAAGTCACCGCCCGTTCCATTGGTCAGGCGATGTCCACTCTTGTGGTCCAGGAGCGACATCTCTGGCTCAACCTGGCCGATATGAGGGAGACTGATAAGTATCGGTTCCTGGACTCCCCCATTTCCCAGGTTGGGCTGTTCGGCGACGCGGTCGAGAGCTTTGCCCAGCAGTTCTCGACTGTCCAGAAGCAGACGGAGGCCATCAAACACATCCTGCCCCGGCGGTCAGCTGCTGCCCAGCCGCCGGCCGCAGCTCCTCCGCCTGCTCGTCGCCGAGGGCGGCCGCCCGCCGCCGCCCCCGCTCCCGCCCCAGCCCAGCAGCAGCCTCCACCAGGGCAACGGCGTGGAGCCGGCCGCGGGAAGGCCGTCCAGCCCGCTCAGGCTGCTGCCAAGCCAGGTGGCAAGCGCCGTCGTAAGAGACCCTGAGACGGGCCACCCAGAGATGGAGGAGACAGCTCTTCAGGAGGTGGTGACAGCACCGCTCCTTCTCCCGCTGGAGGGCCGGGAGAGAATTCTATGTTCTTGTTTTGTTTCTGTTCCGCCACTGGCCTTCGGGCCAGTGGTACCCAAAACTTCAAAGAAAGAGCTGTTTCTAAAATCTCTGGGTGCCAAGAGAGCGCGCTTGGCGGTGTACGACGCTTCCATGCCTTGTCACCCTCCGGTGCCTCTCTTATCGCCAGCAGGGGGTGCTGGCTGTGTCCAGGATGCACACAAGAGGCCTCCGCACACCCGTGCACCCCCTCAGCGGAAGCAGGTAAGTGTTGCATTGCGCACTCAGACCCCACTTCGGGCCGCGATGCCGTCCGAGTCGGGTCCCTGCACTCCGCTGCGCTGCCCCGCTGCGGGTACGTCTGTGGTGCCGTTGGTCCCGCTGGTTCGGTCGCTGGGAGCCTGGCTAGCGCTCCCCAGCCCGTCCCGCTGGCTCATCCGTACTATCAGACTCGGCTATGCGATTCAGTTCGCTCGGCGGCCCCCCAAGTTCAGGGGCGTTCACTTCACCTCCGTGTCGAAGGAGAGCGCCCCCGTGCTACGGGCGGAGATCGCAGTCCTACTGGCGAAGGACGCGATAGAGCCGGTCCCTCCAGCCGATATGAAGACAGGCTTCTACAGCCCGTACTTCATTGTACCCAAGAAAGGCGGCGGGTTACGGCCAATCTTGGACCTGCGATTCTTGAATCGGTCCCTTCACAGGCTGCCGTTCAGAATGCTAACGCAGAAACGCATCTTCAGGTGCATCCGTCCCCAAGATTGGTTTGCAGCGATCGACCTGATGTTTCATGTCTCGATTCTCCCTCGACACAGACCGTTCCTACGCTTTGCGTTCGAGGGACGGGCATATCAGTACAGAGTCCTACCCTTCGGGCTGTCCCTGTCGCCCCGCGTCTTCACGAAGGTCGCGGAGGCGGCCATTGCACCCATGAGAGAGCGTGGTGTTCGCATTCTCAACTACCTCGACGACTGGCTGATTCTGGCTCAGTCGAAGGCGCAGTTGTGCGAACACAGGGACATGGTGCTCAGTCACCTCAGCCTGTTGGGACTTCAGGTCAACTGGGAAAAGAGCAAACTCTGCCCCGTGCAGAGGATCTCTTTTCTCGGTATGGAGTTGGACTCGGTCAATCTGACAGCGCGACTCACAGAGCAGCGCGTCCAGTCGGTGTTGAACTGCTTGAATTCGTTCAAATGCAGGACAGCGGTACCACTGAAACATTTTCAGAGGCTCCTGGGGCATATGGCATCCGCAGCCGCAGTGACGCCGCTCGGATTGCTTCATATGAGGCCGCTTCAACACTGGCTACACGACCGAGTCCCGAGATGGGCGTGGCAGAGCGGCTCATTCCGTGTCTCAGTAACACCGAAGTGTCGCCAAACCTTCAGTCCGTGGTTGGACCCTTCGTTCCTACGGGCAGGAGTTCCCCTAGAACAAGTGTCCAGGCATGCTGTGGTCTCCACGGATGCCTCATCCACCGGCTGGGGGGCCACGTACAACGGGCTTGCAGTTTCGGGTCTGTGGACGGGGCCTCAACTGCAGTGGCATATCAATTGCCTCGAGTTGTTAGCAGTTCGTCTTGCGCTGGGCCGCCTCAAAGGGCCGCTACGAGGCAAGCACGTTCTGGTCCGTACGGACAACACTGCGGCCGTTGCGTACATCAACAAACAGGGTGGTCTACGCTCCCGCCGCATGTCACAACTCGTCCGCCATCTCCTCCTCTGGAGTCAGAAGCATCTGAGGTCACTTCGTGCCATTTATATCCCGGGCCTGCTCAATCGTGCAGCCGATGAGCTCTCACGACAGCAAGTGCTCCCAGGAGAGTGGAGACTCCATCCCCAGGTGGTCCAGCTGATCTGGAGTCGCTTCGGGACCGCACAGGTAGACCTGTTTGCCGCCCCGGACACGTCTCACTGCCAGTTGTTCTATTCCCTGACCGGGGGGACCCTCGGCTCGGATGCGCTGGCACACAGCTGGCCCCGGGGCCTACGCAAATATGCGTTTCCCCCAGTGAGCCTTCTTGCGCAGACACTGTGCAAGGTCAGGGAGGACGAGGAGCAGGTCTTGCTAGTTGCGCCATACTGGCCCAACCGGACCTGGTTCCCGGAACTAGTGCTCCTCGCGACAGCACCTCCTTGGCCCATTCCTCTGAGGAAGGACCTCCTGACCCAGAGACGGGGCACCCTGTGGCACCCGCGTCCGGACCTCTGGAAACTCCATGTCTGGTCCCTGGACGGGACGCGGAGGTTCTAGGTGGCCTACCACAGACTGTGGTAGACACCATCACTTCCGCCAGAGCCCCCTCTACGAGGCGCCTCTACGCGTTGAAGTGGAACCTGTTCGTCGAGTGGTGTTCTTCTCGACGAGAAGACCCCCGAAGACGTTCGATCGGCTCTGTGCTTTCCTTCCTGCAAGAAGGGTTGGAGCGAAGGCTGTCTCCCTCCACCCTCAAAGTGTATGTTGCCGCTATCGCCGCAAATCACAGCATGGTCGAAGGTAAGTCCCTAGGAAAGCACGATCTGGTCGTCAGGTTCCTGAGGGGGGCGAGGAGATTAAATCCGCCTCGCCCTCACTCTATACCCTCTTGGGATTTGCCCCTGGTGCTAACCGCATTACAGAGGGCTCCCTTTGAGCCTTTGCAGTCAGCAGAGTTAAAAATCCTGTCTTGGAAGACAGTACTCCTGACTGCATTGGCTTCCATCAAGAGGGTAGGGGACCTGCAGGCATTTTCGGTCGACGAATCGTGCCTGGAATTCGGGGCGGGTAACTCTCATGTAATCCTGAGACCCCGGCCCGGATATGTGCCCAAGGTTCCCACCACTCCCTTTCGGGACCAGGTGGTGAACCTGCAAGCGCTGCCTTCGGAGGAGGCAGACCCAGCCCTGGCTTTTCTCTGTCCCGTTCGCGCTCTGCGGACTTACGTGGACAGAACGCAAAGCTTCAGGACCTCAGAACAGCTCTTCATCTGTTACGGAGGCCAGCAGAAGGGAAAGGCTGTCTCCAAGCAGAGGATGGCTCACTGGATAGTGGATGCCATCACCTTGGCGTATGAAACCCAAGGCGTGCCCTGCCCGCTTGGGTTGAGGTCCCACTCCACTAGGAGTGTGGCCTCTTCCTGGGCGCTGGCGCACGGCGCCTCGCTGACAGATATATGTAGAGCTGCGGGCTGGGCGACACCTAACACGTTCGCTAAATTCTATAGCCTCCGTGTAGAGCCGGTTTCTTTCCGTGTGCTCGCTTCAAATAGCCAGTAACACTGAAGGGCCCGTTCTAGTGTCGGCTTGCTGCGCCATTCCCCTCCTCATGGACCGGATACGTGCGCTGATATGCTCCAGTCGAGTTCC
This sequence comes from Coreius guichenoti, assembly GCA_039654105.1. Classification (NCBI taxonomy): domain Eukaryota; kingdom Metazoa; phylum Chordata; class Actinopteri; order Cypriniformes; family Gobionidae; genus Coreius; species Coreius guichenoti. The sequence continues at coordinate 25,587,149 of CM077185.1, read as the reverse complement.
CCAGCACGGCGAACCCTGTTGAGTCCTCCGCAACCCGTGGCAGTCAGACGTGGCGGAGCGTCCGACGCCAGGTCTAACACTCGTATGCATTGGTGGAACTTGTGTTAGGCTGGGTATCCATATGTTGTGACCCCTACGGCTTGTCCCATATGTGTATTCTTCCACGGTACGGCTCCCTACGGCGAGCCCGTGTCTTTCCCTTGGCAGAGCTCGCTCTGCCGTCTCTGTGCGGTGTAGTCTTCCGCCTGCATTGGCCGGGGCCACCCCTGGGACTTCCGTATGTTGTACTGCCCACGGCCAGTCCATACATGTATATTCCACATGATACCTCTCTACGGGTAGGATGTGGCTTCCGCAGCGGCCCCCCGGGGCACGCTTTCCCAGCGTTATCCAATACTCTGCTGAGTGGGTCTTGCGGAACAGCAGCAGTGACTCTCCCTGCGTAAGTTCCCCGCCCCGAACAGACGGGGGTCTGAGGGGCTTTCGCTGGGCGCTGGAAGTGGTAGTAACTGTGGCGTTTTCCATAGGGATCCCAATTCGTCGGTGACGTACATCGAACGTGACCGACTGAAAGGGAACGTCTCGGTTACGTATGTAACCCTCGTTCCCTGAAGCAGGGAACGGAGACGTACGTCCCGTCGCCACAGTTGCTGTACCATCACTGCAGCGGCCGAGTCACTAGTTCGGCTCCTCAGTGAAAAACAAATGTGCGCTGCATCCGCTTCCGCTTTATACCCGCGATGCGGGGCGGAGCGCGAGATGCAAATCTCGCACGTCAATGGCCATTGGCCCGTTTTCTATACACTCGAAGCTGATAGGGGCTCCCAGAAGTGATCCCAGTTCGTCGGTGACGTCCGACGTACGTCTCCGTTCCCTCCTTCAGGGAACGAGGGTTACATACGTAACCGAGACGATTTTTTATGATTATGTTTTAAAGCTTTCTGAGTGACAACAAATGCTTCTGATAAAAAAAAATAATAATACCATGTTATGAAAGTAATACAGTTATCAATGTATGCTGATACACATCTTACATAAATGATTGTAAATATTAAAAAGTCACCATCAACGCATTTATAATGTCTTCAGTGTATCCTCAGGCCACTGTAAAGGCAAGCATGCATGTGTTGATGTCTTGTTGAACTGACATTATATCTCTGTTCCAAAATCCTGGTGAGCTGCTTTGCTGCATACGTAGACACATATAAACACCATTTAAGGGTAAGATTTTATTGTGACCACAAAGGCTGCATTTATTGATGATCAAAAATACAGTAAAACAGTAACATGCACTGTAAACCCGAATAAGTTGGCTAGATTGAACTAGCTAATTCAATAAATGCTAATACCAACCTTGCTAATTGGTAACACAATGCTTTGATAGCATTAGCATAGCATAGCACTTGCTGAATGAGTACAGCAATATGAAAAATGTAACATACTGTATGTCTATTCTCAAAAGTTATGTATATTATATTGCATTTCTGTCAATAGATCCTCATAAATACTAAACACTGCACCTTTAAATTTAAGTTTGTCTAAATTAAAAGAAACAGGTTCATAAACTCAAAACAATTAAACAATTCAGATTACTTAAAATGTGTCAGTTTTGGGAAATCAAAAGAAAAAGAAAGTTCTAAATACTCATAAAAGTTAATTTGATTGAACTAATTTGTTTAATTTGAGTTGGCTCTACTCAACCCAATTACATATTTTGAGCGTTAAGGTTTACAGTGTGGTGAAATATTATTATTTAAAAAAACTTTTAATATAATTTAAAATGTAATTCATTCACATGATGGCAAAGCTGAATTTTTAGCAGCCATAACTCCAGTCTTCAGTGTCACATGATCCCTCAGAAATCATTCTAATATGCTGATTTGGTGCTCAACATTTCTTCTTATCAATGTTGACAGCAGTTGTGCTGCTTAATATTTTAGTTTAAACCATGATTTATTTTTCTTTGATGAATACAAAGTTCAAAAGTTCCTTACTGTCACATTTGATCAATTTAATGCATCCTTTATGAATAAAAGTATTATTTAAAATAATAATAATAATAATTCTTACTGACCCCAAACTTTTGAATTGTAGTGTAGCCTATATTAACATTTGTAGTTGTTTCTTGCCTAGCCATACTTCTAGAGACAAAAATGCTGTAACACAACTCAAGAACTTTGCTAAAACCTCTTTTTGGGGATTTACTCAAAAGGAAAATTGGTTTATTAAGAGAAAAGTTGTACCAAAATGTTTTTTGGGGGGGTAAGGGTTAATATATTGTAATTATAATTAGATTAAAAAGAAGTTAATGGAATGTGAAGTTTCAATTAAGATAGCTAGGAGTGTGTGTCTCATGTGGGCCAGTACCTTTCATCAAAACTGGTGACCAGAGATTGGATGAATACTGTATATGTAATGCACAAGTACGACAGACTCTGAGATTTGTGTGATAGTATGTGCAGGTGTGTGTGTATGTGTATGTCTGTGGTTGAAAAGCCATTTGGTTTTAAACGAGATTTCCATGCCTATGGTTTAATTTATAGCCTCTATATCTACACTTCACTGTGTTTTGCAGAGTTAGCACTTTGCAGAGCCCCAATTCAGTGGGGAAATGAGTTAGTCTTTTAGCTGCTGTTGAGGTATATGTGTGCGCACACACTTGTATTAGTAATGGCGGTATTGGGTTGGTATTGGTGATTGCATTTGAGCAGTAAAACAAGTCAATGGCCTTTAAATGGCCACTTTAATTTGATCATTTCATACCCTTTTATTTTGCACACATATGCATGCTAGAAATGCATAGACTTTTATTGTTTTTATATAAAGCTAATTATATAGATTTAGCTAAACACATTCTCATACACAAAGCAATTATTTCAAATGACTGTCTCTAACAAGTCATGCTGGAATTCTGTATAAACTGTATAAATGCACTAGTGTGAGACAACAGCAGTCAAGAACAAAGACTGTTATCCAAGGATAATGAAAATAAAGAGAAAGAGGAGATTAAAAACAGGAGAAGGATTGCCATCAGAGCTCCGGCCTCCATGCTGAGTGTCCCCACCATTACCGGCCTTAACCCCTCATTTAGCCAGAATGCCGAGCAGCAGGGCAGCGCAGCCTTCACTTCGCCTCATAAAAGACAATTTAAAGAGAAGCATCATTACACACATGCACGCAAACACACTGACAGGAAAAAAGGCACACCAATGAGCATCCAAACAACTACTAGAAATTTCACACAGACTCTCGCTTGCAGACACAAAGTGTACGATCGCTCACAAACCCACGCACATGAGTATATACAGCATCATTACACAAACCCATCAGCTCCCACTCAGCATCCATACTTTATAGGCTTTCACTTAATCGCACCAGAGAGAACATTTGAGACAAAAGGAAACTGAAAGCTTGACACTTTGAAGCTTTGATGAAGATATTATACTCATCTTGCCCCTTAAGTATAGAAGTGAGTGTGTGCTTTTTTATTTATATATGTGCATAGAGTCACTTCCTGGAGTCATCCCTCTACGCTCCTGAAATGCTTGTCCTAGTTTTTCATAACTTCAGACAGCCTTCATAAGTCCAAGTTTAGGACTGTGTCCCATATGGTATTCACATTCTAACTATTCAATATAGTTAGAATGTGCATCCTGAAATGCAATATTAATAGTTTATTGAAGGGTTTATTGAGTGCAACATTGCCTGTCCACTTTTTCCGCAGCCTCTCTTCCGGAAGAATTTTTCCCATTAATTTTCCCATAGGAATTTTAAAAGTCTTTGTTTAAGAGTATGGACCATGAACCAAACCTATGCTATGAGGTGAATCACAACATTACAAACTTTGATTTGAAGCAAAGTATTGGAAAAACAGACAAAAAGAGAAAGTTACAAGACTTAACAGCTTTGATAAGGGATAGAACTACAATCCCATGAAGCATTGCAAACAACATAATCAATCAAAATAAAAATGATTGATAAATATAAAACTAATGATTTAAAGATGTTGATTTTATATACATATACAGTCAAACCAAAAATTATTCAGACATCAGATATAATTTTTTACCAGTGGGTGCAGAACACTATAGTTCATTTATGTAAGTGAGGATAGCAAAATATAGTTAACCTGTTATATATTATCAGGGCCGTCGCTAGTGGGGTGAAAGGTGGTGACAATTATAGGGGCCCCCACTGCCCAGGGGCCCCACTAAATCCAGCAGTTATGCTATATATTCCCCTACTCGTATGAATCATTATAGTATATACATTTGTATGCCTGAGAGTTCAATGAAAACCACAAAAACATGCAATTTAGGCTAGTTAAAGAAGTTTTCCAAATTTCCTCATTCCCCCCTCCCTAAAAATGGTTTAGTCTGATGGTTAATTAGTGAACAGAACCAATCAGAGTTGAGGCTGCTCTGAGAACAATTGAAGTTAGAAAAAGTTACAGTGGAAATTAAACTGACTGAAAATGTCGGGAAAAAATCTGATACCAGTAACATCATGAAAAGGAGAGGGAGGCCAGGAAAATTGCTTAATCAGTCTATCAAAGCGTTCTTTAACAAGACAGATTAGTGCACTGTAGCCAGGGAGTCAATGTGATGGGGTGCCGTGCCCCGATAGGACACCTAATAAGAGCCGCCGCCACTTTTTGTGCTATTATGTAGTTTGTTGGTTTGTATAACATGCAGAAAAATAGATATGCGTGTCAAAAGGATTACAGACTTGCCGGCTGCTGATGTGATATTTTTAACAATACTGTCAGGAAAACGGGAATACAACTCATTGTTATTGATGGATAAATTTATTAGCTTTATTTAATAAAATAGCACATTATCTTCATCAAAATGAAGACAGTGCGAAACTTAAATGGTTTTATTTTACATTTGACTGCATTCATTTTAATTTCTGAATATTTATCTCAGCTGTTAGACACCCGACTGACTGAAAAGACATTTTATAGGCCTATTATGGCCTACTTTTAAAAAGTTTATTTTAATCATTTTACAAATGTCTTGTCTTTTGTTGTTATTTTATTAGTTTGTCTTGCACTATAATAAGTTATTAGTCGCTTAATGCCATTGTTTTGATATAATATTTATATACAACTTTGCATATAAAATAAGTAAAAGCAATAACCTTTATTTGCATTTATTTATTTGTCTATTTTGTTAGAAATCCTTATTAGGTGCATGGCCTTTTTTTTCAGGGGGCCCAGAATTCTATTGCATGGCAACAGATGTGGGCCTCCATGCCTATATCTTATAGGCCCACATATATGATATGAGTGGAGGGCGTTGGGGGCCCACATCAATGTTTTTTTTTTTCAGGGGGCCCAGAATTCCCTAGCAACAGCCCTGTATATTATACCCAACAATTCTTCATACAGTGGACTACCAGTAAAATTTATAATAATTTGGGATCAAAATTATTCAGACACTTTGATCTGGTAATGTTTTGCTTAAATGTTTTTTCTTTAATTGCTAATGCGATCTTTTACACCACAGACTGAACAAAATTAAGCATTGCATGGTAATTGGTTGACCTAAATTATCTTTGTGTACTTAAATTGAACAGTTGACAGTTGATTGGTTGATTGTAATCCATTACATACCTTTCTATCAAAGTTATCTTTGATAGACATTATCAAAATGAAACAGTTTAACTCTGAGTTCTTGTCATATTTTATTACCATTTTCTAAACTATAGCGAATAAACTGATAATGTGAGAAAATGTTGAAGGTGTCTGAATAAATTTTGGTTTGACTGTATAGCAGTGTTGTTTTACGTTTAAGTTTAAGCGCTAAAGTTTTATTATGGTGGGATTTGCTTGTTTTCATTCTCTGATTGGTGGAGATTTATTTGCAGAATCATGGGTAATTGTAACAATTCACCAGTGTGAGTGCCCCTGATCACCACCAGAGGGCACTCCAACCTGGACTGTCATTCCATCATAGACTACATCACCCATAATCCTTTGCCCGGACTCATCAGCACTCACTGTTTACACCTGTGTCTCATTTACCTCATTACCTCTGCCTATATCTAGCCTGTTCACCCTGTCATTCTTTGCTAAGTCTTGTTGTTACACTGCACTTCTGAGCGTTCTCACCGGTTTCATGTCTCTTGGTTTGTTGGATTTCTTGCCTGTGTCCCGGATTACCCTTTTGCCTCTGTCTCCTGCCTTGTTTGCCTGTTTGGACTGCCTACCTGTGTTTTGACCTTGCCTGTACTTTTGACGACGATTGTGGATTACCCTTTTAATAAATACTGCATTTGGATCCTCAACCTTCGTGTCTCGGAGCAATTCGTAACAGTAATGTAGTTTCTCACCAGAATTCCCACAGTTAAACACGATTATTTAAGTATTATTATAGTAAGTACAGAATTTAGCGATTGACCTTGGAGGAATTCCCACTTAATAATATTGTCAGTGTTCGTCTTGTTGCTATTCTGATTGTTTTATATGTTGTAATGGACTTTTTTTTTTTTCTTAGCGGAAGCTGTAGGATAATATATAGGTAAAATTATAAAATAAATTTAACTCAAATGAATATTTCAAGTCCATCTATGCATTCAATCGGTGGGTATGGAAAATGTACTGGTAATGTAAACATAGCTACATTTTTCGTTTTTCTAAATTTATGAATGGTAAAAAGTGAGGATAAATGATAAACCAGATCAAATACAAGAAAGTGAACAGTGGAATTATTAAGCTCGAAAATCTGCAGTAAATGAGAATTTGATTCCGCCTCCTTTAAAGTTGAAATATCCCCTAGCGGCATTTGCATTGACTGCTGCTCTTTTCTTTGTTTAATTTTCCACATGACTAAAGCTGAATCAGAGAGAGTGTCATGTTGGTTGTCCTCAGCTCTCAGTATCTGGCAGCTATCTTACCATCAGCACATTAATTTGGTCTTTTTTTCAGCCCTTTTGTGCTGCTTATCATGTGCAGTCTTGTCATATTTCAAGCTGATTCAATCTTTGGTTCAGCTTTTAATTGTATTAATTCATATATAATACATTTCTACAAGGAAGTTGATTTCAAACCTTAAAGTGTTGATTGCGGTCAGGTTTGCATACATCAATCAGAATCTCTGTGCAGAAATATCTGTCTGCTTCAGAAAACTTGCAATATGTTGCATTAATCATATGGACTGATTTTATATTATTTATATTTTTTTACCTTTTTGGAGCTTGTCCGCCTGTGATCCGTTGTTCTATGGAAAAGATCTATGTGAAAATTCTTTTAATAGTCCCTCTTTTGTGTTTCATGGAAAAAAATAATAGCATGTGGGTTTGGAATGGCATGTGTTTGGCTAAATAATGACAGAGTTTTCCTTTATGTGTGAACTGTTCCTTTAATTTAGTGTCCCCGTAAGGCTGTTTGACCACATTAAACCATACTGAAAAAGAGTCTTGCCAGCAGGGTGCTTCTGTCTTTCTGTGTCAGCGAAAAAAATGTCAAATGAATTCCATACCCTCCCTAAGGGAATAAGGAATCTTTCCATTTAAATGTGAACATCATCTTCCGCAAATTGAGAATCCAATAATTTATTTAAAGCTAATCCCGCCCCTATGATTTGACTTTTTCATAATTTCATGAAAGTGCCGTAGGACACTTAAGACCCTTTGCTTTTCTACTGACTAAGTGCTGACGCAGGAACAGAGAAGGGAAAAGGAGCTGGTGGAAAACAATATTTCTTTTTTGAATCGCTCACGTCTGAGGATAAAGCGCTTGTCTGTTCTTTTTAAGATAGTGCCTGACGGTGTCAAAAGAAGTGAAAAATGATTCAAGTCTTGTATTAAAGAGCCACACAAGTCACAAAACTCACAGATATTATATGCACAAATCACAATCCATGTGGCACATCTTCAGGTACAGTCCACAATGGCTCCGTTAGCATTTATCAATTAAAGGTAAAAAAGTTCTGCGTTTGAAAACGTACAAACAGTCCACATAGACGGGAGAGCATTTTAGTTGTTAAGCATTTGTTGCTGCATTACCACTAATGGCCCTCCATTCACACCTTTATCCTTAAATGGGTTTGCAAACATGGCTGCCAAGATCTCTCCAGAATAGAGCAATCCCTTTTCAGGGACCATCTGACAGAGTAGTCGCCTATAGATCCTTAAACATTTTCAGCCACCTCCATGCCTCCTGCTTTTGTCTTTTTAGTGCTGAAAGATGGTCATTTTTCAGCTCTGATCATTTAAACATGATCCATTTGCAAACCTTCTTGACACCATTTGAGCTGAATGAGAAATTGAAAAGTCTATGGACAAAAATGAGAGAGGAAAAACAGCAATTGAAGAATTATTGCGTTCCAGGAAGAAAAAGAAGAGAGAATGCATTCTCATCTCTTTTGTAGGAGATTGCAGTGTTAAAAATAATGTGAAAACACCTATAAAAAGAGTACTCATGACCCTCTGTGACCTCAGTGTTGCTTCAGGGCATGTATAGATAAACCATGTGTAAGCAAATAGCTAAAGCATAATCAATAAACTGCTAATCTGCTGTCATGCTTCATGAGTGTGAATACTGAGGCAATGGCAATCAATGTTGACATTTCAAACAACTGTTTTGCCAGGTATTTTGTTTAATTTTGGTCTGAAATAGTAATAAAATAGTTACAAACAAATAAACTAACTAATAAAATAGTTCCAAAAGTAGTGTTGGAATTGTCTTCAACAACAAGAAGTTCTTGTGCTATTTTCCAGATTTGAACACTGCAGCTGAGTAGAAGACTTTTCATGCATTAGGCCTATAACCTAAATTCTGCTCTGTTCTTTGACTTTTTGGTTTGTTTCGCTTTGGTATAGAGATAGTTTAAAACTATTTTGTTGCCAAGTAACAGGCAATTTTAGGGCGTTTCACGCTGCTCTTAACCCCGGGTTATCGTTGCTGTAAACACCACTTTTAATCCCGGGTAAAGGAACGTTTCACACTTGTAATTTAGAAGCGGGGTTAGCACCGCCTATTACCCGTGGTTATGAAACCCTGCTCCGAAACAGGGAGCAGTGCCAAACTTGTACAGTGTGAAACGATGCGGTGTAGATGCTTAGCAACAGACAACCAATCGTGTACTCATATTTGCGTGCTTTGGACAGTCACGGAAGCACTGCACATTGTTTAAAAATAGTAAATGTAGCTTTTGAGAGAAAAAATGTCAAATGCTGACAGAAAACGTGACAATTTGAGTGAAGAGACCATTTCATTCTTATCTTTATAGTCCGAAGTATCCACTCAGTATAAACTCGATAGTGCAGTCGGCAATACGAGGATGCGCAATGCTAGAGCTTTTATGTAAACAGGTCGCATGCTGCGTTCATCCAATCAATGACACTGATAATAAGAACGTTAACCCAGGGTTTAGGAGTGTACAACGTGTAACGTCAGTTTATGGATACCCAGGATTAATTGTTAACCCTGGGGAAATTCTGAGCAGTGTGACACGTGAAGCAAGATAACCCAGGATTCAGTTTACCCGGGGTTTAGAATGCCCCAGGGTTAACTGTTTCAATTGTGAAAAGCCCTATTGTGTCTAAAATATGTTACTCAATATTAACTTTTTGAACAGTTGTCAATATCAGAAACGCAATCGTACTGTTGAATATCAGCAAGCCTGTGATTTTTACCAGCAGGTATTACCAGTTAAAGAAGTTTGTTTGTATTTTTTTTAGTCGCTTTGACACTCCCTCCAACCAAAAGATACTTGCTTCTGTTCATATTTGATATTTTTGTCAGACTGTCAGGGATCCAGGTGAATGTAAGCTGTGTCAGACCTGTACAAATAAATTTGCAATGCCTTGGTATATAAAGCAGCTGTTATTATCTTTTATAAAACTCTGAATGTTTTTTGTGAGATCGATTATTTCTTGCACACATTGCATGTAATATTAAACTATATTTTAAAGTATTCATGTTCAGGCAAACTTATGGAAGAGGAACATTAAAGTGGGTTGTGGTAAAGCGTTGCAAACAGATCGCAGGTAGGACTATATAGGCTTACCTTGTAATCCCTGCACGTCAAACTCAAGGGAAAATCTGGAAAGCTGGAAAGTTTCAGCACTACTCCATAGGTGTAAGATAACTGCAGTTGCTGGCATTTTGACAGTAGCACATCTTCGTAACGGGATTTTCCATCCTTATTTCTCAGAATGTCTCTCTCTTTTTTTAATCTTGTTTGTAGTTTATGAATTTGCTAACTGCAGTAGCAATACTACTGCCCTACCTACATTATTTACATGCAAAGTATTAAAACACTGCTAGAATAGCAGTACCATCCCCATAATTTATTAGTTGCCATGTTTCTCTTTACATGCTGTTCTGGTGTGACAGGAAATTAGATTAGACAAACTGAACTGAGGGTTCACCTCCAGGCTTTCACTAGTTTTAAACTCAGATTGCTATCATGCAAGAAGTCATGCCTCTGTATACTTGCGCAATGTTAGGCAAGACATGAATTTAAAAATCTGATCTGGTCATGCTGATTTTTTCCGCTATCGCCAGAGTGGATAATGTGTCAAAATGTCCGCAATCTCTAAAAGCAGTTGATGTCCAATATGTTATTTGGAATGCTGGCAGGATTTATCAGAGGCAGAACATTTTTATAAACTGGAAGCTTACGCAATTTCACAGCGCCGTAACCCCGTATTCCCAATTAAAGTTGGCTCATAACATATTCTGCTTGTCGCCGTGTTGTTAATTCATACCCTACCCTGCAAGTTCAGGACTGGAAAAGGAAATCTGCTTTTTTTTTCCTCCCATGGAGCCGGCAAATTAACAGTTTAATTTCTTGTGAACGTGTGTTGGAGGGGAATGAGGGTCTTTGCATGTTGGAGAGAGTTTGAGCTGCATGTACTGTATGACAGCTGGCAGCATACAAAACTTATATAATCAGCACTTTTTAGTTAATGCATTAACATAAAATTGCCAGGGGAAATCTGGAATTCATTCATATATGACATGGAATAATAGTGTTTCTGTTTAAAAAAAAATAAATAAATAAAAATTCTCATTTTGATTTATAAGAATTGTAAAGACAAGGAACACAACAGAGATACAGCAAGGTCCAAAAAATCATGTAATTTAAAATAAAGTTTTTTTTTTTATTTAAAAAATAATAATAAAAAAATGACATGAATGAAGAAATATTTCAGATTCTGCAGTATTTCTAGGTCACTAATCAAATAAATCACTTTGGGATGTTCAGTAAATAAGTACATTTAAGTTCATGGTGCTGTTGTCATTGAAGCAAAAGGAGGCCAAACGAAATACTGAGAATTTTTCAAATTCATTTCAACTTGATATTGCTAATAATCTGATTCTGATTTCCAAAGAAAAATTTGAAAATGGAATGAAAATCTGCATGTGTAGCTCAGCAAGTCTGTCTACATCTTTCTTTTGGTCTCTCTCTCTCTCTCTCTCTCTCACACACACACACACACACTTCTCATCACCAAATGGTCAGTCATGGGGTTTTTTAAGTCCTTGACTATTAAAAGGCATTGCCTTTAAGTGCATTTTCTGAAGCAAGGTGTGAATGTGAATATGACAAAGAAACGCTTGACATGCCTACATGTAAATTCAGGTTTTATGACTTTCAAACAACAGAAAATAATGAATTTTTCACCATAGACTGGCAGACGGTCACCGTGATTTTACCAAAACATAAAATCACCATATTTTGTTGATCCTGGAACAACATTCCTATCTGAAAATTTAGTCCTAACCCTAACCCTATACCCTTAAATCTAACCCTACCCATAAGTTATCCCTAAAATCAGAGGGAAATAACACTGTTGTAGAAGCATCTATGGCTGTAAGCCTAACCTTGATATAAACTGTAAACTTGTCCCTCTAATCTGATTGGTTGATTGGAATGTTCTTCCAGGATCAACAAAGAAAGGTTGTCATTGGTGAAATCATGTTCACCAGGGGACCGGGGATCTTTTTACAATAATTGTAATCACAGATGTCAAAACAGTTGTTGTTGCATTCCAGACAGAAAGAATTCCTCCAATAAATCTCCCAGTGTGTGTGTATGATAACACACTCACAATTAATTAAATTACTGTAATCAGATTGTAAAACATGACTAATTAAAGAGAAAACATATTGACTCTAGACTGCCAAGTTTGATAACATGCAGCATCTTTTTACTGAGTTAATGTGTGATGCAGAACAATCCAAATCACGAGAACAATCTCTGTAACACAAATTAGAGGGTTGCAGTTTGTTTATGATTTTTTATTTATTTTTTGCTTCAGTTAAATGACATGCTGCTCTAATTAAGAGAACTGCACGGAGTGAAATCAAGCTTCAGTTTTTAGTCTTAATCCACTGTGCCAGCACTAAGCCACATTAAGTGTGCCTTGCATGTATTATACACTCAATCAACAAATACCTTGACTTTCCTTCAGTATCATCCTCCTACATCTTCTTAGAACAGAAATAACATATTTATAAACTGCTAATTCACTGAAGCACTGCTACAGTCATTGTGAGATGGGACATGAAAAATAATAACAAATTAAAACGTCATAGTAACTAGAAGGTCTTAATTTGGATATGGCCCTGTTGAGACCTCAATAGCAGAAGGCCATTTTCATTTGAATATCGTCCTCTTCATTTTCCATTCTTTTTATCAGTAACTCATAAGCATATTGAATAAAGCAGGCTAGTGGTGCATTCTGGGATGGAAAAAATGATTAACTGGGCCAAAACAGACAAAGCAATGCAGTTAAATGGCTAACTCAAATTGCTGACATCAGTCCTTTTCAAAGAATATGTTGCCAGGGGTATTGAAGCCACTTCTGTTTGGGTGAAAAGATGCCTGTCAAGAAACTATCCATAAGCTGCCTTCCAACTGCAAGAGATATTTATCAGAACGAATCTAAGATTTCAGTTTAGTTAGATTAGCTCCCAGTTTCATTTTGATGGAAACTCATATTTGATCCTTTTAAGATTACATGAGCTAGTGCAATATTGCTTTGAATGAATTGATATTAAATGATATGTTGGCAACAAAAATTTATATTGAGTTGATGCTTGATAATACATCTCTGCTGTATTATGTGTAAAGTATTGCATTATACTGCTCATAAAGCTTTATTATTCAAACATTTGTTTATCTTCCCCTCAGTGAGCGTGAGATACCTATTAGACTAGTATTTGCATGAGCAAAATATAATACATCCAGCTATCCATCTTTTATAACTTCTTTATCCTCTTTAGGGTCATGGGGGAGGGCTGGAGCCTATCCCAGCAAGCCTTGGGCCGAAGGCATTAAAATACCCTGGACAGATGAATATAATATAAAATATATAAAAAATACTTGCATGGACAAATGTTCATCTTTTTTTCCCACATAATCATTATCAACTTAACATCAGCTAATTTGTTTTATAAGGTAAGATACAAACAATCATTGTAGCGACCTTCAAAAAGGTGTACATTTCCAAATTCTACTAACTATAAGCAACTACATGTCAACTAGCAGTCATTAGAGTATTGGTAGACTGTCTGCTTAATATCTTCTAACACTTTATTTTGATGCTCCCCAACAGACATTCTAGTGACTAGAAGTTTGCAAGTTTACAAGTCAACTTATTCTACTAACCCTAACCTAACCTAAACAGTCTACTAATACTCCAATGAGAGTTAGTTGACATGTGAATGCAAATTAATAAGAGTTAAATGACATGTAGTTGCAAAGTTACTTATGGTTAGTAGAATGTCTAAAGTGGACTATAGAAAAAACTGCCTTTTTTTTTTGTCTTCTTTAAGTCATATTGGCCTGGTCAAGAATACTGACTAGAAAATGTGGTGTTGTGATGACATTTGCTGATAAGCCTTTTTTATTTTATTTTTTGCACTGCCCTCAGTCCTGTAACATTCAATCACACATTTTGAATGTTACAGGGTTGGCATTAAAACATGTTTGAAGTATAAATGAGTGATTAATATTGATTTATTGTTTGAAACTGTGATGGTCCCCCAATATACACTCAGAAATAGTGTGCAAAAATTTTACCTTTAGGGGTATAACAGCTTATCACTGAGGCAGTACCTTTAAAGCAACAACTTTGTACCTTATTTACTCGTAAATGGTTGATAGTAGTACCTTAGGGGTCCATATTACTACTCTACAGTACAAATATGCAACTTCTAGGGATAGAAAAGGGACTTTGTATACCTTTAAGGGTACTGCCTGAGGGACAAGCTGTTGTATGCCTAAAGGTAAAAAAAATTCTGACAATGTACTGTATATATGCTGGTTATGGTCCTGGTACTTTAGACCACAGGTGGGAAAATATGATTTCTTGGAAGTTCAGCAATAACCTTTCATACCAAATGATTGAAAAATCCTGAAGATTTCAGGCATAACCGGCACAGTTTCCTGATAATGGGCCATTTACATGGCAAGTGCTGATTTCCATCACCAGTCACATAGTGCACAGAAAGAAAGTGTGTGTGTGTGTGTGTGTGTGTGTGTGTGTGTGTGTGTGTGTGTGTGTGTGTGTGTGTGTGTGTGTGTGTGTGTGTGTGTGTGTGTGTGTGTGTGTGTGTGTGTGTGTGTGTGTGTGTGTGTGTGTGTGTGTGTGTGTATGTGTGTGTGAGAGAACTGACTATTCTGGTTAGAATTCTTACAATTTAGCCCATGGAAATCTCTCACATGCAAAAGTGTGCCAAGTCCATCAAAATGTAAGATAGCTGAATTACAGTAATGCCAAACATCTACATTAAAGTCAAGAGTGGGAGAGATAGGATCTCCTTCATATTAAGGCATGCTGACAATATTTAAATAAAATATTCTGTCAGATGTTCGTTATATTTTTAATACCCTATCTGTGATCCAGATGGTCCCAGTGTGTGTTTGTCAGTGTGTGTGTGCGTGAATGTGGGGTTAAGGTGAAGTCAATGTGCTTCTTTCTGTTAATGCACATATGGTTAAGACAAATCATTTAGCAGCCCACATTTTCTCAGTTCCAATTATTACAAATTTACAGATTATCATATTTCACAGAAGAAAAACGTGATTTATATTCAGCACTTGCCTTGTATATATTATTGCGTGTCAGGAGAGGAGAGGACTGAATAGCGAATTAAAAAAAAAAAAAAACGTAATGAAAAACTGAGATTTTCTTTTTGTTATTTCTCTCTTTGAATACTCAGCATTGGGAATTTGGGCCCCAGCAGAATATATGGCATATTTTATCTGTTACCATTAATATGATGATGAGTCTTTTCAAGCTGTAAGATATTTCAGTTGTTAGCTTGCCAACATTGTCAAAGTGTGTAATTGTGTGTGTGTGCATATGTGTGTTTATCAATCAAGAAAAGCAGCATCGAGTGGCGTTTCCCTCTCTGCTGTGATTTTCTGTAAGAACAAAGGATGTGTAAATACAATAATTTTGCTTCTCTCCTCAAAATGCTTCTGATTGTATTATAATCCCTCAAGGAATTGCCATTAATTACAATAATATTTAAACTTTCAATTGAACAATCATCCCAACAGATCCTGGATCGTAATGTAATGACTGTTTTTGTTTATCTGATAATAAATTGATGCAGCTGATGAAAAGGGAGGCAGGCAGAATGAAAACAGAATGAGATATGAGAGCGCTGTCATGGAGAGACACGGGAAGAGAGAAATGCACGTCAGGAGGACTTGTGCTAAGCCTCAGTGGGCAAAAGGAAGTTTGTAATTATCCTGACAACAACTCAAATAGAGGCACAATCTGTCTCTTGTTTGCTATTCACACGCACATTCACGTCCCCTTTATTTACCCTTGATAATGATCATATCGCTTCCCCTTTATTGATTTCATTTAGCAGATTCTCTTTATTTGCATTGAGTAATGAATTTGCATTTCTGTATTTGCACTGCTGTGTTCTCCATCAGTCAAAGCAAGCGTAGCTTGTTAGGCTACAGTATCTGTCAAACAGGATATTCAATTCTATAGTGGTTATATGATTACATTGAAGTAGCCTAATGCATACAGTTCTTCAACAGAGGCTGTTGCTGATAGTGACCCATTATAATAGCTAATGATTTCGGCCATGATGTATATACCCTTACGTAAAAGAAGTATACTTCAAGTTCATTTTATGAAATATACTTAAGTATTTTTTAGCATACTTTATGTAGGAAGTATACTAATATCAATGTACTAGTAGTAAGTGTACTATTTCAATACTGCTTGGGACTAAATTGGCCCACTTTTAGTATAAAGTATACATTTAAGTGTACTATAACAGTAGTAAACTTTAAGTGCACAACTACGTGTCTCATCTGTACTGCATCTGTACTACAAGTGAACTTATATGTATACTAGTAGTTTACCATTTTATTACTTGTAGCACATTATTTTAGTTTATGAAAGTACACTTTGAAGTATACTCTCAGTAAACTACTAGTTTAGTAGTTTTATACTGCAAGTACAATTGCAACTTTTAAGTGAACTTACCATCATACTTATCTATGATAAGTTTACTATTCATATATTATCTTTGCACTTTAATTATACTACTATGTTCCTATTTAGGTAGCCTATTAATTTTTTATACAAACCCGATTCCAAAAAAGTTGGGACACTGTACAAATTGTGAATAAAAACAGAATGCAATGATGTGGAAGTTTCAAATTTCAATATTTTATTCAGAATACAACATAGATGACATATCAAATGTTTAAACTGAGAAAAGGTATCATTTTAAGGGAAAAATAAGTTGATTTTAAATTTCATGGCATCAACACATCTCAAAAAAGTTGGGACAAGGCCATGTTTACCACTGTGTGGAATCCCCTCTTCTTTTTATAACAGTCTGCAAACGTCTGGGGACTGAGGAGACAAGTTGCTCAAGTTTAGGAATAGGAATGTTGTCCCATTCTTGTCTAATACAGGCTTCTAGTTGCTCAACTGTCTTAGGTCTTCTTTGTCGCATCTTCCTCTTTATGATGCGCCAAATGTTTTCTATGGGTGAAAGATCTGGACTGCAGGCTGGCCATTTCAGTACCCGGATCCTTCTACGCAGCCATGATGTTGTAATTGATGCAGTATGTGGTCTGGCATTGTCATGTTGGAAAATGCAAGGTCTTCCCTGAAAGAGACGACGTCTGGATGGGAGCATATGTTGTTCTAGAACTTGGATATACCTTTCAGCATTGATGGTGCCTTTCCAGATGTGTAAGCTGCCCATGCCACACGCACTCATGCAACCCCATACCATCAGAGATGCAGGCTTCTGAACTGAGCGCTGATAACAACTTGGGTTGTCCTTGTCCTCTTTAGTCCGGATGACATGGCGTCCCAGTTTTCCAAAAAGAACTTCAAATTTTGATTCGTCTGACCACAGAACAGTTTTCCACTTTGTCACAGTCCATTTTAAATGAGCCTTGGCCCAGAGAAAACGCCTGCGCTTCTGGATCATGTTTAGATATGGCTTCTTTAGAGTTTAGACCTATAGAGTTTTAGCCGGCAACGGCGAATGGCACGGTGGATTGTGTTCACCGACAATGTTTTCTGGAAGTATTCCTGAGGCCATGTTGTGATTTCCATTACAGTAGCATTCCTGTATGTGATGCAGTGCCTTCTAAGGGCCCGAAGATCACGGGCATCCAGTATGGTTTTCCGGCCTTGACCCTTACGCACAGAGATTGTTCCAGATTCTCTGAATCTTTGGATGATATTATGCACTGTAGATGATGATAACTTCAAACTCTTTGCAGTTTTTCTCTGAGAAACTCCTTTCTGATATTGCTCCACTATTTTTCGCCGCAGCATTGGGGGAATTGGTGATCCTCTGCCCATCTTGACTTCTGAGAGACACTGCCACTCTGAGAGGCTCTTTTTATACCCAATCATGTTGCCAGTTGACCTAATAAGTTGCAAATTGGTCCTCCAGCTGTTCCTTATATGTATATTTAACTTTTCCGGCCTCTTATTGCTACCTGTCCCAACTTTTTTGGAATGTGTAGCTCTCATGAAATCCAAAATGAGCCAATATTTGGCATGACATTTCAAAATGTCTCACTTTCAACATTTGATATGTTATCTATATTCTATTGTGAATAAAATATAAGTTTATGAGATTTGTAAATTATTGCATTCCTTTTTTATTCACAATTTGTACAGTGTCCCAACTTTTTTGGAATCGGGTTTGTACTTTAAATATGCCTTTAACTGTACTTTAACTCTTTCCAAAAACATTTTATTCATGCATCCTTTTTTATCAACACTTGAATGTGGTTAAGTTTCATTAAAAAAAACAACATTTTAAAACAAAAAGCTGAGAAAATCACATTTTTTGCCAAAGACTATGTCCGGATGGTATTCAGAACGATGATCAAAACATAGATAAAGTAGATCGATCCAATCAACACCTCCAAAGCATCACAGTCATTTCCTTTTCATGAGTTCAACATTTCATTCAGTAACATTAGGCAGTTTTGATTTACATGCTGTTTAATGGTTGATGATATCGTTATTTAACATTTGAACAATCTTCTATCACTTGTTTCTGCTTCTTCTTCACCAGTGTTTTGTTTTGATCCGGAGAATCAGTACTCTTTCAGAAGATGTGTTATAGCGCCCCCTTACAGTATAACAGTGAAAACATGGATAGCCGGAAAATTCAGTCATGGGTGGGGAAAGACGATGTAAATTCCTGTGTACTCTACCAGTGGACTAGCCTACACAAAAATTCAGATACTCAGAATTAGGAACAAATCTGTTTTCTTTATAAATCAATATTTTCGAACAAAGTAAGTTTATAAAACAGTATGTAAAACTATGTGAAAAAAGTATTTAATAGGCGTCTTAATCAAAAGAGTAAACACAACTACAAGCCAAGTATACTTAGAATACTTAATTATACTTTTAAGTATATCTCGATCAAAAAATTGAGTACAAGTATAAGCATATACTTTGACTTTTCTGTCAGTGTAAGTCAAGTATACTTAAGTGCAATTTTAAGTATATTTCTGAGAAGTACATAAAGTATATTTCTGAGACATAAAAAGTAGACTGAAAGTATCCTTTCTTTTTTTTTTAATTTAAAAGAAGTATACTAATAGCACACTTGAATAAACTTCTTTTTCGTAATGGTATGCAAGATTAAAAAAAAAAAAAGACCATGACTGGAAGAGCATCATTAGTCTTCTGCTTACACGTCAGTTGCCATGACAAGTTACTAACACTTGAGTACTCGTCATTTTAAGCATGTGTCATATAATGCAAATGACAGATATACTCAGCAACACATCATATACTGGTGTGGTTTAGTGTAGGGGTAAACAAATTAAAGTTACCAAAGTTCCCCATTAATTTCTATGAGGATAATAACGTCTCGGTTACGTATGTAACCCTCGTTCCCTGAAGGAGGGAATGGAGATGCCACGTTGGAGACCGACGAATAGGAATCTCGCTAGCGAGAGCCAATCTACTTTGAGTGCAACTGAACCAGCCAATGCACATTGGCATGCAATGATTGCACCAGCTGCTCATGCCACTCAGCGTGGGTATAAATGAGGCACAGGTGCTTGCATCAAATTAGTTTTTTGCTGAGGAGCCGAGTGGTGAACTGGCACCCCAGCAGGGTAGAGAGGACATGGCGACGGGACGTGGCGTCTCCGTTCCCTCCTTCAGGGAACGAGGGTTACATACGTAACGAGACGTTTCCATTCAGTCGGTCACTTCCGACGCCACGTCGGAGACCGACGAATAGGAATCCCTACCAAAGCGCCATGGCCTCTGCCCCCTTCCAGTGCAGAGAAGTCCATCACTGCTGTTCCGCATGACCCGCTCAGTGACTATTGGATAACACTGGAAAAGCGTGCCCTAGTGGAAGGGAACGCTGCGGAACCCACATCGTACCCCGAAGGAGTTATGTGGCGTACAATGCTGAGCCGTAGCCCGCAACAGAGAGGGGGCTCCAGCCCCACTGAAAGGGGGGCTCTCCCAAGGGAAAGACACAGACTTCCGTAGGAGCGACCGTGGAAAAATATATGGGATCCCCGCAGGGTCACTCATATAACCCCAGCCCAGTACCGGTTCTCAAGGATTCAGCGGCAAAGGGCCTGATGCCAGACGCTCCGCCACGTCAGGCACCGAGGGTGATGGAGGACTCGACAGAGTTTGCTTCTGGAGAATATAAGCGCCGTAGCGCAGCAAGCCGACAAGAGCCAGGGCCTCTCAGTGCTTCTACCCGTTTGAGGTGAGAACACCGGCTCTACACGTAGGCTATAGAATCTAGCGAACGTGTTGGGTGTCGCCCAGCCCACAGGTCTACAGATGTCTGACAGCGAGGCGCCACGTGCCAGCGTCCAGGAGGATGCAACACTTCTAGTAGAGTGTGCTCACACCCTGAGCGGACAGGGCACACCTTGTGCTTGGTAAGCCAAGGTGATGGCATCCACTATCCAGTGGGCCATCGTCTGCTTGGAGACAACCTTTCCCTTCTGCTGGCCTCCGTGACAAACAGCTGATCTGAGGTCCTGAAGCTTAAGCTAGGGCTGGGTCTGCCTCCTCCAAGGGCAGCACTTGCAGGTTCACCACCTGGTCCCTGAAGGGAGTGGTAGGAACCTTGGGCACATAGCCAGGCCGGGGTCTCAGTACCACGTGGGTGTCACCCGGCCCGAACTCTAGGCACGATTCGTCGACCGAAAATGCCTGCAGGTCCCCTACCCTCTTGATGGAGGCCAGTGCAGCCAACAGCAAAGTCTTCATAGACAGAATCTTTAGCTCTGCCAACTGCAAAGGCTCAAATGGGGAATTCTGAAGTGCTCGAAGCACCAGAGCAAGATCCCAAGAGGGTATAGAGGGAGATCGAGGAGGATTTAACCGTCTCGCCCCCCTGAGGAACCTGACGACCAGGTCGTGCTTCCCAACCAACTTACCTTCTACGTGATCGTGATAGGCGGGTATTGCAGCAACATAGACTTTGAGGGTGGAGGGCGACAGCCTACGCTCCAACCCCTGTTGCAGGAAGGAAAGCATAGATGCGATCGAACATCTTCGGGGGTTTTCTCGGTGAGAAGAACACCACTCGACGAACAGGTTCCACTTCAAGGCATAAGCCTGTCGCATAGACGGTGCTCGTGCCGAAGTGATGACGTTAACTACCTCTTGGGATAAGTCACCTAGAACCTCCGCAGACATGAAGTTTCCAGAGGTCTGGACGCGGGTGCCACAGGGTGCCCCGTCTCTGAGTCAGAAGGTCCTTCCTCAGAGGAATCGGCCAGGGAGGGGCTGTCGCGAAGAGCATAAGCTCTGGGAACCAAGTCCGGTTGGGCCAATACGGTGCCACCAACAGGACCTGCTCCTTGTCCTCCCTGACCTTGCACAGTGTCTGTGCGCGAGTGCATCCGTGCCGAGTGTGCCCTCGGTCAGCGAATAAAACCACTGGCAGTGGGATGTTTCTGGGGAAGCAAACAGGTCGACCTGTGCCACCCCGAACTGTCTCCAGATCAGCTGGACCACCTGGGGGTGGAGTCGCCCCTCTCCTGGGAGCGCAGCTCGTGACAGCTTGTCGGCCACACGGTTGCGCACACCAGGGACATGAATGGCCCGAAGCGACCTCAGACACTTCTGACTCCAGAGGAGGAGATGGCGGGCGAGTTGTGACATGCAATGGGAGTGCAGACCACCTTGTCAGTTGATGTACGCAACGGTTGCAGTGTTGTCCGTGCAGGCCAATACATCTTTGCCCCGTAACAGCCTTTTGAGGCGGCTCAGTGCAAGATGTACTGCTAGCAACTCGAGGCAGTTGATGTGCCAATGCAGGTGCGGGCCCGTTCAAACCCCTGACACTGCATGCCCGTTGTACATGGCCCGCCAGCCCATGGCAGCCCGGCCCGAAGGAACCAGGGGTCTGACCACGGGCTGAAGGTTTGGCGGCAGGCCGGTGTGATACTCACCCGGTGAGTGCCGCTTTGCCACGCCCATCTCGGGACCCGGCCGTGAAGCCAATGCTGAAGCGGTCTCATATGAAGCAGGCCGAGCGGTGTTACTGCCGCCGCGGCCTCCATATGCCCCAGGAGCCTCTGAAATTGTTTCAGTGGGACCGCCATCCTGCCTTGAAACGTGTTCAGGCAGTTCAGCATTGTCCGTTCGACCGAATCCAACTCCATACCGAGAAAAGAGATCCTCTGCACGGGGGCGAGTTTGCTCTTTTCCCAATTGACCTGAAGACCCAACTGGCTGAGGTGTCTGAGAACCAGGTCCCTGTGTTTGCATAACTGATCCCTGGACTGTGCTAGGATAAGCCAGTTGTCAAGATAGTTGAGAATGCGAACATCCTGTTCTCTCATGGGAACAAGGGCCCCCTCCGCGACCTTCGTGAAGACACGGGGGGGACAGGGACAGCCTGACTTTGTACTGATATGCTCAACCCTCGAGCGCAAAGCGCAGGAACGGCCTGTGTCGAGGAAGAATCAAGACATGAAAGTACGCATCCTTCAGGTCGATGGCTGCAAACCAATCTCGGGGACAGATGCATTCGAAAATGCGTTTCTACGTGAGCATCTTGAACGGTAGCTTGTGAAGGCTCCGATTCAAAACTCCCAGGTCCAAGATTGGCCGTAACCCACCGGTTTTCTTGGGTACAATGAAGTACGGGCTGTAGAAGCCTGTCTTCTTATCGGCTGGAGGGACCGGCTCTATCTCGTCCTTCGCCAGTAGGACTGCGATCTCCGCACGTAGGACATGGGCATCTGCGGCGTTCACTGAAGTGAAGCGGACCCCCATGAACCTGGGGGGACGCCGGGCGAACTGAATCTCATAACCGAGCCTGATGGTCCGAGTGAGCCAGCGAGACAGACTGGGGAGAGCTAGCCAGGCTCGCAGAGACCGTACAAACAGAACCAAACCGTGGGGCAGCGAGGTGGAATGCAGGTACTGGGCTGGGGCTGCTGTCTCGTGGAGGCGGCCCGCAGCGGGGTGTGAGTGTGCTGTGCCACACTTACCTGATTCCACGAGTGGGCAGAGGGTACGTGAGAAGGCTTGGTTGCGTCCTCGAACCGTCCACTGCCGCCCGCTGGCAAAGGAGGAGGATGAGTGTGGTCCGGCGTTGGACCATCCACAGCTCTCCGAACCCCCTTGGGACCCAGAGATAGAGAACTGCTTTTTTTTTTTTTTTTTTTTGAGAATTTGGGTACCACTGGTTGTGACACCAGTGGCAGAACAGAATTTTGACTCAAAAGATTCTCTGCCCGGCCCTCCTCCGGGGAAGAGCAGCCCCGCCCATCTCCCTGCTGGGCCCAGTTCTCAACAGTGTCGCCGAAAAGGCCACCTTGTGAGATGGGAGCATCGAGAAAGCGTACTTTGACGACCACTCACACCTCAGCAAGGCAAGCCGGGGGGCGTTTCTGGACCACCGAGGTGGACATCGTCTGGCCGAGGGCCTGCGCCGTGACTTTGATCACGGTTAGTCAACATGCGCAACTCAACCCCAACTCAGAACTACCCTCGTGCATTAAAAGTGCAGGGCGGAGGTGGTCTGCGCACAGCCACCCCACCGTTGAGGGTAGTGAGAGAGGAAAAACTTATGCAGTTTTGGACCCCTTGGTGTTCCATATCTTTGGCACCAAAGTAGTTCCATACTGCATGGCTGTTAACTCTGAATCTGATTCAGCAAAGCACACACCATTACAGTGGGCTCAGCATCATCCTCATTCCCAGAGCACAACAGCCCTCTCTCCAATGCAGCGATTGACATTTGATCCTCAGCTGGAGCCCCGAATGAAATGCTAGGTTCCTTCATAAGAAGGGCCAGCAGTTCCATCCAGAAGCTGCACAGCTTGCAGTGCGCTAGAGGGAGAGGGGCCCTAGGGGGTTGGTTCCCGGAAGGAGAAGCCCTCCCCTCCTCAGGTCACCCCAGCTATTTCACTGAAGTAGACCTCTCCTGTTGGCCACCAATAGGCAAGGGGACAGTGCACCTAGAGTGCCGAGCGAGCGCTGGGTTGCCGTGACAACCCGCGCTGCAGCCAGGCAGCTCGACGGCACACGACACGCAGAGAAGCGTGCCGACGTGGTCATGTTCTCATTAGAAAACATGAACCACCTACGAACACCGTCTCAGCATGCATACGCCCAGACATGTGAAACAGTGCTCGTGGCCGTCAGTGAGGACAGGAAACAACCGCATCCAGAAACACACAGATAGAATTTCATCTTTAAAAAAGCTCTTCTAGGGAAACTGCACTCCGCGGTGCTGAAGCACACAGGGGGATAGTCGCCGCGACACAGACAGGGAAAATGTGCAGCCTGTCATGCGTGCTCTCTCTCTCATAGAATGCGATCTCTTACCAGCCGTGAAAACGGCTTTTCAGCGCTCTTAACAGCACACCGAAACAGCTGTAAGAACAGCCTTTTGTTTTTGCTCAATAAAACAAAATAGAAAAAGAAAGAGAGAAAATCGACCCCGCTGCAGTGCCGTCACTCCAACACCAAACGAGGAGAGGTCCACCCGAAGAGCTTGACTCGTTATAATGTTAACACACGCTTTGTAGAGAGTGATTTCAGAACAAACCATCCACCACTCGGCTCCGAAGCAAAAAGCTAATTTGATGCAAGCACCTGTGCCTCATTTATACCCACACTGAGTGGTATGAGGAGCTGGTGCAATCATTGCATGCCAATGTGCATTGGCTCGTTTAGTTACACTCGAAGTAGATTGGCTCTCGCTAGCGAGATTCCTATTCGTCGGTCTCCGACGTGGCGTCGGAAGTGACCAACTGAATGGGAAAGATAGTTTTCCAGTGGGGGATGCCTAAAATTCATTGTGTGTGTTTGCAGAACATAAGTGCAAATATGCAAAAAAAGAAAACTGCAATGGCTACAAGATGCCTGCGGAATCACACATTACTTCTCATTTTCAGCTCAACCTATTCAAAATCCTTTCTGCGGCCCATGAATACTTCTATAGTCCCATTTATCTGTGTGTCATTATACTCAGG
Source organism: Coreius guichenoti (assembly GCA_039654105.1). Taxonomy (NCBI): domain Eukaryota; kingdom Metazoa; phylum Chordata; class Actinopteri; order Cypriniformes; family Gobionidae; genus Coreius; species Coreius guichenoti. The sequence goes on along the minus strand of CM077185.1, from coordinate 25,562,181 downwards.
CAAGCATGAGTGTGTTTTAAATATTGTATGTTCTCATGCTGGATACAGATGACCCACGTCGGTGGCAGAGCTTGAAAGACACCAACTTAAATGCCAGAGGTTATCTACTGCACATTATTGAAAAGCCAAACATAATTTGCCCCAATCAGGCTGTTGTTGGAGCACACAATCTGCTACAAGAACCCAAGCATCATATGAGAAGCAGAATGTTTGCGCTACGTTTCACATACAGTATGAAATTCTCTAGACACATGTAACAGCCCAATACCTACAAAAAAGTCTCCTGGTGCAAAATCTGAAAACCAACAGGAAGTGAGATATTTTTAATTTTCTTTGCAAATTTTCCCATTTCCAGACGTTGTACTTTAACGAACTCCTCCTAGAGATTTAATCAGATCAACATCATATTTGCACAGTCTAATCTAAAGGCCTTGGCGAAGTTAAATTGCGAAGATCTTGAGTTTTCCCTGAAGGACGTGTCCGTGGCGGCCTCACAAAGTTCGATTTGCCATGAAAGAGGAAGTTGTTGTAACTCGGGCATACAATGTCTGATCTGCCCCAAACTTCACAAGTTTTATTAGAGTCCTGGCCTGAAGACATCTACATGCCAGTATTCAGTTACAGGCATAGCGCCACCTGTGGGCAACAGGAAATGCCTTGTTTTACACTGTGATTAACTCCTCCTAGAGATTTAACCAGAACAACAACATATTTTGTCAGTCTAATCTTAAGGCCTTAGCGATGTTAAATTGTGAAGATCTTGAATTTTCACTGAAGGGCGTGTCCGTGACGGCCTGACAAAGTCTAATGTTTCACCATGACACAGGAAGCTGTTGTAAGTCAGGCATACAATGTGCGCAATCTGCCACAAACTTCACATGTTTGATAAGAGTCCTGGCCTGAAGACATCTATATGCCAATATTCAGTTAGTCATAGCGCCACCTGCTGGCAACAGGAAATGGCACGCTTTACATTGTGATTCACTCCTTGAAACACATTTAAATATGCCATTCAGTACCAAACTTGCTAGAAACACATTAAATCATGCAACACTTGGCTAAGTGCTAATGTATGCGATTTACGCCACGAAACAGGAAGTTGTTGTAACTCAGGCATACAATGTCCGATCTGCCCTAAACTTCACATGTTTGATAATAGTCCTGACCTGAAGACATCTAAATGGCAATATTCAGTTATAGTCAAAGCACCACCTGCTGGCAGCAGGAAGTGTGGCACATCAAAATGACTCTAAATTTTACATGCTTAAATGCATGTCACCCACTATTCACTGTGGTGGCGGTGGCCCTGGGTGCAAGGGCCCTTTCATTGCTGCTTGCAGCTTTAATTATTATTGTTGTTATTATTATACCAAATGATTTTAACTATTACTTTTTAGGAGCTTCATTGTAGCATTTACACAAAAGCATAATCTGTATATGTATGTGTTTATGTATTTTACACATTACTGAATACTTGAAAATGAGTACTATCCGTTTTATATCCGTGGAGTGCTTTTGTCATCAATAGTTTAAAGGCAACCTGAATGTAAAAGCAGCAACTTCCAAATGAAGACAAATTGAAATGCAGTTGTGAGCAGACTGAGCGTACTTTTAAAAACCAGTGAGCGTCCAACAGTGGCACAAAAACAAGAAAAAGAAATGATGAATGCATTACGAGATCGAGAGCTCCAATTTTCCACTGTCTGCATTTCTGCTCATCCAATTAATTTGCTTTGCCTGCTCTTTGGGCGTCGTGCCTCAAGGAGACAGCGAATCAGAGAACAGCGTCCCTGCTCTTGGCTTGAGTCATTAATAAGTGCAACGCACTGTACTGAGAGATGCAGTGCCTAATGCAATTTATGAAGCTAAAAACAAAATCTAAATGAAAAGAGATGGTCCTCATCATCCTGTGTGTCAGGTCTACATAAGGAGAGATGTCTCATCTACTGTATTGCCAGATTGTGCTTGCATATGTATGGCTCTGTTGCATATTTCTTGGCCACATTAAAAAATCAGTGACGTGACATCTGTTATTTGTGCTTTTGGCACATTCTGTGCCTCGTCATGTTCTGAAATGTCATTGGCCTGCCTGTTTTCATTCCATTGACTGTTTCTCTATATCTGGTGCCTAGAGACATTAAACAATTGTTTAATGCTTTGAATACTCTCACAGAATATTCTCACTGCCTTTGTTCTCTGAAAGTTTTGTTTTCAGTAGAAAGCACATTTTAACTGTGTCACTTATTAATGATGCAAACTGAAAACATCAAGTATATGGAATAAGTAAAATAACTTAATCATCAACATCATGCATCGTGCATGGAGGAATTATTTATTTACAAAAACTCTTAAAAGATTTCAAACAATTTTCAGACATGTCTGAATTTCGAGCTTTATTATACGCTTACACATTTATACATACGCTACATTAAAGCGGTGGTTGATTATGATTTCACTTTTTTTAACTTTAGTTAGTGTGTAATGTTGCTGTTTGAGCAAAAACAACAAAGTTACGATGCTCAAAGTTCAAAGCAAATGGAGATATTTTTTTTTAAAAGAAATCGCTTTTTAAGGACTACAACAAACGGCTGGTAGAGACTACAACGAGCTTCTTCACAGGTTAGTGACATCACTAACCCTAAAATTTACATAAACCCTGCCCCCGGGAACACGCAACAAAGGGGGTGAGGCCATGTTGAGAAGAGGAAGAGTTGTTGTAGTAGAGCACATTTAGGAGTCTGCTCAAGCTGTCGCATCCATCTTTTCACATTTATTGCAATACAGTATGTAACACAAATGCAATAGCATGTCATAAAAGCAAGATGACAACATAAGTTATAACCCTAACTGAACTAAACTATACCTGTTCTATCTTCATGCATATATTCTCTGGCTCTGAAGGCATCTGACAACAGTTCCCACACGAGCGATTTATAGATTATCATGACAGAATATGCTAATCAATGACTTGAAGATAGTAACTCCACATCAGCTACATAAATTCATCAACTAACCATTCAGAAACGTCCTGTTGCATTCTACATGTTGTTACTTCTTCTTGAGTCTCTCCATCATTGTTCGACTCCAGTTTGAACATAAAAGGCTGAACAGTTTCATACATTTGCAGTGCGTGTTTGCGTGAGGTAATCGGAGCTGCTAACACAAGCTCTTGAAGCTCCGCCCTCTTCCTGAAAGGGGGCCGGGAGCAGCAGCTCATTTGCATTTAAGAGGACACAAAAACAGCGCATTTTTGCTCACCCTCAAAAAGTGACAATTTTAACATGCTATAAAAAATTATCTGTGGGGTATTTTAAGCTACAACTTCACATACACACTCTGGGGACATCAGAGACTTATTTTACAGTTGCAAGAAAAAGTATGTGAACTGCTTGCAGAATCTGTGAAAACGTGAATAATTTTAACTAAATAAGAGAGATCATACAAAATACATGTTATTTTTTATTTAGTACTGTCCTGAATAAGATATTTTACATAAAAGATGTTTACATATAGTCCACAAGACAAAAAAATAGCTGAATTTACTAAAATGACCCGTTCAAAAGTTTATGAACCATTGATTCTCAATACTGTGTGTTGTTACCTGGATGATCCACGGCTGTTTTTTTGTTTTGTGATGGTTGTTTGTTTGTCCTGAGCAGTTAAACTGTCCAATGTTCATCAGAAAAATCCTCCAGGTCCTGCACATTCTTCAGTTTTCCAGCATTTTTTGCATATTTGAACCCTCTCCAGCAGTGACTGTATGATTTTGAGATCCATCTTTTCACACTGAGGACGACTGAGGGACTCAAACACAACTATTAAAAAAGGTTCAAACATTCACTGATGCTCCAGAAGGAAACACGACGCATTAACTCTTTCCCCGCCAAACACGGAATTTTCCGTTATTTGTGAGAAAACGCTTCCCCGCCAAACACGGAATTTTCCGGGTTTCCGTGTTTTCACTGTTATACGCTAGGGGGAGCAGTTACGCATCTTCTGAATGAGTACAGAATCTCCTGATCAAAACACACGCGAAGGAGACGCAATAAAACAAGCGATCGCATGTAAGCAGATGCATATGTAAAATAACGTGATCATCAACATTAAACAGCATATAAATCAAAACTATCTAATGTTACTGAATGAAATGTCGACCCAGGACGAGCTTTAGGACTGTGAAAGCATTAGGGGTGTTGATGGACTCGATCTACTCCATCTGTGTTTGATCATCGCTCTGAATCTGATCTGGATGTAGTCTTTGACAAAAACGTGATTTTCTCAGCTTTTTGTTCAAAATGTTGCTTTTTTATGAAACTTACCCATATTTAAGTGTTGATAAAAAAGGAATGCATGAAGATAGAATAAAACGGTTTTTTTTTTGTGTATAAAAGCAGAGGGTCTGCTCTTTCTTTTGATATATTGCATGCTCAGATATTCATACAACAAAATATTCTATGGGCCATTACATTTTTGTGAAAATGATCAAAAACCCTGGCGGTGGCTGGCAACTTTTTTTAAAAAACGCTGGCGGGGAAAGAGTTAAGAGCCGGGGGGTGAAAACTTATTGATTTTGAAGATCAAGGTAAATTGTACTTAATTTGTCTTCCGGGAAACATGTAAGTATCTTCTGTTGCTTCCGTAGGGCAGTACTAAATGGAAAAAATTGATATTTAAACAAAATAAGAAAAAATTGGACATCTTCATCCTGTTCAAAAGTTTTCACACCCTGGCTCTTAATGCATCGTGTTTCCTTCTGGAGCATCAGTGAATGTTTGAACCTTTTTTAATAGTTGTGTTTGAGTCCCTCAATCGTCCTCAGTGTGAAAAGATGGATCTCAAAATCGTAAAGTCACTGCTGGAGAGGGTTCAAATATGCAGAAGATGCTGAAAAACTGAAGAATTTGCAGGGCCTGGAGGATTTTTCTGAAGAATGTTGGTCAGTTTAACTGCTCAGGACAAACAAACAACCATCACAAAACAAAAAAACAGCCGTGGATCATCCAGGTAACAACACACAGTATTGAGAATCAATGGTTCATAAACTTTTGAACGGGTCATTTTAATAAATTCAGCTATTTTTTTGTCTTGTGGACTATATGTAAACTTTTTTTTATGTAAAATATCTTATTCAGGACACTACTAAATAAAAAATAATGCATTTTGTATGATCTCTTTTATTTTGTTAAAATTATTCACATTTTCACAGATTCTGCAAGCGGTTCACATACTTTTTCTTACAACTGTATATATTTTAAAAAGGGTCATTATAGGACCCCTTTAAATAATTAAGACACCTAAAACAGGTCAAAGTATAAGTATAATAAATATAATATATAGTTGTTATATATAATATAGTGCATATATTTAACAATTATCATTTTAGCGATATGCTGTTCTCTGAAGTTTTTTTTTTCTCAGTAAATAATGAGCTACGGACATTGAATGAGAGATGACATTTTCAGTAAATTGTACAGTATCATAAATTTAAGAGTGTCAAAGTGAGATTTATTGTTTGAATTCTGTATTAAAAACACTTAAAGTCGGTATGAAAAGTCGTGATAGTCTTTTCTTTCTTATTGTGATGTACTGTACATCTGAGAGAAACTGCTTCGCAAACTAGAAAAAAAATGTAGGGCGGGAATTGATTGGATCATTGTGGTTTGCTATTGTTGTGATGTCATGTGAGTGACAGGTTGTCCCGCCCTTTACCTGCGGGTAAACACGTCATCAGAGATTATTTTGATTAAAAAATATGAGGGGTCATGAATAAAAGAATATGGATAAATCATTTATAATAAATACTGCAGTATTCCATAAAAACATTTTTTTCATGAAAATAATTTAGATTTTATACGTTTTGATTTCATGGTGACTAATTTGAAAGCTGAGACTTTGTTTTATAAAAGTAGCAGAAAACATTGCGTTTCCTTAAGTGTCTCAAAATAAGAGCGCCACATAATTTTTATGGTTTACTTAATTTTTTTTAGCTATTCATCATTCCCATTGATTATTTTATTTAATTTAATATGATTAGAGATTTTTCCACCACATTTCGTTAGTGCTTCCACTGCATATCAGTCTTTTTTCCTTCTGAGAAATAATGGAATTGTAAAAGATTTCTTTGTAGGGCATAATCAACGGTGACACTTAATTGCCTTGTGATGAATACTAGCCTCCGACAAAGGGCATGCATGGGTTTATGCGGTACTACCTCAGTGTTGCATGTCACAAGATGACGCAAATGATGATGGAAAATGCCTAGTCAACACTACCAATCGTGACTAAGGTCTCTACAAAGGTGTATATTGTACAATCTGACATAAAATATATATGGTACAGTCTTGCTTTGGCTCCAACTTTCCCCAGGCTCATTTTAAAGGACTGAAAAATTGTACTTTGTGCACTTTAGAATATGTTCCATCATTAATGAATAACTAGGAACAAATGAGTACCGCAATATTAACATTCAAGTATGCTATTAACTAACAGGAAACTACCTTACAAAAAAACTTAGAAAAACATCAAAAGCATACAATGACTTCAGTCGTTACTATGGAGTTATCGTGCTTTTCACTTTAGAATACTGTTTCAAATAATTAGTAATTCCTTCTGAAGGATTTGGTAATAATTGAGTCATTACTAGTCGGGTTACCATGATCTTCACTTTGGAATTAATTAGGCCTATACACTATGCATCATTCTCATTAATTATGAACCTGTATGATATAGTAGTTCTTAGTAGTCCTGTGGGAGGTATGGAGAAAAAAAGTAGTTATTAATTACTATTGAGCACTAATACTTACTAATTTGTTAATCTGAGCTTCTTGTTAGTTAATAGCAGTTACTAGAATGTTAATATTGCGTTACTCATTTGTTCCTGTGTAGCTATTCATTACTGACGGAACAGTATTCTAAAGTGTTACTCCATATTGTTCTCTGCCCTTCAATGTGATGATACTGATTAAAATTCAGCTCAAACATTCTGTTCAAAAGTTCACTGTAGTCTGTTCCACTTAAAAGAGTTTTGACCCCACTGGCAAAACATTGTAGGCTTCACTGCAAAACAATGTCCCTCAATGATTATAAAAATTGCATGTCCTTAGGTCTTCATAGCTAATATCATACATGAGTTAAATTGTAGCAGGGCTGCAGAATGAAAAAGTAGCTTAGAGTGGTTGTAGAGCGTATAATGTGTTCAGTCGGAGGGAGACAGCTGTGCACAGAGGTCTGACCAAGGCCTTAGCTTCGAGGTCATATGGGAAAGAGTGGAAAAACAGCATGCACACAGCATGAAAGATAGAAAAACAGACTGAGAAAGAGACAGGGAATGATATAAAAGGCAGAGAGCTAATGACAAACGATGGGAGACACAGACGAATGGAGAGAGACACAGGAGGAAGGAGATATAGTGTCTGTGTTATCACAAGGTCAGAGCTTAAGCTGTGGGGTACTTATTCTATCACAGAGAGCCTGCTCAGTGAATTCTACAGGAAATGGAGCTGAATTTATCATCAGCATCGACACACACGCACACTGGTAATGTTTGTGGGATTTGACCATTTCCTGTAGCCAATAGTCTCTGTGTAGCAATTCTCTAGACAGTTCTCTTAAAGGGATAGTTCACTCAAAAATGAAAAGTTCTTTCATTATTCACTCACCCTAGTTTCAAATGATTTTTGTTGCTTCCATGGAATTAGTCATTATTTGTGTGTGAGAGGTTTGGGGTCTGTTAGATTTTTTTTTACTGTATTTTTCATCAAATAAATGCAGCCTTGTTGAACACACAACTTTTTTCAAAACATAAAAAAAAAAATCTTACCGACCCTAAACTTTTGAATGGTAGTGTATATGTCAAAATGTGTCTCTTTCCACAAATTTTGTATGTATGCAAATTGTATAATATCCGGATTATGAGTTCCCTTTTGTCACTACCAAAACAATGATGTCACAACCGAAATTTCACCACGTCTTGGTCGTGACTGTTTCGGTAGTGACAATTTAAGATACTTTTGAGTCTAGCTCAAAGATGCTAATCAGCACATGGTTAGCTAGCACAGTTCTGAACAGTTACACACATAAAAACTACATTTTATGTAATAACTTAAAAAAGTGTGCTTAATTGCAGAAAAAAAGGTGTTTGGTGGTTCTTTAAAGTTACAAACAGATTTTCCGACTTTTGAACACATTTACCTCAAAATGATGGGACCTACTGGGATCTACTCACCATGTAGCTATGAGAGAGAGGGACACAGGAATATTTCCTGATCAAAAATGTAGGGGTGTAGTTAAAATCAGCCTCAGCCAATGGACTAAATCATACACTGTTTTGGTAGTGGCATGAAAATGCAGGACACATTTTTTTTTACATAAAGTTTCATGATTTACAAAGAAAATATAAAATAAATATTTTTTTGAACTTTTTAAAAAAAAAAAAAATCAAAAAGATATTTTTAAAAACAACAATGGAATAAAATGCAAAAAATATTTCAATATCATTTTCAAAAGTTGAAATTGGGGTTAGGCTTCAGGACAGCCATCTCCCAATTCAAAGTACCCAATGAAATATATATATTAAGCTTACTGATATTTTAAATATTATTGTTTCTTTTTAAATGTGTTTTTGGTTGTGGGACAGCAGTTTGCACCAGTTCTGTAGAACGGCCAATTTAATTTCTTTTTTGAGCCCTATGAAGCCTGTTGATGAAATGTTATAATATGAATGGCAGGTGATTTTGGATGAGGTACTTTTAAATCTCTTTAAATAAACTCACAAACCCACATTAAGGCAGAAGAGTTTATTCTTCAACACAACCCAGGACTGGAAAAAAAAAACAGACACATACACTAATGCTAAATCTTGTTGCATGTTCTCACCAAGCTATTTTAAGATTATTTTGTTTCCTGCCAGTTTAATCAGGTAGTGACAGCCCTTAGGTGGTGTTCTAATCCTTAACTAAGAGTTAAAATGCAGGCAGAACTCCACCATGGCTGCCATCAGTCATCTTCTCCTCCCTGTTACTGCCCTTGTGGGAGCTGTGGCTACATTTGGCACACAATCATGTGCATCATTATTATTCCATTTACACAGGTGTGCGGCCTGTGGTACCTGCAGTGCAAAACAATGTGTAGTAAATGTAGACAAATTTATAAACATGCATTACCTCCATGTCCCTCCCCTCCCCTCCCCAAAAATCTCCCTCCATCACTCTCCAAAAGATTGCATTTATTTTACAGTTCAGGGGGCAAAAGCAGCTGCCAATTATAAACTTGATTAAAACACAGTTATGCAAATCAGATGTGAGCGGCCCATGTAGCTCTGAGCAGCCTAGTGACACAAACCCACTCAGACACTCTCAATCACAATTACCTTCCTGTGACGCCTACAATACTGATTAGACTAGGAGAACAATAGCTACAGCATACTTAAACGCAACAAACAGATGTTATCAAATATTCAAGAAGGAACACAACATCAGTTACCTTCCCCTCTCCACCCTCTATGCCTTTGTTTTTTCATCCTTCTTTCATTTAAGATTCATTGTGACAGGATCGATCCCACTGCTTTTCTTGATTAGCATTAGCATGTTGCTTTGCTTTGGCGTGCTGAGATAATGTGACTGCTGAGCGAAAAAATGGTCCTTTGCCCTTCAAAATAAGTTAAAGTGATTGTTTGACAGCTATATAAAATCATTCACATCAATATGTTCATTGATATTTGTAAAATATATATTGATTATCAAGAAAAATTATACATTTTGGCTTGTTTTCCATTAGCCTTCTGAAGTAGGCTTCTCAACAACTTAAACCAGCTTATGGTGGTCTTGCCATGCAGGTCAGTCTGGTGAGTTTTTATGGTTTTAGAGGGGTTTAGTTTGTCAGAATCAGTACCTGCCTTTCACTCAGTCCTGTATGAATTATATTTTGCACCACACATCAAAATATCCAAAACGGTTTTAAAGAGATATACAGTATTTATCTTTAAGAGTACATCCAAAAATTAAAACTCTGTCATTCACTTGCCCTCTGCAGAACAGAAAAGAAGAATGAAGAATGTTGAGGTTCAACCAATAGTTTGGTGTAGTTAAGTCAAAAAATGCATCAGTACTCTCTAATTAATGTTCTCACACTCTGGTAAGGCTCAGATATGGTTCTCCTAAGACCTTGTTGTAAATATTTTTCTCTTTTGTTTCCAAACCAATCTGGGATTTACAGCTGCTAAGGCGTCAAGCAAAAGCAACACTGAAAAGTGAGATCTCAAAAGCTTGGGACTAAAGAATTAACAATCGTCTTCTTTGGGCCACTTTAACAGATCTCTTTCTCCAGCAAAGGGACAAAGACAAAAGGAAAGAGAAGAAGGGAGTGAGAATAAGCATAAGGAATTAAAATGAGTCTTATGTGTGGAATGTCATAACAGTTTTAAGCAATTTCATTTTCATGAGAGGATGAATAATGTAGACCGCACAGCAACACAAAAGATAAACAATGGAGATGATGAATCCTAAACATGCATGCTCCAAAAAAGGAAAGGAATTATAGATCATAGTCTAATTTCAACTTTGACACGCTTTAGATGTGTTTTAGTGTGAGTGGTGACAATTTTTGACAAATACAAACATAAAATTATTTTATTTAAAGACATTGTAATTGTTATATTTAACGAGTAATACAATACTTAAAAAGAGGTTTATGAAAGTTGCTTACTGGGGGGCGACATGCACTCTAAAAAATGCTGGGTTGTTTCAACCCATGTGTGGGTCAAATATTGACAAACCCAACCGTTGGGTTTAAAAACGTAATGTCCATATTTAACCCAAACATGGGTTAAAAAAAACCCAGCATTTTTAAAGTGTACTAATATTTCGATCAAATGTACAGTTTGTTCTATTACAAAATCAAACCAAATATTAGGTGTGCAGTAAAAAGCCAATTGTAAATTTTCAAATATAACCCTATACTCTCATTTATAATGAATCATGATTTAATGTGTGTTCTCACATACAAACAGGATGTCCATATTTGTCTCTGTAGAAAAGCAATTGCTTTTTTGTAAACAAAAGACTGACAAATGCTTTGGCTATATTCACCATACAGCTCTTCATCTGAGAGAGCTATGATTTATTTTCCACTTTCTGCTCATCTCTGTCTGTCTTTAACTTCTCCTCTCATAGCTGAAGCTGCAGAGAGGCTTGGTTTCCAATACCACAGTGAGCAAGCCACAGGCTTGTCAATAAAGTAATCATTACCTCTAAATTGAGTTTGTGCGCCTGGCTGACCAAAGACACTTGAAAGGCAGTGGCTACTGTGCTCTAGATTCAATATTTTGATGTGGCACATCACAGACTATCTCAGCTGGTTTAAATGTTAGTGTTTATATGTACATTTACTCCCATGCATTTACATTCATGCTGGGGAGTAATGACTAAAAGGCAGCAAAGTTACTAACTTAACTACATTTTTAGTAGCTTCACACTAGTTCAGCTATTTTTATAATAGTGTTTTTCAGTAACAAACTATTCTTTCTACCACCCAAGACATAGCATGAATGCTGTTGTGCATAATGCTGCTGTGCAACCATTTGTACTCAAACAATATACAACTGAATTAAACCACACTTTTAAAGTGTATGCTTTTCTTAGAAACATCTAAGAGTAAGTATTATTAAGTAAATAATACAGTACATATTGTGTACTAGACACCATATCTACATAGTAGTACACTGAAAAAAAAAAGTGTGTTGGATTTACATGATTTAATTGTGTACATCAGTCCCACATGAATCAATTAAGTTAAACAAACATAATTTGTTCATGTAACTTCAACATCATGGAATGAATACATTTTAAGTAACCCAATTAAGTAGTCTCAAGGTGAATATGATATGGCTCCCTGACATGATTCAGGCATTCAATTTCATATATTCATTCATCCACTTAAATTTCATACACTTTAATGTTACACAACTGAATTATAATACTGAACTAGCTAGTTGACAAACTTTTAGCTAGCAATAGCACACATTAGCATCTTAAATGCTAAGCATTAAAAGCTCCTTCAGCAAAGCAGTTATGACATTAGCTGTATCAATCCACAGGCTAAGCAAATGCTCCACTCTTCTCCAACAATGGTAACCCACTGTAATTTAAATTGTTCTAATAATTCCAACATAATTGAATATTAAACACTATTAAACACAATCAAGTCTCCCCCTTTCTCATCTTGCTCAAAAATACATAAAATAACATTTACTCTCTCTTGATTTAGCCATATGCAAAGCATGCTGGGAACTAACAAGCCCCACCCAGTTTCAATTAATGCAACACAAATCATTCATGTAATCTCAACACAAACAGATTAAGTAAACTTCAATTTGACTTATTTAAGTGGATTGAACACAATCAAATTAAGTTAGGACAAAATGTATAGCAATTGTGTTGCTTTAGCTCATTTTAATTAAGCAATTTGAACAAGCAGTAAAAATCATTTTTTTCAGAGTAATGCGGCACGTGAACACAGAGACCTAAATACTTGGTACACAATACACTATGACGGTAACATTCGATGGATCGTTTTTGAGTATGAATGTGTCATTTTGAGTAGAAAATGAACTCCAAATCTCACAAAATGGCAAGTTACTAAACCTAACAACAAAAGCAATGATAAAACAGTGTAAATACAGCAAAAAAAAATCAACCATATTAATAATTCAAGCCCCAGTGCATGATGGGAACACCAGTATCAGAAAAGTTGAGTAGGTTTTACTTAAAGGTGGGGTAAGTGTTATTTCAAAAATGCTTTAGTAAAAGTGTCTCGGGCCGAGTACCAAAACAAACTTGTAGCCAATCAGCAGTAAGGGGCGTGTCTACTAATGATGGGGAGAAGAGATTGTTCAGTGCACGTCATTATTCAAAAGACACGACACACAGGACGGACATTAGCCGAGAGATGGCAGATAAAAAACAAAAGTGGAAAATGTCTGTGGAACAAAAGAAGCCTTACGATCAGGCAAGAAGTAGGACCCGTGTAAATATCGGATCAGCTTTCCAGCGCTGGAGAGAACTCAAGGAGCGGCAAGGCCTGCAATCGGACGCCGAGGTGGCTTTATTTCTTCTCAATAGGCGAGTAACATTGGTTTTGTTTTGTTTCACAGAACTAATATATGCTGGCTTTTGCTTGAATATGCACGTGGGTCATGTTCGCTTGCTTGTTCATTTGCAATCGTATTGTCGTCCACTTCAGCGATGATAAAGACCCATTCATTTCCACACCCGATAACCATGGAGCGTCTAAACCTCCTCCACTGTCTGTTTCAAGCGTCAGCTAAGATAATATACTCCCAATATACTCCTAATATATGTTTGTTTCCTTTGGTTCCTCTTTTCGTGATCGATACAACCCTCTAGTCTTGTCATAAATGTAATATGTTCGTGCTCATGCTATCGAGTTGTTCATGAGAACTGCGTTTGAGTTTTTGGGATGGAAGGGATGACTTTTTCATTGAACATTCGACCTGGATTACCATAGTAACACACATTGCTTTCACTTATTGATGACATCATACCCTCTGGCACAGCAGATTCTGCCATAGTCGTTGCCTGCGTTGCGTACGTATGTGTGGGGCGGAGTTATCAAAATAGGGGCGAGACCCTTTTGGGGTAGGGGAGTGTTTGTTTTGGTGATTTGAAATATCAACATTGGTTACCAGAAAGCACTTACCCCACCTTTAAAGGATTAGTTCACTTCAAAATGAAAATTTCCTGATAATTTACTCATCCCCATCTCATCCAAGATGTTTCATGTCTTTCTTTCTTCAGTCGAAAAGAAATTAAATTTTTTGAGGAAAACATTCCAGGATTTTTCTCCATATAATGGACTTCTATGGCAACCAACAGGTTGAAGGTCCAAATCAATGCAGTTTCAAAGGGCTTCGAAGGGCTTCAGAGGGCTCTGCATGATCCCAGCCGAGGAATAGGGTCTTATCTAGCGAAATCATCGATCATTTAAAAAAACTTTTTTAACCTAAATTGCTCATCTTGCGCAGCGCACCACGGATTATACAATCCCGTCGGAAAGGTCACGCTAGACACAGGCAGAAGTACCGCCCCCGTGTTTACAAAGCGGGCGTGCAAAGACTAATAGAAACGTCCTTTAGCAAAAAAAGGTAAAACAATGATGTCGGACGATTTTGAAGTTGGAGATGGAGTTTTTTTTTGGTAAAGGGCGTTTGTATTAGTCTTCGCACATTCGCTTGGGGCGATACTTCCGCCTACATATAGCGTGACCTTTCCGATGTGATTACGTAATCCGTGGCGTGCCGCGGAGCAGCGCAAGATGAGCAATTTAGGTTAAAAAGTATATACATTTTTATTTTTTTTTAGAAAATGACAGATGGTTTTGCTAGATAAGACCCTATTCCTCGGCTGGGATCGTGCAGAGCCCTCTGAAGCCCTTCGAAGCCCTTTGAAACTGCATTGATTTGGACCTTCAACCTGTTGGTTGCCATAGAAGTCCATTATATGGAGAAAAATCCTGGAATGTTTTCCTCAAAAAACGTAATTTCTTTTCGACTTAAGAAAGAAAGACACAAACACCTTGGATGAGATGGGGGTGAGTAAAATATCAGGAAATTTTCATTTTGAAGTGAACTAATCCTTTAATTTTATAACGTTGATATTTACTCTTTAATTTCTACAAGCTTGAATTGAGTACAAATATAGAAGTTACTTTGTTTTTTTTATTCTTGCCTGAACTAGCATTTTCATGTAGAAATTACATTTGTATTTTCTGTAGTATTTACTTCACCACAGAATAGTTTTTAACAGTATAGGCCAGATGTGACACATCTTCCACATTAGGCCCAAAAGTTCTTGCTATATGCGAGTACTGCACGTGCGCCGCACGATTTTTGTAACTTTGTAAAAACTAAAGAGATGGAACAACAACAATAAAATACAGCAACAATGAGGCATATACTCCAGCAGGCATATACGCGCACATAGGCTACTATCCTGGTGACGAAATTTGCGCTAACCGAAAAACTGAAGTATACGTTGGGCTTAAGCCTACGTAAATCGTGTAAACTATTGACGCCATTAGGCTTGCGATGAGTTTTGAAACATATCCTGGTCTGACGCTAAGTGCTACATTTTGTTTTTAAAATCATAGCAGCGGGAATAAGCAAACTCGCTTGCCATAAATTCTTGTTTCACTGTATTCTTAGATTTCTAAAGAATTGGTTCATCCTAAACATCTTCTCCTAAATGAAGCGTTGCACATGACGAGTCATTCTAGTGAACCGGTTCATTCTCTATGGTTCATGTAAATCAGGGGTGTCCAAACTCGGCCCTGGAGGGCCACTGTCCTGCAGAGTTTAGCTCCAGCTTACCTCAACACACCTGCCTATAATTTTCTAGTATGCCTAGTAAGACCTTGATTAGCTGGTTCAGGTGTGTTTAATTGGGGTTGGAGCTAAACCTTGCAGGTCAGTGGTCCTTTAGGAGCAGGATTGGACACCCCTGATGTAAATGAAAAGATGATTCATCGATTTGAGTCCAGGTACTGTCATATGTTTTCAACTTAAATTAGGATGTTTTTGTTGCATTTAGTATAAATGTATCTGTTTGAGTATGATACTGTCATCCTGTTCATTCAGTCCAAAAAATCGCTCAATAACAAATTATAAATCATATCTTTTAATATTTAGGTTTATTTATAAAAAACATTTATTAGACACTCAGGGCCACATCTTATCCTTTTTGAGGGCTATTTGTTGTTCAGGGACACTACGAATTCAAACAAATTCGTGTTCTATTGATCTGTCTCTACACAGGTCCTCCAAAGATCCTTGATATTACTGAGAGAAATAATTCAGCATTACCTGCTTAAGAAATGAACATTGTATGTGAAAGAGCGAAAATGAGACTGTGTGAGTAATGCTTTAAAGTTCAATGCTTTAAAGAACCAATCCAGTTCCAAAATGACAGCTAGAGCTTTTAATTGGCCTTCTGCAAGACCTCATTCACTGTGTGATGCCTGCACTATTCTATAAAAATGGACTAATATTCAACAACCCGGAAGAGCACTTTCTCTGTGCTTCACTCATCATGGACATGACTTTACAGCATTTAAAAATTTTGACCAAAGTGGAGAGGAAAGTGGGTGCTGGTTTATGGTGAATGTAGAAAGAACATCTGAACTTCAGAAATAAGCCTGCTTTTAGACCTTCTCTGTACACTCTGTCTGTGTCTGTCTGTCTGTCTGTCTGTCTGTCTGTCTGTCTGTCTGTCTGTCTGTCTGTCTGTCTGTCTGTCTGTCTGTCTGTGTGTGTGTGTGTGAGTGTGTGACCAAATGTCCCCAAAAGGATAGCAAAACCTGAGATCACCGCTGGCTGGCATTAATAAACGTACTAAATGATGTTTTGTTTTTTTTGTTTTTTGAAAATGTAAAAATGCAGAAAGTTTTCTGTGATGGGTAGGTTTAGGGTTAGGGTTTGGGGATAGAATATACAATTTGTACAGTATAAAAAAACATTATGTCTATGGAAAGTCCCCATAAAACATGAAAACCCAACATGTGTGTGTAGATTTGGCTAGGTGTGAAGGCCAGATTTTTGAAAATGTCCTCACAAATAGTAAAACATATTCAAAACCAAATTATGAGGACATTCAGTCCTCACTATTTGAACTGCTTCCCTTTAATGGGAATACCATAGATAGACCCTTCAGAAATGTATTTTAGACAATTCAATGTGGTTATTGTACCAACACATTTTGTATTTATATGCAAGTAATATCTCATATTTGTCACTTTATGCCTGTTCAGAAGTTGTGGGTCTGCCGTTTGTTTGAACTTGGGGAAAGCAGTGTAGGTAAATTTTATGAATATATATGCAAAGGAAGATGTCCTAAATGTATATTATAGAGACCACAATAATGAATGCAAATGCAAAGATATTTCCTTAATGTTCAATATATATAATATATAATTTAATTCACTAGAAACAATCTGCCTAACAGCTGTTATGGAGGTGATTCCTTTCACATCATTCAACCACTGACCTATTCAAAAGTAAGGAAGCTGTTTAATTTTTATTCTGTGATCTGCCCTTTAACAGCAATATTTAGCTTCAATAATTCATCTGTGTAATTCCACCCAGTGGTTTCAAAGGGTAAAACTGTCTTGCTTTTTTTCTACAAAGACCACAAAATAGCATTCAAGCATGATTATCTAAAAGAGAAAAATTAGGCACAAAGCACACAACAACAATAACAATAGGGGCAAAAATATACACATTTAAATAGATTATTCCCACTGTCATAAAAGAGCATGATAACAGATGATGTTACAAAGAAAGATGTTTCACACAGAATTTACTGTAGCAATCAATGTAACACTTAAAAAAACATGTTTTTGAACCGTGTGTCCCTTAAAAACCGTCTCAAGGATTACTGGAATCTCTCCCACACACACATTAGCAGAATACCCTTTTAAAACCATAGAGACACTGTGATACTTCAAGGTCAGCATGTACAGTCTGACAAACAACATATCCTTTTAATTCATAACACAGAGATAGAAAATCCATTCGTGTTCCACAGTAAATAAATTAAACCAATAAAAGACTGTAGATGTCCTGAAGATAAGTGAAAATAAAAGCACATGCCGATAGCCACAGAGAGACCTTGCAGAATTTATAATATGGAAATGTGTTGTATTTGTCTTGTCTTGTGCCTCCTTGTTTATTATTATTATTTTTTATTAGACTCCATTTTCCGTTAGATCCCCTCCCCCACCCGCATTAGTTTAATCGTTGATGCCACCAGTTAATATTAGTGTGGCAAGCAGCAAGGCCGAGGGACCGTGAGAACGGGGCGAGGCAGGTGGCGTGATGATAATGAGCGCCAGCTGCGCGCCGCACCGGTCTCAAGTCTCACGGAGGAGCTCGGACGCATAAAAGGAGGAGCTCCGTGAGACACGAGACCGCTGCGGCATGCAGCTGGCGCTCATTATCATCATGCAACCGGCCTCACCCCTTTCTCACGGTCCCTCAGCCTCGCTGCTTGCCACAATTATGCCGAGTTCACACTGGCCGATTTTAGCCCCGATTTTGACTCGCCGACAGGTTTTGCGAAATCGCTGACAAATACCCGAAATCATAGGCAAATCGGTGCTCGTTCACGCGAGTGACAATCACGCAGTGTGAATTATCAAAGACACGATCTGAGAGAATCACCGACGAGTCGCCGACGCCCGTGAGATATTTGGCATGCTAAATATCTGGACCTGTCAGCGATTCAAACTCCTGTTGTGTGAAATGTGTTCTGACTGAAAATTACATCGGTGATGACCGACAGCCAATGAGAGAGCAAGATACAGTGCAGCGGGAGGTTCAGGGAGGAGTTATAGACCAGAATATCAGTATTTTAATAAATATATTTACAATTATATCAAACAGAAACAAAGCACAAACATTTGCTTGACCAGCCGCAACAGCAGCACATTGCAAAATTATTTATTTAACCCAACTCTCTTTGCAGAACACAATCCTTGATCCCTGTGTCTCCCCAACCATTTCCTCCTCCATAATCTTATTTTCTTCTTCTCCTTTTCACTGCAAATCAGCGCACAGACTGCAGAAAGCTTGCGATCCATATTGTCTATAAGTTTTAATAACAATTCTAGTCTAGTCCGAGAACTCCGGTCTGACGCACGCGTGATCTCGCGTTGTTTCCTTGTCACTTCTCGCGTGTGTTTGGTTGTGAAACGTAGTTTGCGGATGGACAGAGTTGTCTGCGATTCTTCCTCTTGTAAAGTCATGCAGTGTGAAACCCCCTGTCACCGACCCATCGTGCAGTGTGAACACCGCAGTGACTGAATGCTACCCCAGATAGTCATGCAGTGTGAAAAGAGCAGTGATCTGACGAGTTTGAAAATTGTGCAGTCTGAACTCGGCATTAGTCTCTCATACCGACGCATTTTAGTAATCTAGTTAGTCGACACACACATAAAAGAGTGCACGTTTCGTAAAACGTTCATATACATGATAATATTCAACCGTGGCTAAAGCTAATGTTAACGTTAGCTAACGTAAACAACGCTAATTTTTAAAACATTGTTGCTCAATATGACTAGACTAGTACATAAAAACTTTACCTGACTGAAAATGTACACATTTAAATGGTCTATTCTCTACTCTCAATTGCATTTTAGTAATACGTTTTAATTACCTTCACAGTGTAGAGCACCAGTCTTCAGATCCTATCCACAGTGAGAGACAAAATGGCGATTGCAGCAGTTGAGCTTTCCCTCGCAAATCACGTATTCCCAAGGGGTGGAGTTTCCGGAGAAAACACAATTAGGCTACTTTATTTTGCTTCAATTTGACAAATTTTATATGGTTGAACATCCTTAAACAATAAATAAATTGTACAAGATTAAATTGTTTAGATGAGAAACATAACTTAATCATGTAGGAAATACAAAATGCATATTTAAAAAAATTCAACATGTCATTTATGTCATGTTTGATCTGTGTTGGTTTTTGCTATGTTTTCGGTTTCCTTTGTTTCTTTTTCCCTCTTCTAGTTAAGCCCTGTTTCCACCGAAATTACCCGGAACAAATTGTCCCAGGAACTTTTTTCCTAGGAACTCTTTTTCCCCCAGACCTGTTGCTGTCTGCTTTTCCATCGCGGTCTAAAGTACCGTGAAGATTAGTCCGGTGACGTAGGACTGCGCGTGACTTTCCAGTTCCCACTGGATTTCGTCCTCCGCATATAAGCTTAATAAAGCCTGAACCTAGTCGTCGGATAATCAGTCATAGTTTTTAAACTCCATTGTTGATTCGAATAGTAAACAACTCTTACTGCATGCACCGCAACAGACTTTTAGGTTGAAATAAAATGCTGCGTGAACTCAACCAATCAGCATGTTCAGCGCCCAAGTCCCACCCACGAAAGTTCCTGAACTTTGAAAAAGTACTACCTCGCAAGCAGGGCCGTTTTGAGAGGGAAATTTTTACCCGGAACTTTATTTAGACCCCGGTTCCTGCGGTCGAAACACACCAAGTACCACCCCAAAGTCCCTAGTTCCTGGGGAAAGTTCCCGCGGTGGAAACGCGGCTTTAGTTTCTATTGTTACTCATGGTTTGATTAGTGTTTGCACCTGATGTTCATTTAGCTGATTAGTTTGCTCTTGTATTTAAGCACTGCGTTTCTTTGTTCATTGTCTGTCCTTGACAGTACTAAGTTGGTTGTTCTGTATATATTCCTGAAATTCTAGATTGTTTTGTGAAGACTTGAGTTTGTTTCTTATAAAAGTAGCTGCGGCATTAGGTTTTTTTGCTGCAACCAGCACACGTGACAATGTGACTTTCAGTAATGACTTCATCAGTTACCTCAATGATGACCTTGTCACTGATCTCAGTGTTGGCTCATTGATTGCCTTGTCTTTGACATCATCTGTTTAACTTATTGGCAGGTAATTGAGTTTTCACCTTATCATTCTCATTTTAAACTATATAAGATGCCTGTGCTATTTACCGTTACATTTATTCATTTGACAGACGCTCAAAAGCAATTTACAGTACATTCAGCATAAACATTTTATCAGTGCACCCAGTGTTTCCTGGGAATCATTACATTGACATTTACTTTTATAAAAGCAGATGTTTTTATCCACAGCGACATATTTTCAAGCTATATATATATTTTCCCAGTATGTGTGTTTTGTTGGTAGGGGAGAGCGGGGCACAACCTAACGCTTTTTGACTTTCTCAGTTTGTATAAATCTATTTGTGGTTCAGAGTATTTATTTTTTCCCACATTAATTGCACACATCTAGTACAATTATGTTTTTTTGTTTCATTAATAAAGTGTATACTTTTTTTCTTGATTTACCCCGAAAGAATGGAAGTGAAATGTGACAACATGCCCCATGGGTGGGGTACATTGTAACATGACCAAATGACCGCTTAAAATGTTATCTGATATAATCAAAAAAATATCCAAGACAAACTAAAATATTTTGTCAATAAAATACAATTAACTTTTTCAAATAAAATAATGCCATTTTTTAATAATTAAAAATAAGCTAATTTTTGAGTTTGACAACAAACACACCTCAAAACACAGTTATACAGCATAGTTAAAAAAATAATAATAATTAAGCATTTCTGAACATTGAGTCTCAGTCATTATTCACCTTTTTCTCATGGTTTCTCAATAGAATTCATAAAAGTATAGAATAGAATAGCATAGTTCTAATAGGGGCACATTGTAACTCAGTTACAACATGCCCCACCTGCGCAACTGGGATTTAAACCCGGCTCGTGTCTTCTGCTGGTTAGATCAGCATTAACAGTTGAGAGAACGATCTCAACTGTTAAATAACACATATAAGATTTAAAATAATATCAGATTTGTCTTATTTTAAATAAACATTTAAATTAACAAAAAATTTACTTAAGAAATTTACTTTTGCTATGGTTAAATAAATGTTCAGTGATATCTTCCAAAGATTTTTTAATTTTGACGCAATTTTTCTCTAAATAATGTTGATATGGCAACTAGTAAATACACTAAGTTTCGTCATCCTGGCATGTGTGGAAAGTGTTAAACCATGTGTGTTACAACTAACCCCGCGTTAGGTTGTGCCCTGCTCTCCCCTATCTCCATTTTCAAACCCTTTGAGCTACAGGAACAGTAAAGCAACATGTTAAATTCTGATATACACAAATAATTTTTTTATAACATTTAATATTATATATGCAGTAGTTGGACAATGAAACTGAAACACC
This sequence comes from Coreius guichenoti, assembly GCA_039654105.1. Classification (NCBI taxonomy): domain Eukaryota; kingdom Metazoa; phylum Chordata; class Actinopteri; order Cypriniformes; family Gobionidae; genus Coreius; species Coreius guichenoti. Next base: position 25,540,391 of record CM077185.1, on the reverse strand, counting down.
TGGTTTTAGACCACAATAACGGGCCTCCTTTTGCGGGCAATACAGCATCAATTCGTCTTTGGAATGACAGATACAAGACCTTCACAGTGGCAAGAGGGATTTTGAGCCATTCCTTTCCCAGAACAGTGGCCAGGTCACTTATGTGATGCTGGTGTGGGAAAACGCTTTCTGATTTGCTCCTCCAAAATATCCCAAAATGGCTCTCAAATTTTTAGATCTGTGACTGTGCAGGCCATAGGAGATGTTCAACTTCACCCCCTTCAGGGTACAATGTTTGAACCATTAGGTGCACATGGTCCTCCAGAAATGTTCGGTAGTCCTTGGCAGTGACGTGCCCATTAAGCACAGTAGGGAATGCCATGATATGGCAACCCAAACCATCACAGCACGCAACAGCCCGGGTGTTAAGCCTCTTTGGGGCTTCTCCACACCGTAACTCCCACGGATGTGAGAAAGACCGTGAAGGTGGACTCATCAGAGAACAATATATGTTTCACATTGTCCACAGCCCAAGATTTGCACTGTTGGCACCAATGAAACCGACATTTGGCACTGGCACGAGAGACCAAAGGTTTGGCTATAGCTCTGTGGAGCTCTTGACAAACAGTTTTGGAGTTGAAGTGGGCATTTAATTCTGCAGTAGTTAGGCTGCTGTGGTTTTAGGTTTTTGGGGTTTTTTAGTACCTGGACATCCCTTTCAGACACTTCCTCTTGCGTCAACAGTTACTACTGTTGGATGTATTTTGTCCTATGTGATGGAATGCAGACATTATGATACCATAGCTCTCAATACACCACAAAGTCTTGCTGTTCTGGTCACAGATGAGCCAGTAAGATACGCATCAACAATTTGTCCTCTTTTGAACTCTATGTCTCTCATTATGTTGTGTGGATTGCAATATTGTATGTACAGCTGTGCTATTGCTCTGTTAATTCAACCTTCACACTCTGCTCTTACTGATGGAATGTAAAATCAGTGAAGATTGGCCACCAGGCCAATATTATGGGAAGCATGCTAGCCAGACAGGATTAAAACTTGGTTGGCTGAAGACCAAAGTTTGTTTTGAAGACTAAAAACGAGTCAAGCACAATGTTCTCTCACCATTGATTTCTAAAACGCACTCACTGCATTTGGTGTGGTCTTGTGGCTGTAAGAGCAGAAACAAAAGCTGCTGCTCTTCGTGTGTTTTTCTGTCATCTCTGAACGTGTTTAATTGTAAATATACTGTATATAGACATATTTATATGCACGCCACATTGTTCTGAGCTGTATCTTCTGAAATGACTTGAGTATTTCACCATGTGTAAGCAGACTGTGTCCAGTTTGTTATTATTTACTATTGCAATATCAGATGAGGCGATTTCAAGTATCTAAGAATGCCTGAACTAATTGTTCAGCAAGTTTGTTCTCCGTTACCATTACCCAGAATCCACTGGAGGCTGAGAAGAGGATGGTGGTAACAGTGGAGTCCATAATGAACAAGTCTGCACACTCTTTCTATAATGAGCACTATAATAATCTGGGAACACCTTTAGCCACCAGCTTATTCTACCATGATGCTGTAAGAAGCACCACTGGTGATCCTTCCTGCCTGCTGCTATCAGACAATGCAACACTCTCTCCTCCTCTCCCCACAGTCCTTGGCCACACATTACTCTTGACAGTAACCCCCATGAGGGGTGATAACATGGCACTGCATTGACAGTTGTTCTCATTCCAGGGCACAATGGCATTACCAGCTAATGCACTTACATTTTGCATTAAATTGTAATGCAAATGCATTTGTATTTTGCACACACGCCATGTCTTGTATGCATAGTGGCATTTTTTGCACTTTATGTTTGATGCATCTGTTGATCTGTGCTGGAATTGTTCCTCTATCTATTAATTATATCCATAGTGGAACAATAGTACAAACATAGTGTATGAATAACAACACTGTAAATTTTTTCCTGGAGTACCTCAACAAGAACAACAAAGAATAGACTTTTTTCACTGCCTGCAGTTTCTACTGTTGTCAGCAGAGGTCGCAGTTTCCCAGATACTGCTATTTATTTATATATATATATATAATATAATATAAAAGAGAGAGATAACTTTCTAATTTAGGCTAAATTTGCTACTCTTAAATATTTTATTTTTATTTATTTATATATATATATATATATATATATATATATATATATAGAATGGAATGGAATGGAATAAGAAAAGATAAAATAATAAATAAAATATAAAATTAAATAAATTCCTATTACCAGTAGGTATTTCTGTGTACTTAGTGCTTCCAGAAACACAGCCCATTAGTTGATTATATGATAGTTGACTAGAATGAGTAATAGTATTCATCAAATGACTCTTAAAAGATATGTCAAGCCTGATATCTTACAAGATAAATTGACTTTTGGCAAGTTGATAGCAATATCAAAGTAAGTGATACAACAAAACAACGAACCTGATGAGAAATGAGATGTGACCTTTTGTTGTCAACATGCATTAAATTGTTTTTCTCTTTCTCTTTTATTGTTACAAATATTGCTGGGTTATGCAATACTAAGGTATCTGTATACAGCTGTATACACATTGTATTAACATTTGTGATTTAATTTTGAACCATGTTTAGCTCAAAATAACAAAAAGCATAAAATATCAACATACTGACTGAATCTCAGATAAACCTATCAGTAAGAATATAATAAATATGTTCCATTTGATCTGAAGCAAACCTCGCATAGCTGTTAAAATAACTGCACATTCAATAACAAGGTTTAAATATATACTTGTCAAGTATGATAAGAGAATAGCCTCAGTGCATCATAACCCTTTACACCTGCTGTCATAAAAGACAATTTTCCACTTCCAAGCTAAAATTTGTGTTTTTGTTTGTTCCCATTTGGCTGTAGCCTATAGGCTTTCCAGTGCCATAGTACAACATCCAATCTTGGAGACTGCTCTCTCTCATATACTTGGTTGACCTTTGAGCAACAAAATGTTTGTGGACCAAAGCACTTTATAAAGTTTAAAAAATGAATTATTTATTCTTTATTAATAAGCCTTAAAGGTTAATACTTGACATGATTGCAAAATAACCCCATATCACCTGATTCTATACCCAAAATATGATGTTATATTTATATGTTAGGCTTAGTCAAGACAGGTTAAAGTAAAATGTGCGCTCTGCACTCCTGTACTATTTCTATTTTTCCTGCTACACTAATTGTCCTTCTCTGTTTAACATGCCAAGTATTAATAACTCTTTTTTATATATATATATATAGCTTGTAATATTGTTCGCATTTTGAATTTCCCTTTGTGGTTGATTTGTTACAGTGGCTGCCATTTTGTTGTTTGACACTCTAATTTTCTCCATTATGCTCATTACTGCAGAAAGATTCTGCACTGTTTCTGCAGTAATGAGTTCTGATTCTGCAGAACTCTACTGTCAGAGATTTCATTTAAATTGTTCACTGAGTTTAAAGGGTAATTCATTTTAGTTTTTAGAAAAACTTCAAAACATGCACAATCCTTTGCAAATAAAACAAAACCCTGTTTTATGCTAAATACATATAAATTGTATATAATTGTATAATTGTATATAAATTGCTTTTTAATTGAGATATTAATCCTGCTGTCAGTGTAGAGCATTTTTTTTTTTTTTTTTTGCATAAAAAGAAGAAATATAAATTTATCAGTATATTAAAGTTATATTAAAGAAATATTAAAGTTATCAGTGATTTTGTTTTCTTTATAATAAAGACATTCAGAGGAAGAATATAAAAAGCCAGAATGTCTAGCCAGATTGGATAAGAATTAATGAATTCCATGTTGGCATATAGAAGAAATGGTGTGAACAAAGATATAATGGTGCTAGTGTTCCTACTTTTGATATCCTTTTGAAAGTTACAGAAACAATCCAAGAGATTCAGTCACCAAAGATGCTTGAAAGAAAGACACTTAGAAATGTTTTTGTATTCTTACATTTAACAAGTGAAAGAAACAAAGAGAGAAAGTGTTTACACAGTGAGGCTCAATTTCAGAGATTTTATCGTCACACTGCAAAAAAAATAAATTTTGTTTTTATTTTAAACTTGTTAAAGTTTTTTTCCTTCTTATTTTGAGCATGAACAGCAATTAACAATGCAATATTTTGTGAGGTTTATTGTTAAAACAACAAGAAGAAAAAAACTATTAGAAAAACAATTAAAAACAGAATAAGTCACTAACATGGACGTCCCTTCTGAATAGTACAGCTATATGGTCTGACTCTGATTTACTAATGTCAGAGCCACTAACGGTTTTCGATTTAGCTTTGCAGGTAAGACGGAGAGAAGGAAGGGTTTACATTTAAGAAACCCATTACCCGTTTGTCCACTGTGGCAAGGTAATGGAGTGAGTGCATTATAGCAATTGCTCACAAACCCAAGCACCAGATGTCAGGAACCCCCTCAAGCACAGCCTATCAACCCCCCAGACAAAGTGCCTTAAAAACTTTCTCTGACAGGCCAGCCCCAACTGGATATATTTATATGTTTTATTAATAAGTATAGATGTTAGTGTTATGCGAGTTTATATTGAATTCCAAATGTGCTATTTCCCCACGAGGTGGATGGGAGGTATATGTTTCAGTCTGTCTTCTGCCCATTGAATTAGAACCTTCTCGGCACACTGCAGTTTTGCCTTGGTGCTCGTGGACCACAAGGACTGCGTGTAGCCACACATCCCATTCCTTCCTGGATCCCTCACCATTCTCATCAGGGAGATTGGGACGGGATAGAGGGGTAATAGGGTGTAAAGAGAGGGGAAATGCGCCACATCTCACTGCTTCTCTAAAGGGAAAACTGGATTTCTCCATCTGCCTCCAGACGCCTGTCAGATTATGGTCTGTTTTCCATGTCTTTGGCTAAGCATTGGAGGATTGAGGCTGGGAATCTAATTAAAAGGGTTTATCACACCCCTCTGTTCATAGTGCTGGTGGGAGTTGCAGAGCCATCATCTGTATCATGGGCAGGGTAATTGTTTAGAGCAGTTGTTAAGGAGTAAAATAAATCTGGAAATGATTTATTTCAGTTCAGTTATCATACACTGACAAAAATAAATAGCACAGTTTGTATAATACAGTAGCACTGAACTATCATTTTAATCAACATTGACAAGCAAACAATGTTTTGTTTTGTTTTTGTTTTGTTTTGTTTTGTTTTGGTCTGGTTTCATTAAAGTGTTAAATCACAATGCTTCATAAAAGCTTCTAAGGTGGTCTGAACTACTTTGTTTCTTGTAGCTAATATTCACAATATGCAGAGATAAACATGACAAATGAAAAAGAATCTGTAAGGGGGAGAAATGCTGTTCTGCAACATCCCAGAGCCCCATCTGTCAGTGAGTGATAAATGTGATATTTAGACGCTATATGCTAGGCTAGCGCCTTTTGTACCCATACAAGATTAATCACTTTGAAATTGAAAGGGAATATTACTGATATCATGCTGGTTGATTGGTGTTGAGATTGAAAATAAAAATATTTAAGCATAGCTATACCTTTTTGCAAATTGTTATGAGTAAAATCCTTACTACAAATGCAGAGCTGGGGAAGCAATGAGTATTTTGAATGAATGAACAATCACAATTAGAGTGACAACATCAAATGTGAACTGAAAAAGGTAGCCTATACACTGAAGACTAACTAAAATATTAATTTGTAGCTATAACTCAAATACAGTACATTGTGACAAAACTCAATTTTTTTTATAAAAAGATGTAAATAACATGTAGAGAATCAATGAATCTGAATCTTTTAATTTAGTCGAACCGTCCAAATGAACCAACTCTATAGAATGATTCGACTTTTCCAATGTGAATGAGAGAGCTGTTTAAAGTGCCCCTATTGTGCTATTTTAAAGGTTCCTAATTTTGTTTTGGAGGTCTCCTACAACAGGTTTACATGCATCAAATGTCAACAAAAAAAAAACACTTTCATTTTCTCATAATATACAGTACATTGCACATCACCACATTTTTTAATGATTCTCAAACGACTCGTCGGATGAATCAGTCTCTCTAAATCCCTACTTTTCATGAGCCTACTCTGCTCTGATTGGCCAGATGGCCCAGTCTGTTGTGATTGGTCTACCGCTTACAGCACGTGTTGGAACGGCCATTACCATAACTGAACTTCAGCTCCGTCCGGAGGCTTCCTAAACTCAGCGATTGTACACACTGTAAAGACGGTAACGATGGCATTGATTTTACCACATCAATCCGAGCGCGAGTCCGATGATGAAACATTGGAAGAATTAGTTGTAGGATTTGAGGGTGCACCAGACACAAATTAATCTTCCAGATGATTCTTTCAAACATGATTCCACACACAAAAACCCAACCCAACTCAACACTCCAGACAACAAAATAAACAATTTATGACCATAAATGAAATGGGTTCCATCCAGTCTGAGCTAAGTACTTTATGGCCTTGCAAAAGGAAGAGAGTTGTCAAACATAGGCAAACGGATTGGTTTGGAGAGGGCACAGCATGAGGACCACACCAAGATAACCAAGAGGTTGTTCGATCCCTAAAACAAAAGATCCAAAACAGATCTTCTTCTCAGCGACCTTTGAATGAGTGCCACCAAGGTGAAATCTACAAGAAAACCCACAGAGACTGTTTTTACATATAAACTGCATCAAATCATTTAAAAAGGATGGTAGCCGTATGTAGCAAGGTATGTTGTTATGGGAAGAAGGAGGCGGGAACCGGCGAACATTTAAACACTTTAATCCGAACTAAACACAAAATGAAAGTAAAAACGGCAGCCTCCTTACAGACGACTGCCGCACACTCATAATAAAACGTAAACAAAACACAATGTAAAATCCAGGCCTGGTCCTCTCTCATCCTTCACTGTCACCTTTTATGCTTCCGAGTTCCTCTGTGAGAGCCGGTGTGACGCGCAGGTGACGCTCATCTGCAATCACGCCACCGGCCTCGTGCCGCTCTCTCAGGGCTCTCGCCCGCGCTGCTTGTCACACCGGACTTTTAATCAAACATCCTTCTACTGCATAATTCTATATCATGTCTACAACCAATATATGTGACCATTATGCTTAGACTCACTCACAATTCATGTAATTGTTATAATTATTGAATGGTTGATTGAAAGCGTGCCTTGCTTGGTATCAGTATGATTGTATGCTCATAATTCAGAAGATGGCTCAATTGAAATCCGTGTAAAATGAATTGTATTCTTATAATAGAAATCATGTCTAAACTGTACTCTTTGACTCTCTGCTTAGAGTGGGAAGTTAGGAGATCACAGATAACAATGGTGAGAGGTGGGGAAACAGTCACCTCTGAACCAAGATTATACCTAATTGGTCAGAACTCATCCAGGATGGGCCGACATTTAGGTTTAAAATCTCAAGACACAAGACGATGATTTTGCTCAAGCGTTAGAGATGACGATGAGATGATTAGATGATCAGACGATTGAGGCAGAAGATCAAAGATCAAAGATCAGAGAAAATGGGTTGACAGTTTCTTTCAAGCCATCTCTCGTCTCGCTCACTTTTCTTTCTTTTACTTAAGTTCTTTTCTTTCTGTTGAGTCACGTGTTCTAAGCTAAGTTTTGTCGCAAAGTTTCGGTCAACGATTTTACAACCTTCAACCCGCCTCAAAACTTCAAACTTCATCCACGAGACTTTCCATCCATCAAAGACACAACAAGACCGCCAGCGAATCAAAGAACCTGGGAAATCCCCTCCCTAGCCAGGACAGAAAAGGGAATCCCCATTCAAAGAAGATACGAGCTACAAACGCAAGTAATACCACAAGATTCTAACTGAACTGGTGCATTAAAATCAAATTTAATAACCCCGCCTAAGAAACGGTAGAAGGGTTAAATTAATGAGTCTTATGTCTTATAAGTGCATATATTGCTAGAAACTTTCATCATTTTACTCTCTTAAAACTCATTCTTTCCTAACTTTCTTTCTTTCTGCAACTGTGTGAATGTGTGTGTGCGTGTTGAAGGGTGCGGATTCTGAAATCCGCTGCCGCTTCAATATACCTATATATCCTAATTAAAATTATAATCAAAGCCTTAATCAATATTTATCCTCCTATATTATTATAATGATTTTTAATGATTTTTTCCAGTTATGATATTACTTAATCAATAGAACCACTGATTGTTTATTGTTTCTTCATATATGTTTTCTAAAGTTTGTATTTGGTCTCTGAGGAGTGACTGAGGGTCTGGCCCATGCCAGGAGTGCAGTAACAGTGCTTACTCACTTAGCCTGGCTTCCAGAAATGAAATATGGATTTGTCTTTCATTTTATATTATTTCCTTTTACTGAAACACTAAAGAATTATGGTAAATATTGTCTGTGCCTCTTACTGAGAGAAAGCACATGTTATCAGTATGTTTTGGGAAACTTTCTGGTCAGAGTTGGGGCTCAGCCAACTCCAACCTTGGAGAAACTGTGTATCTGTGTATGTGCACTAGGGTTCTGTATTGCAGATCGGTATTAGAGGTGTACAACGGGCATGTTGTTCTGGACAAGCTGGCGCCTGCTCCAGACCTGGAAGGTCACTACGTGCCTAATTCCGGGGTGAAAGCATCAACAAGTGATCTATGGAGACGTGCATCTGATTAATTGACAATGTGTGGAAATTTACTATGACTATCTATTTTCTCTTAGCCAATCAGAATCATTCAACCTGAAGTAATGACGTAGCTAGACCTTGAAAAGAGTATAACTGTTGAGAAATTGTATGTACGAAACGGGTAGAGAGGGAGCGCGGCCTACGAACTCCTTGTGAGACTTGAAGCTGGCTTCTGCTGATGAAACTGCAAACTATTCTTCAGTAAATTTTTCTTTAATTAATTGCACTCCTGACTCTTGGTCTTCATTCTTCACGACTGGTCTTGGGTCCTAAACTGTTATCCCCTAACAGTTTTGGTGGAGAGTGCGCGGGCAATCATTCTTAGGTGACACCCCTGGCAAATCATCAAACAAGGTAGAAAGCCTTTATTATTTGGTTAGGCTGTCTGAATGGAAGAGATTGGAAAAGGAGAGCAGTGTGCTTCACTCCGTTGGTGATGAGTGAGGCTTACGTCTTACATAACTATTCAACCCAAACCTCCATCGCAAGGACGACTTGAGCAGGATGTTTCTCAGTGATACGCTACTCATTTTGAGGTACATTATGAGATATTGCAACTGTAATTCCTCACCATCATCATTATGTCCACCAACAAACCGATGTGTATATTTCTAATTTATTGCAGTGCACATGCGGGAACTGTATCAATAACTGTATCAGTAACAGCGCATATGTTATCCGAGGACTAACGTGAATAACATTAAAGTTTCTAAAAAAAAATCTTGCTCGATCCTTTATTTTTACTCAAAGTAGTAAGAATGACAGACAATCTGGATTAATAGACAGTTTTAGGTAATAGTGGCCCACAGCTGATTAGCACAACTATTTTAGTAAGACAGTAATAACGTGAGTTAGCCAGTTAGCCGGAAACTTACACAATATAAAACACAAAACCACGTATTTTGAACACCCGGTAGAAAATATATACATCAATAATTAATCATACTTACAGGTTGTGATTCTGAGGAGCAATCTAAGTAAACTGGGTACTGACCCATCTTTCAAGAGCAAGCGTTTGGTGAATCCCAAGTTGTTCGCGAATGGACAATGTAGAACATAGGCATTATGCAAATGTGTTACCCGGTGATGTGTAGCTGTAATTGATTGGGATTTAAACGGTTCAGAGTCGATTCTTTCTTTTGGGAGACAATAACTTAATTTCTGTCATGACAACTCTCAGAGTGTTTGGCATGGTAATGGGTATGACAAAGTTGATATGTTTGGTCTTGGCGGAATAGACCTGCTATGCTGCTGTTGCTTTTATTGGTGCTGCTGCTGCAGAGCAAGCACGGGACTTGCTACTGCCAATACATACACGACACGCTGCCATGAGCAAGTAGACATGCTGCTGCTGTACAATAGAGCATACACAAATTACCCATAACAGATCTATACAGGTGGAGCTGGGGAAGGTGGAGGGTTTCTGAAAGCGCGCTGCTCTGCTAAGGCAAATGCTACCCGAGTATTTGAAGGTTGAGCACGCAAGCTCATTGGCTACTGATACAGCAGGAATAATCAGCTGTGCCCTAAAGATGATGATGTGATGAACAGGTAGTTAAAGGACCTATTAGCCTGCGCCATTTAGAGTTTCATGACAGAACTTTGTATTTATCGTGCACTTTCGACTTTACAACTTTGCAGACAGTTTACATTCACAGACAGCTATATTAGACACTGCATGAAAGGGAATATTCGAAAAACCATAATAGGGGCACTTTAAGATAAACCGATTCATTAGAAAGAATATTTTTTTCCAATTCTAAATTTTGAGAGTAAGAGGGCTGTTTCACTAGGAGGAATCAGACTTGTCAGCACTACAAATGAATGAGAGAACCGTTTAGGACGAACTCATTCACTAGAATGAATTGGACGTTCCAGCAACGATACATATGCTAGAGCGAGAGAGAGAGAGAGAGAGCGAGAGAGAGAGAGAGAGAGAGAGAGAGAGCGAGAGAGAGAGAGAGAGAGAGAGAGAGAGAGAGAGAGAGAGAGAGAGAGAGAGAGAGAGAGAGAGAGAGAGAGGGAGAGGGGAGATTTTTGTTGATCACCTCAGCTCTGTAAGTGAAGTCGCTTGCGCAATAATACAACGCATCATTAAAAACACTTAGCGCTCAAAAAAGTAGCTTGTTACTGGAAAAGCTCCGCTGTAAAAGCAGCTGAGCCAAGCGTTACACTATGCAGTTAAATTACTTTACTCCCTAGCACTCCTTAATCTTTGGTCCCTATTTAAGGAATGTTATTCCCTTATTATTATTTATTTGACAAAGGTGAGCCATTATGCAACTATAGGCAACTTTTAATCTACATGTCCTGTTGCCCTCTAACACTAACCAGTGTGCAAAGATACTAATAAATTAAAAGCCTCTAAAGGTATAAGAAGCAGATAACGTGTGTTAGAATGGAATGAATTATAAACAGGCAGAGATAAGCAAAACCTTCCCCCCAGGGCTTTCATATCCCGCAGTTATTTTCTACCAGTCTCTGTAACATGAATCAGTATTTTGAGAGTATGCGAATAATGGGAGTTTTCTTGACAGACAGAGACATGCTCTCAGGGAATACTGTATGTGTCATGCTGTTATTGCTGTTGGTTTCTTATGCATTTGAGTGATGGACAGCTGCTGCAACTTCCATTTGGGAAACAGTAACACAGACATGTACTGTATCACCATGCACATGTATCGATGCACATCCTTTCCTTCATATTTTACAGCTAACATCCTTGTAACTCTGAAGCAATGTTATCAAACAGATATTCCCCTCAAACAGCTCTGAGGTCAGGAAAATGAAATGACAGGTGCCAAAAGCATGTGGGTTATTTTGGGATGATTGATTTATCATGACTCAATCAACCATCAACTCTACCCCTCCTCTCCTGTATCTCTGCGCAGATTAAAAAGATGGAAAAAAATAGCGAGTGTGTGAGGTGTGGGTAGAACGAAGGGTCAGATATGATGGGAGTCCGTGCGGAGTAATGGAGATGTATTATTTTGGGCGATATGGAGAATTGCTTTTTATCCCAGCTGATTGAATTCGAGGCAGGGAGATATTGATCAAATGGGCCATCTCTTTCCTTTCCTCTCATATTACACTTTCCCTTCATTTTCTTTTTTTTTTTTTTTTTCTTTTGAAAAGAGACACTATAGATTTATTGATTCATTTAATTAAAACAACATTGACCTAGCGGCATTTTGGAGAAAAATACTTTTATTTCTACTTTCGTTCAATTATAGTAACTCAAGTTTGATCCCTCCATTGAGTTGAAGGTCGATAGGACCGTTCTTTTAATAAAAATTTAAAAAACGCATTTGTTTACAGGCTTTTCCCCCTCAAGCTCTGTTTAAATGGACATTTCAAGGAATTAACCTATGGGTTCTAACTCATAAAGGTTTGATTACACCCGCAAAGTACAATAAAATATGTTCTATATACCAACAACTTACAACGTTTTTTTCTTTATTATCTTCTCAAATACAAGACGACACTTATTCATCAAAGGTTTCTCTCTTACTAATACATCCTTCTTCTCACTGTCGACAAGAAGGAAAGAATCTTTCAGTGTTTCTATGTGTGTGCGAGAGGATGTGCAGCTGTCCACTGACATGCCTAATTGCAGCATGAATTAATTTATTTCTTTTGGCTGTTTTACATGTTCTGACCTATATTATTACAAATCTTGTAAATGTGCTATTGTTTATTTCCTCACAAATTTCACACTGATAGCGGGAGACAAGAAACAGAAAGAAACAGACCAAGAAAAGGAAAGGGTGAAGCTGATGGGGGAGTGAAGGAGTTTGCCAATTGATTTGGATGTGTTTCAACAGGGAATGCCAGCACCAACTGGGATTGAGGCAACATAGCACAAGTCAAGGGAAGACGGAGAGGAAAATGAGAATGTGACAGGAGATGATGCAGAAGTTGAGCCAAGGACGAGGTGATGTAAAGTGCCAGGATGCACATTATTGATGTCAAACAAGGTTAACTGAGGAAATGTTACGAATATCCAGAAACCAAAATCTAGAGAGATTTCCAAGTAAAAAGAAATGAAAAATCCATTTTATTATTATGTACTTACTCTTGTGTCATTTGAAACCCGTAAACTTTTTTTTTTCAGTGCAAAACAAAAGGAGACATTTCGAAGAGTTTGTAGAGAATTTGTATGAATTTGTATGTTTCGTATGATCTGCTTATACTGATAAAGTGATTCAGTTGTGAAGTAAATACTACAGAAAAAACAAATGTAATTTCTACATAAAAAAGTTAGTTCAGGCAAGAAGTAAATTCTATATTAGTGCTCAATTCAAGCTTGTAGAAATTAAAGCGTAAATTTCTACGTTTTAAAATTTAGTAAAACGACTCAACTTTTCTGATACTGGTTTTTCCATCATGCACTGGGGCTTGAATAATTAATGAATTAACACATTTTCCAGCTGTATTTACACTGTTTTATCATTGCTTTTGTTGTTAGGTTTAGTAACTTGCCATTTTGTGACATTTGGAGTTGATTTTCTACTCAAAATGACACATTCATACTCAAAAACGATCCATTGAATGTTACCGTCACTGTGTATTGTGTACAAAGTATTGAGGTCTCTGTGTTCAGATGCTGTGTTACTTCTATTATGTATAGTAGGTATGGTGTCTACACAATACCTATTGTGTTATTTACTTAGATGTTTCTAAGTAAAGCATACACTTTAAAAGTGTGGTTAAATTCAGTGTTATATTGTTTGAGTAAAAAGTATTGCAAAGGAAAGTTCAACTAAATAGAAATTACTCAACCTTTTACTGGCCATGTTAAAATTACTTATTTAGGTTGTCTGTGATCTTAATCCAGTGCAAATCGGCCATGTCTGTAATTTGTAAAGTAAAAATTCCCCCGCAAATGACCTACCATGTTTCGCCGAATATTAGTCCTGTGCAAATCTGCATCTCTGTGATTTGGCCAGGATTTGGCATGGTCGTATATCATTTTTCAAGGTTTTTGTTTCCTGTTTTTATCCATCTTTCATGAAGAATAGAGGCTGCGTTGGAAACTTTTTGAAGTTCAATATACAACTATACAATTTGCAGAAAGAGAAAGCTGAAAACCATCAGAAGAGAGAGATTAGATGGAGATGGATGATGTGAGGGTGAGGAAATTTTCCCACCGGTTAATCAACGCGTGACAACACCGGTAATACCGGTATCACCGACGGGGGCTTTTAAATCGCTAATTCTAAACCGAAATTAAAATGTGCACGGCCGCACAGGCATTCATAACGGTGCAGAGAAGCGCAAGTGTTTAATTTCAATTAATTACTATGGAAGTTGAGCTTTTGTATAAAAATATAAATGATTTTTATTACTATAAAAATCAAAACGACAGTGGGGACGGTGCCACGGTGGGCATGTGATGTAGCTAATCGGTGTTGTGGCTGAACACCGGTAACACCGGTAACACCGGCAACACCGACTATCTCAGCAAGCCTAGATGACATGTATAGCAGCATGCGGTAAGAAACATTCTTCTGTTTATGATATTTCATACAGCTATACCTGTAACGACAAAATATTTCCAAGTCTTGACATCATAAGTCAGTGATTTCGAGTAAAATCACAGGGACACTTATCCCGTGCGAATGCGCCACACGAAATTCAGATGTGGGGTGGTAATTTCCACAGATAATACTTATCCCGTGTGAATAGGGCTGTAGTGACAGTTATATGTAGGGGAGGAATTTCATAATTACTTTTTTTTTTTTTAAATTGTGTCTTTGCACAATTCACATGAATTCATATGAAATTGTAAAATAGTTACATTTTCCTGTAAGATCAGATCCCATGCAATTACAATCAATAGATACTAAAGCTTTCAGGCTTCAAAAAGGATGCAAAACCATCATGTAAAAGAGCAACCAGGACATTCTTCAAAACTGTTCCACAGGAAAAAAATAAAATAAAGTCATACAAGTTTTGATTGAGATAAAAGTGTAAATGATGATGACATAATTTGCATTTAGCTTTACTATCCCTTTAAGAAATTTCCACACTGTCTCAGTATTTGTTGTCATTATAATTACCGCATGAGTTAAAAACTTAAACCGCAGACTTATTAACACGCTACTATCACAGATGTGATCTCAGTGCACTTTCTAATATTTTTCCAATATTTCTATGTTACTTTTATTCTTTTTCTTCCCTCTCTCCTTGGAGAGAGAGAGAGAGAGAGAGAGACTCTGAGTGGCAGAGATAAGCCGGCATCAATGCTACAGGTTTAACCACAGCCTGACGCAAACCAAAGAGAGACAACCACGGGGCAAACAAACGATTCGGTTAAACATGTTTGACAACGACACGCTCACTCTCCGGTTACATTCCTCACACTTTGAAATGCAAACGACATTGACAGACAAACAGGCATGTTCAAGGTTTGCTATATTTATTTATTTATTCGGACTTACTCAGGGGTATGGGATGAGGAGAAAGGCCTGATGTTCTGAGATGATAAGATGCTTGAAGGTTGAGTTGTAGATTTTGCTTTCTCTAGCTACTGCTTCGGTTAGATAAGGCGATTGGCATGGCAGTAGAGCAATATGAAAAACAGTTTTAAAAGGTGCCCTGAAGGTTGGTCCTCCTGACAGATCCTGTTGAGCATGGGCATTCATATAAAATGCATGAATGTGTGAGTCCTTGATAAAGAGCAAGAACTTTAGAAAATCTAAACAATACCTCAAAACCAATAGTATTCCAACATACTGCATCATAATTTTAAGTCAAGGAACCTGTACAGGTGAAATGTCCAATGACACCACATGTATTACCAAACTTTGCAACAGTAATTACTCTTTTCAAACAGGTTTTATGAATAGTCCCCCAGTATGCCATTGATTTCAACTTAATCTACATTAACATGGAATGTGAAAAAGTATTTCACATCATCTTTATGAAATTATAGTCAGAAAAAAAATTAAATGACAACATAATTATATATATATATATATATATATATATATATATATATATATATATATATATATATATATATATATATATACACACCAATCAGGCATAACATTATGACAGGTGAAGTGAATAACACTGATTATCTCTTCATCACAGCACCTGTTAGTGGGTGGGATATATTAGGCAGCAAGTGAACATTTTTTTTCTTCAAAGTTGATGTGTTAGAAGCAGGAAAAATGGGCAAGCGTAAGGATTTGAGCGAGTTTGACAAGGGCCAAATTGTGATGGCTAGATGACTGGGTCAGAGGATCTCCTAACCTGCAGCTCTTGTGAGGTGTTCCTGGTCTGCAGTGGTCAGTATCTATCAAAGTGGTCCAAGGAAGGAACAGTGGTGAACCGGCGACAGGGTCATGGACGTCCAAGGCTTATTGATGCACGTGGGGAGCGAAGGCTGGCCCTTGTGGTCCGATTAAACAGATGAGCTACTGTAGCTCAAATTGCTCAAGAAGTTAATCTGGTTCTGATAGAAAGGTGTTAGAATACACAGTGAATCGCAGTTTGTTGCGTATGGGGCTGCATAGCCGCAGACCAGTCAGGGTGCCCTGCCAACAGTGGGCACGTGACCATCAGAACTGGACCACGGATCAATGGAAGAAGGTGGCCTGGTCTGATGAATCACGTTTTCTTTACGCCATTACGTGGATGGCCGTGTGCGTGTGCGTTGCTTACCTGGGGAACACATGGCACCAGGATGTGCGTGTGCGCTGCTTACCTGGGGAACACATGGCACCAGGATGCACTATGGGAAGAAGTGGGATTAAATTTTTTTATTTATTTATTTAATGAAATGCATTAATAATGTTTTTTTTTTGTGATGGCCATAATAGTTTGTTCGTTCGTAATTATTCATTCTTGTAAATAAAAACAATTATATTAAAATCTTAAATTATATATAACTCTTTAAAAAAGTATTAGTCAGTAAGAGAGGCTATATGTGTATGTTAAAATATGCTGCACTGCTTTCAAAAGGTTATTTTGTCTTGCTTTCAAAACTGCCCGTCAGGGTGGGTTTTTCCTTTCAGTAATTAAATAATTAAGCCCAGGCTGCTGTGGTGAGAGATAAGTGCTAGAGGGAAAGTTTTAGCATATTAATTAGCAGTGATTTAGTATCCGCTCCTGCTCCAATAAAGACCTGAAAGCAATCGCCCCTCACAGAGGACATACTTAGTGCTGGTCCTTCCTATACACAAACTACCCAAGGTGCGTAGGGCCCCCAAACCACTAGGGGGCCGCCTTGCTCTCAAAGATTATTTAAGTAGCATGTCACTCTAAAATGTAAACATATTTTTTATGACATGCAAATATAAATGTAGATTCAACTTTAGCGGAGCCATGTGGAAATGTCTTTTTTCTAATACTTAATGATTTATATTTATTTAATAACTGTTTTGGACTGGAATCATGCAGTGGCAGATACTGACATGCTATATGGCTTCTAAACAAAGCTATCTGCCCGGAGCAGAAAAAAAGAAAGAGAATACGCCTAGAACATAGTAGGTAGCCTATGTATTTTTGTAACATTTTAAATTCTCATTTAGTCTTGACAAACCAATAAATAAATAAACAATACTCCAGACAGTCCAGATCTCCAGGTTCAATATTAGTCAACTGTGTTTGGTTAGAAAGGCCCCATGATGACATGTAATTTTCAGATGTGTCAGTATACATCAATAATCAAAACGTTCTTTTAACGTGTGGTTTAATGTATAAGAAATAAACACAATCCTGTTCAGTCTGTCCTGTCCTGTCAAGTGCTTTAGAAACAATGCCCATTAGTCTAAAGTTAGTACATTTAGAGAATTATATATGTATTTTTGTATGTTTACTTATTTCTAAACTATAGCCTATTTATCATGCTTTAGTTTCGTTATAGTAAATCACGCATTTGTAAAATAATTCCAGCTTAAGCCTTAGCCAGAAATGACATGGGTTTTCAAATAAATATAATTTTATATTTGTCTTTTGCACAATGAATTTAGAAATTACAAATTTCCACTAAGATTGAGTCTCACTTGCAATTTCAACCACAGCACATCAAGTCATGGTGGGGGCCAGATTCAGATAAGCGAATTGTTTCATTACAGCCTCAAGCTTATCTTTTGAAACCAAAGCATCAGCTTCTAGGGTTTTCAACATATTAACACAAATTTATCGTACCTACAGTGTTTTCACCAACCCAGAATTCAGTCCAATAAACATTATCAGAGTTTTGCAAGAGTGAGAGGGACAGGAACATATTTATTATACACATTTTTGTCATTTAAACTCTCTAGTTCTCTACTTGCTTTTTTATATATTTTTGCAACATGTTTTTGAGTCATTGTCTGTAATTTTACATCAACCTGTATAAAAATTATTGTAGATCTTTAAAAGGAATTCCTTAAGACTTCAATCTTATGACCTTATTTTTATCTCGTTCTTTTCTTAGAGTGAAAGTCTCTTCTTTGTTTCTTTCTTTTTACTTGGTTTCATTTACAATATTTGCGAATATGGCCAAGTTTCCCACACTTTCTTGTGGGTGAGCGGTTACAGTTACGTGCAAAATGGCCCTGCTGACCACAATTAAAACACTCTCTGTCATCTGGTGGAGCAACGTTCGGCAACCTGTGTGCTCCAATCTCAGTCTGGTTCCCAGTCTCTGGGGCGGTGCCTAAAGCGGCAACCACTTGGACAGTCTGAGAAGAGAGCTCGGGAGCAGATAAAACAGACAATGGCTTGCAATTCATGGCGCTATCTGCTTTTTCAAAAACATCACATTTGGTTATCAAATTGTACCATCCCACAGTTACTTCTGGGATTTTTCCTTCGGGGGTTAATGGCACCCCACCCATTTTACAAATCCATGAATAAGCACAAACAGCTAGAAATTAGAATTTTTCTGGTTCTCTCTTTGTTTGTAGCCAGTCAAGTTGCTGTTTAACTTTCCAATCAGAATTAAAACCCTTCAAGTTCCGCAAATTTCTTTGAAGTGAGGGCTTCAGAGCAGAGCTGCTTACAGCGTTTGCTCTCTTCCTTCTCAATATCTTTATCAGGACTGATCAAGTTACTGATCATGTTACTCAATTTGTCAGCCATATCTTAGTCACAGTTAATACTCACCTGAAATTATAACAGCAAGAGATGGAGGCGGCGATCTTTGAACAACACAGCTTTGGCTTCTGCGTGATGAAACTGCAAAGTACACTATAAAAACAAAGTCACATATACTGGTCCATGCCAATTTGGGTCACAGCTTTTATTTTACTCGGGATCATTCCAAATGCATCCCTGGCAAACAACCCTGTATCTATTTTTATTTTGTTTAACTAATAATTTAATTCCTAACTGCCTGATTCTCTAAATTCAGGGTACCCCTATCTGAGATGGAGCAGGTTTGCGGTCCCTACCGGACCTTCAATCCAGGGACGTACTCCTGTAGGGGTAGTGCTACACCAATGCCCTCCGGGGCCTCCGCTTGAGCACGCTCGATTGCACTGTCTGCTACCATTAACCGTAACAACGCTATCAGCGACTTCTTATACTATTAAACTTTAGTATAATTAATCCTCACTCATCCTCATCGGAGTGAAGCTCTCCCGCTCTCCTTTTCCAATCTCTCCATTCAGACAGCCCTAACCAAAATAATAAAATCTTCCTACATTGTTTGTTGATTAGCCAGGGATGTCACCTAAGAATGATTGCCCGCATTCTCCACCAAAACTACAGTTTGGACCCAAGACCAGTTGTCAAGAATGAAGACCAGGAGTGCAATTAATTAAAGAAACATTTACTGAAGAATAGTTTGCAGTTTCATCAGCAGAGGCCAGCTTCAAGTCTCACAAGGAGTTCGTAGGCCGCGCTCTCCCTCTACCTTTTTGTACATACAATTTCTCAACAGTTATACTCTTTTCAAGGTCTAGCTACGTCATTACTTCAGGTTGAATGATTCTGATTGGCTAAGAGAAAATAGATAGTCATAGTAAATTTCCACACATTGTCAGTTAATTAGATACATGTCTCCATAGATCACTTGTTGACGCTTTCACCCCGGAATTAGGCACGTAGTGACCTTCCAGGTCTGGAGCAGGCGCCAGCTTGCCCAGAAAACAAGTCCACCCATCTCCTAGGATGCCCGTAATCCACCTCCAATACTGATCTGTAACACAGAATACTGGCGCACATACACAGATACACAGTTTCTCCAAGGTTAGAGTTGGTGGAGCGTCAACTGAAAACAACATAGTTCTCCAAAACATACTAATAACATGTTCTTCTCCTCAGAGAGAAGTACAGGCAATATTCATCTTTATTCTTTAGTGTTTCAGTAAAAGGAAATAATATAAAATTACTAAAATATAATATAATATAAAATAAATATAAATAAAAACATAATTCAGTAAAAAGGAATGAAACCAGCTACAGACGTTAGAGAACAATCAAACTAGAAGAAATCATTTAAATCATCTTAATATGTAGGAGGATAAATATTGATTAAGGCTTTGATTATAAATTAAATATATATATTGAAGCAGCAGTGGATTTCAGAATCCACCCCTTCAGAACAGATGGGGAGAGGGGTGTCATTTCGTCGGGGGCCACTTCACAAAGTTTTGCTTAGGGCCCCGAGAAATGTAGGATCGGCACTCGTACTCACCCTCTCCTTGGATCTTTACTCGCTTGCAAATGCACTTTTGCCCCAGCCTCTCTTATTAAACGTTGTTTTTTCTGCTATGCGGAGCATCTTAATTAATATTCCTGATACATAGAATTTGTTTGAGCATTTAATTACTCATCAAACTATATGTAAATTACTGTTATTCTAATGCATGCTTAGGCTGGAGTGCCTATTAGGACTCTGCCCCAAAAGCAGAGCTTTATCTAAAAAACCAAGTGTGATGGCTGTTTTGGACTCTCATGACGTGAATGGAGCATATGTTTCTAACTGAGGCCTGATTGTCTAAGAACACTCAGGTTGAAGTTAACAACTTCTACTGTTCCCTGCTTTTCACAGAGAGTGAGACTTATTTGGCCCTTTACACATTCACAGCTCACGAAGCTTCACAAGTCTGATTAGCCTGGCTCACACTGCAAAAGCACTCCACTTGCCAGGTAAAATGTTTCGGGGAGGACACAGCAAGGAGTATAGTACAATTTGAGGCTATTTTTTTGTTAACCCTGAATCCCTTGCAATTACGCCCAATCAGCCATTTCGCAGTGTGAGAGTGAGCTCTGTCCCATGGTAATCAATCTGAAAAATACCTCACTGCTGGCATGCTGCTTAGCTTGGAACTCATGCCGTCTCTCCCTCTCTCTTTTGTGAAATTGTATTTATCATTTTCTATATCGTTCCTCCCAACCACTTTGTTGCTATCCATCTCTCCACTACAGCACGACACCTCTCTTAATTTGAATTTTCCATGCTGTTTTCTGGCTCTCCGCATCCTTTTTCCTCGCTTTACATCATCATGTCCTCTCTCTCTTTCGCTATCAGAGCTGTCATCTCTCTTTGTCTCCAAACACACTGATAGTGTTCCCAGTATGTTTCCTCAAGCCCACAGTGTATGTGTGGGTGTGTGGAGAGATGTGATATGAGAATGCAGTTGCCCTGTTTGGAGGGTCTAACAGCTGAGACACTGTTAGATAGGCCATTTGGGGAGGGCGATGAGAGCTAACTGGTGTTCATAAGATGTGGCTGTCAGACAGGATGTTGATGAATGAGTGTCTACAAGAGGTGGCTGAGCAGGATAGGTTTTAGGCAGTTGATAGAGAATGTTTGATGCTTGCTAAGATTGAATGCAGTTGTTTCAAGCCGATTATTGATCGGTAATGGGTTGGGTGGGCTGATATGACTCAAGCAGACAGAGTTTGAAGATAGAGAAAGGCCCGACGGAGTTATTTGCAGTGTGCAAAGGGCAATAATGACTGTGAAACAGGACCGATAACTAGTCAGGTGCAACCTCACTAACAAACGGCGTGCATGGAAATGCTATGAATACTGAAGAAGGTAAATCGATCAACACTTGTTGATGGGGGAATTATATTTAAACCAATTTTGGCAGTTTTGGCACACAAACCTTTATCAGGATTTAAAGAATACAAATGAAGAGAAACTTTTTAATTATAAAACAATAGGAAAGTCCAACCATCGAATAGAAGAAAACAGAATGCTTTTGTGATCTCTCTCTCTCTCTATTAGGAGTTAGTACGTTTTTTGTTTGTTTTTTTAAATAAATTAATACTTCTATTCAGCAAGGATGCATTAAACTGATGTTCTTTTAAACTTTCTATTTATCAACAGATCCTGAAAAATATGTATCATGGTTTCCACTCAAATATTAGAAAAACTGTTTTCAATTGTGATAATAATAAGAGATGTTTCTTGAGCACCAAATCAGCGCATACAAATTCATGTGATCATGTGACACTGAAGACTGGAAATAATACATTCAAAGAGAAAATAGTTACTTAAAATTGTAATAATATTTCAAAATATGTACATTTTTACTCTGTTTGATCAAATTATTGCAGCCTTAATGAGCATAAGTCTTTTCAAAAATCTTGCCAACCCCAAACTTTTGAACGGCAGTTTATATATATAAATGTTATATATTAACTGTTACAAGGCTGACATTTCAGACCAAATTGCTTATAGCATTAGCAGACATTAACTAGTCTGTTCTAAATGCTTCTGTCTCTCACATTTGTTCTCACAGTTGATCATAGCTTTAGGGTTAGACTTACTGCAATGGGAAAGGTGTGTTATGGTGAGTGCTCAACCTTGACAGCACACATTACTAGCTGCTGTATGCCAGCATAGCACATTTTTCACAGCTTGCGTATCAAGGGCCTTTTAAGCTGTCAGAGCACTTTTTCTGTCCAGCAGCACAAATCTGCAGAAAGGCTGAATTCTAACCTCAGTTTGACATGTCTAGTGTGCTAAAAGAGATTTAAACAAGCCCTATTGGCCCTATGGCCTCTCTCTCAAGCACACAAAGGCGCAGACTTCCCGAGCAACCAAATATACCTGCATTCTTCCTTCCTCCAGACATTTTCTCATCAAATGCCTATTTGGTAGCATGGATTACTCAGATCCTCTCAGGTGTGTGTATGTGTGCACATACTCGCAAGCAATTCGGTGTGTGTGCATCCTTTTGAAGTGTCATGTCTTTTTGCAAAAGATTTGTGAGAGGAGGTGAAGATATTTAGCAGGGTCATATGTAAAGGGGAATGGTGCTCCAGAGAGACACTTGGCAGGCAATTGTAAGTCAGTGGGCCATGGCAAGACATTGCAGCAATTCACAGACTTGGCTGCACATGCATGCACACACACACACAATCTGCATTACAATATCCAAAAAAAAGGCACTTTAGAAAATCTGAGATACACAATATGGCCAAAAGTATGTGAACACCCCATTCTAATTAATGAGTTTAGTTCAGATAACAGGTGCAAAAATCAGGCATACAGCCATACAGTCTCCTTAAACAAACATTTATATTAGAATGGGGAACTTTTCTATTCTTCTATGAATGAAACAGGGTCCTTAAAGAAATGGTTTACTGGGTCTGGTGTGGAAGACCACATCTAAACTTCACTGAACACTTTTGCAATGAATTGGAGCGGTCAACTGTGAGCCAGACCCCATCAACAAACATTAATGCCTGACCTCAGTGATGCTCTTGTGTCTGAAAAGAAGTAAATGCCAAGCCATGTGAAACTGGAGGCTGTTATAGCAGCAAATGGATGACCAACTTTCCTCTTCAAGCCCATGGTTTTGACATTAAATATTCAACAAGCATGGGTGTGTTCAGGTGTACACATTCTTTTTGCAATATATTACAGTTCCCATCTCAGCCAATGGTTATCAACTCAAGAGAGTGTTTAAAGTTACAAATATAAATTATACTAATGGAAATTAATGATCAATCAAAGGCATTAACGTGCTAGAACTTTAAGAAACCATCTACTCCCTGAACTGAAACATAGGGCTGTTATTGGCTAAATTGTATTTTTTGAAGTTTTATTATACATAAAATGGAATGGATTCCGTTTGAACAATGGGGCAATATTTATTGTAATTCTGATTAAGATTAAATGTGTAGCTGGCAAAGTACTTGGGAGTAAATTTAGCTGAACCCTAACGCTCAAAATACTTAATTGGTTTGAGTAGGACAAACTTAAATTAAACAAATTAGTTCAGTTAAATTAACTCTTATGAGTGTTTAGAACTTTTTTTTCTTTTGAGTTCACAGCACTGACATACAATTGTGGTCAGAATTATTGGCAGCCCTGGTAAATATGATCAAAGATGGCTGTAAAAAATAAATCTGCATTGTTTATCCTTTTGATCTATCATTCAAAAAAAGTTGCAAAAACCTAACCTTTCATTGAAGTAAAAAAAAAAAGGGAAGTCGGGGGAAAATCACATTATGAAATAAATGTTTTTCTCCAAAACACATTGGCCACAGTTATTGGCACCCCTAGAATTTTTTATGAGTAAAATATCTCTGAAGTATATTCCCATTAATATTTAATTTTTTTTAGCACACCAGGGTGACTAGGAACATGAAATTGTCTAGCTATGACGTCTTGTTTCACAGGAGTATAAATATGAGGAAACACAAAGGCCAAATTCCCTTTATCATTCATCACAATGAGTAAAACCAAAGAATATAGTTCTGATGTGCAGCAAAAGATTGTTGAGCTTCACAAAATAGAAAGTGGCTGTAGGAAAATAGCTAAAGCATTGAAAATTCCCATTTCCACCATCAGGGCAATAATTAAGAAGTTCCAATCAACAAGATGTTACGAATCTGCCTGAAAGAGGACGTGTTGTCTATATTGTCTTAATGCACGGCGAGGAGGAAAGTTTGAGTAGCCAAAGACTCTCCAAGGATCACAGATGGAGAATTGCAGAGATTAGTTGAGTCTTGGGGTCAGAAAGCCTAAAAAAAAACAATCAAACAACCCCTACATCACCACATGTTGTTTGGGAGGGTTTCAAGAAAAATCCTTCTTGCTCATCCAGAAACAAACTCCAGTATATTCAGTTGTCAGACACGACTGGAAATTCAAAAGGGACCTGGTTCTGTGGTCAGATGAAACTATAAAAAGAGCTTTTTGGCAGCAAACCCACCAGATGGGTTTGATGCAAACAGGGATAAAAAGTACCCCATGTCCACGGTTAAAAATACCACTGGATCTTTAATGTTGTGGGCCTATTTATTTGCTGGAGGTCCTGGACATCTTGTTCAGATACATGGTATCATGGATTCTAGCAAATACCAACAGATAAAAACCTGATGGCCTCTGCTAGAAATCTTATAATGGGCCATGTTTGGATCTTCCATCAGAACAATGATCCAAAACAAACATCAAAATCAACACACAAATGTGTCACTGAGCACAAAATGAAGTTTCTGCCATGACCATCCCAGTTCCCTTTCAGTCAGTACACTACGAGTTACGTCAGTTACTGACGAAATGGGGGTTTCGCTTAGAAGCCAATCGCCTTTGAGCTCTACAAAACGAGCCAATGACATGAAGATGCCATGGGTCTGCGGAATTTGCATAACGCAACCCCGCCCCACCGCATGGGTATAAAGGGCGTTGCGTGGCAATCTCGCATTATGTTTTTGCTTCAGAGCCGAGTGTTACTGCCTGAGCGTTTTCTCTCTTCAAGATGAGTGTCTCTCCAGAGTGTTGGTGTTACGGCACGTTCTAGCGAGTTCCGCATTCCTGTCTGATCTGTGCAGTGATCTAGCACAGCGTGTGTGTTCTCCCTAGGTGCTTCAGCATTTCTGCAGAGCAAAGACTCCTCTCTAAAAGAGCTGCACGCAGCACGTCTTTTTCAAGATGTCTCGCCCATGCTCCGTTTCTGGGTGCGGTCGGCTGGTTCCTCCGTTTGACGGGTATGATCGCTGTTTGGCGTGCTTGGGCCTCGTGCACGCCGAGCCCGCGTTCATGGATGAGTCATGTTCCCACTGCGGGAACATAGCCATCGCAGTGTTGCGGTCAAGACTCCATGATCTCCGTACTGGAGGGAGGGTCCCCTCTACGAATCCTCCTCGGGCCACACCCCCTTCTAGCACACTGCAACCTGTGGTGTTCCCAGATGAGGGCGCAGGTGTTTCCCGTCCTGGGCCCTGCGTTTCATTTGGCGCACCGGCGGAGGATACTATGTCGATCGCCGCATCACAAGGTGGGCTGGATTCCTCCGGAGATGACGATTCGGCTGTGTTGCCTCCTTCGGGAGTTCCAGCATTGCCCGAGTATGATCCAGAGCTCACAGCCATGCTTTCCCGGGCGGCCGAGGCTCTTGGGCTTGTGTGGAACCCTTCGCCATGTCCCGAGTGCTCTCGGCTAGATGATTGGTATCTGGGGGCGGCCCGTGCCAAAGGCACCCGTCAGCCCCCAGTGCCCTTCTTCCCGGAAGTGCATGAAGAGGTGTCGAAGTCGTGGAAGTCTCCCTTGACTTTTCGCGATCGTTCGGCAGCCACTTCCACCTTCACTGCCCTCGATGGCGGCGCGGTGAAAAGGTACACTGGGGGTCCTGGCTCTGTTGCGATGCAACTGTGTCCGCAGAGTGCTGCGACATGGCATGGTGACCCAAAGCACCCGTCCAAGGCCTGTGGGTTTACGTCTACTTTGGTGGTGAAGACCTACAGAGCTGCAGGCCAGGCTGCGTCCGCCCTGCATGCGATGGCCACCCTTCAGGTCTACCAGGCGAAGGTGCTCAGAGACATGCACGAGGGCAATGCTGACCCCGCATTAATGCAGAAGCTGCGGGCGGCCACCGACCTCGCTCTACGAGCGACGAAGGTGACCGCTCGCTGGCAGACGAGACCCCCGTGGAACGCTGGTCCTTCCCTGGTCTCCTCTGTCAGGGCGCGGAATTCGACCTCGCCCACACCTCGGGACGCTCCCACGCCTCCCATGTCTGGGCCGGTCATTCCGCCTCGCTGCCCCATCGGGGGTACGCCTGTGGGCCGCATGACCCCGCTGGTACAGTTTCTGGGAGCCTGGCTAGCGCTTCCCAATCTGTCCAGCTGGCTCGCTCGCACCATCAGGTTCGGCTATGCGATTCAGTTCGCACGGTCTCCTCCCTGCTTTCGGGGAGTCCGCTATACCATGGTGGGTGGCAATGCCCCTGTCATGCGTGCGGAGGTCTCGACCCTACTGGCGAAGGGTGCGGTCGAGATCATCCCTCCAGCCAAGATGGAGTCCGGCTTCTACAGCCCTTACTTCATTGTACCCAAGAAAACCGGTGGGTTACGGCCAATCCTGGACCTGCGCATCTTGAACTGAACCCTTTACAGGCTCCATTCAGGATGTTGACAGCCAAACGCATTTTCGAATGCGTTCGTCCATTGGATTGGTTTGCAGCGATCGACCTGAAGGACGCGTACTTTCATGTCTCCATTCTTCCTCGACACAGACCGTTTCTATGGTTTGCCTTCGAGGGGCAGGCATATCAGTACACGGTTCTCCCATTCGGGCTAGCCCTGTCCCCTCGCGTCTTCACGAAGGTCGTCGAGGCAGCCCTTGTGCCGCTCAGGCAACACGGGGTTCGCATCCTGAACTATCTCGACGACTGGCTGATTCTAGGCCACTCTCGGGATCAGGTTTGCGAACACAGGGACCTGGTGCTTCAGCACCTCGCCCGTCTGGGCCTTCGGGTCAACTGGGAAAAGAGCAAACTCTCCCCAGTGCAGAGGATCTCTTTTCTCGGTATGGAAATCGACTCGGTCGCCATGTACGCGCAGCTTACGAGCGAGCGCGTGCAGTCACTGCTGACTTGTCTTCGCCAGTTCAAGGGCAAGAGTGCGGTTCCACTGAAATATTTTCAGAGGCTCCTGGGGCATATGGCATCCGCAGCCGCGGTAACGCCGCTCGGTTTGCTTCATATGAGACTGCTTCAGCACTGGCTTCGCGATCGAGTCCCGAGATGGGCATGGCAACATGGCACGCTCCGGGTCCCAGTTACTCGGGCCTGCCGTCAGACCTTCACCCCGTGGGCGAACCTCAGTTTTCTACGGGCAGGTGTTCCCCTAGAACAAGTTTCCAGGCATGTTGTTGTATCAACAGATGCCTCTGCCACGGGCTGGGGCGCCATGTGCAATGGACATGCTGCCGCGGGCTCCTGGAGAGGACCCCAGCGCCTATGGCATGTCAATTGCCTCGAGTTGCTGGCCGTACGTCTTGCCCTGCACCGCTTCTGAGCCCTGCTCAAGGACAAGCACGTACTGGTCCGTTCAGACAGCACGGCGACAGTAGTGTACATCAACCGACAAGGTGGTCTACGCTCCCGCCGGATGTCGCAACTCGCCCGCCATCTCCTCCTATGGAGTCAGAAGCATCTGAGGTTGCTTCGTGCCATTCACATCCCGGGAGAACTGAATCGTGCAGCCGACGAGCTGTCACGGTTTCAGCCGCTTCCGGGGGAATGGAGACTCCATCCCCAGACGGTTCAGCTGATTTGGGAACAGTTTGGCGACACACAGATAGATCTGTTTGCCTCCCACGACTCTTCCCATTGCCGCTGGTATTACTCCCTGACCGAGGGGACCCTCGGCACGGGTGCACTAGTGCACAGCTGGCCGCGGGGCCCACGCAAGTATGGCCATATTGGCCCGGCCGGACCTGGTTCTCAGAACTCATACTCCTTGCGACAGCCCCTCCCTGGTCGATCCCTCTGAGGAAGGACCTCCTTACTCAGAGACGGGGCACCGTATGGCACCCACGTCCCGACCTTTGGAACCTACACATGTGGGACCTCGACGGGACGCGGTAGGTTTGAGTACCCTGCCACCTCAGGTGGCGGCTACCATCACTTCCGCTAGGGCCTTGTCCATGAGACAGGCCTATGCGTTGAAGTGGAACCTCTTCATCACCTGGAGCTCTTCTCGCCGAGAAGACCCCACGAAATGCTCAATCGGGTCCGTGCTTTCCTTCCTCCAGGAAGGGTTGGAGCGAAGGCTGTCTCCCTCCACCCTGAAGGTCTATGTGGCCGTGATTTCGGCTCATCATGACCTGGTGGATTCAAAAATGGTAGGTAGCACGACCTGGTCAGCAGGTTCCTTAGAGGAGCGAGGAGATTAAATCCTCCTCGTCCTCCTCAAATACCCTCTTGGGATCTTGCAGTGGTTCTATCTGCCCTGCAGAAAGCTCCCTTTGAGCCTCTGCAGTCTGTGGAGCTGAAGTTCCTTTCAATGAAAGTGGCGCTCTTGATTGCTCTGGCTTCCATCAAGAGGGTAGGGGACCTGCAGGCATTTTCGGTTGATGAAGCGTGCCTGGAATTCGGGCCGGCCAATTCTCACGTGATCCTGAGACCCCGGCCTGGATACGTGCCCAAGGTTCCCACCACTCCCTTCAGGGATCAGGTGGTGAACATGCAAAGCGCTGCCTGTGGAGGAGGCAGACCCAGCCTTGGCACTGCTCTGTCCAGTACGCGCCCTTCGCGCTTACGTAGACCGGACGCAGTGTTTCAGGACCTCAGACCAGCTCTTTGTCTGTTACGGAGGGCAGCAGAAAGGGTTCAGGGCATGCCATGCCCCCTTGGGGTTGAGCACACTCCACTAGGAGTGTTGCTTCCTCTTGGGCTTTAGCGCATGGCGCCTCGCTGACAGACATTTGTAGAGCTGCAGGCTGGGCAACACCCAACACATTTGCAAGATTTTATAATCTCCGAGTGGAGCCTGTGTCCGCTCGTGTACTCGCCCCAAGTGACCAGTAACTGGACAGGCTCAGCTTGCTGCGCCATTCTACTCCACGGACTGGATGCGTGCGCATTTTCTCTCAGGTGAGCTTCCCAGTAAGCCCTGAGCTCCTCCAGCATTGCTTATGTCGACACCAGAGTGCATGCCCGCTTGGTCAGCCCTCATGTTCGGCTAGGTGCCTCTGTGTGCATGGTTCCCCCGTTGGGCAACCCCCACATGTGTATTTCCACGGTAAGTCTCTCTGAGCACGTGTCTTCCCTTGGCAAGACACCCTTGCCACACCTGGGGTTGAAAAATTTTCCACCTGCGGCTGGATACCCCGGAGTGCTCCATATGCAGTCCCTACGGGGGTCATATGTGTATTCTTAAGTCCTCCCTTCGGGCAGGCATTGTGTTGCATTTCTCCACGTGGGATATGCTTCCCAGTGTACCTTGGTATCGGCGTTGAGCCTAGCCCCTCGTTCGTGCTAAGACAGGGAGCCCTGGTCAGCGCAGGACGCTGGAAGACAGCCGTCGTGGCGAGATTGTATTGGGACCCCCATTTCGTCAGTAACTGACGTAACTCATAGTGTACTGACTGAAAGGGAACGTCTCGGTTACGTATGTAACCCTCGTTCCCTGAAGGAAGGGAATGGAGACGTTACGTCCCCATGCCACTTCT
Organism: Coreius guichenoti; assembly: GCA_039654105.1. Taxonomy (NCBI): domain Eukaryota; kingdom Metazoa; phylum Chordata; class Actinopteri; order Cypriniformes; family Gobionidae; genus Coreius; species Coreius guichenoti. Next base: position 25,510,364 of record CM077185.1, on the reverse strand, counting down.
GCTGTACTGCTGGAACGGCAGGACGCTCATGCCTCGGCTCTTCAGCAGGTAACATAATGCGAGATTGCCACGCAACGCCCTTTATACCCATGCGGTGGGGCGGGGTTGCGCTATGCAAATTCCGCAGACCCATGGCATCTTCATGCCATTGGCTCGTTTTGTAGAGCTCAAAGGCGATTGGCTTCTAAGCGAAACCCCCATTTCGTCAGTAACTGACGTAACATCTCCGTTCCCTTCCTTCAGGGAATGAGGGTTACATACGTAACCGAGACGTTCCCTGAACTGAACCCTATAGAAAATGAGTGGGGTGAACTGAAGAGAAGAAGCACCAACATGGATCTGGGAGGATTCTGTATGAAGGAATGGTCTCTGATCTCTTGTCAGGTGTTCTCCAAACTCATCAGGCATTATAAAAGAAGACTCAGAGCTGTTATCTTGGCAAAAGGAGGTTGCAAAATGTATTTAATAAAAAGGTGCCAATTATTATGGCCAACGTGTTTTGGAGAAAAGCATTTATTTCATAATGTGATTTACCCCCCACTTTCAATTCTTTTACTTCAATGAAAGGTTAGATTTTTGTGAATTTTTTTGAATAAAAGATCAAAAAGATAAACAATGCAGATGTATTTTTACAGCCATATTTGATCATATTTATCAGGGGTGCCAATAATTCTGACCACAACTGTATTTCAAGTAAACTGAACTGTTTCATTGTTTTGAGTTGTATGAACTCATTTCCTTTCATTTAGACTAACTTAATTTTAACTGACACTGGGCTGGGATTTTTTATTTCCCAGCATGCTTTGCCCATGGCACTCGAAAGGCAGAGTAAATGCTAAAATTAAGTGTTATATAATGGGGTTTTTTGTGCACGATTAATAGTAAGGGAGATTTAGTAGTGATTCATATTTTGTTATGCTAATTTAGAAGAGTTTCTGTTAATGTGGGTTTTTGGAGAGTTGCCATCATGAAGAGTTACCATCAAGTGGCGCATGCTGCTTGGTTTGAGAGCAAGTAAGTTACATGTTTTAAGTTGCTGTACTCATTCAATAAATGCTATACCATGCTATTGTTAATATGTTAACAAATTAGCAAGTTGGCATTTTCTGAATTAGTTTATTATAGCTAGCAAAATATTTTTGTGATAACCTGATAATTTTAAGTTAAATGTATATATTGGTGTACTCAAATATTGTTAAGAACAATAAAAATGTATGAGTGCAAAATAAAAATCTTACTTAAAGGTGGGGTAAGTGCTTTCTGGTAACCGATGTTGATGTTTCAAATCACCAAAACAAACACTCCCCTACCACAAAAGGATCTCGCCCCTATTTTGATAGCTCCCACATACGTGCGCAACGCAGGCCACGACTATGGCAGAATCTGCTGTGCCAGCCGGCCGAGGCTATGATGCCATCAATAAGTGAAAACAATGTGTGTTACTATGGTAATCCAGATCGAATGTTCAATGAAAAAGTCATCCCTTACATCCCAAAAACACAAACACAGTTCTCATGAACAACTCGATAGCACGAACACGGTCCAACTAACGAATATATTACAATTATGACAAGATTGGTTATATCGATCACTAAGAGGAACCAAAGGAAACAAACATATTAGGAGTTTATTATCTAACTTTTCGGACACACTGCGAGCTGACACACTCAACTGAACTTGACATACAACGTGGTTGAGTAAATCAAACTGAACTAAAAACTACAATCATAAGTTAATTACAGAAGCCCTCATAAGCACCGTAATCATATATTTTAGCCTTGTATTCCAGCAAAAATATAGTAATATCCTTAGAATTACTTAGAATTAACTTTTCTAAAAATTTTGACAGGCTTAACCTTTCAGAAAACTACCCTGCACAACTACACAACTAACATCATTTCCCAGCAGTGCACGCCATCCTGACCATGTCCTCTTTTTCATGTTAATTTGACGCTGGAAAGCTGACAGCCAACACAGTGTTTTAAGCTCAAATGTAAATTTCCTTTAAGTAACTCCCAGACCACAGAACAAGAATACTAATTCTTTGACTTGGAAATTCATAGGGGTTATTTCATCCATAGATCCCAAACTCCCAGCCCAGGGATCGGCTGTTGGGAATAAAGTGAGGCCTACCTCAGCCACCACCACTGAGCATTGCTTCCGCAGGCGCAAAAGGCAAAAATTGGAGGCTTAAAAATTGTACCTGTCATTCTCACACATGTAGAACAGCTCTTTTTTGGCATTTCAATTAAGCTGGAGATGGGGAATCTCACCTAAGCTGTCGGTGTGATCGTTGCTTGGTCTCCGGGAGGATTTCAGCACTATCGCTCAGTAGTAGGACATTCCTCGCAGACTTCATTATTGAACTGCTGCTCTGTGGCTTACAGTCAGAGCATATACATAATGACAACCCACAGCTGAATCTTCCCCTCTATAGAGATGGTATTAAAATGTCATATCTGTTTGATGAAATGATGGCAACATCATATTTTAATGCTTGTTGCACTGATAGATTTGGCTTTATTCCCTTTGCAGCTGTGAGACTAAAGTGAAACACTGTGTTATTATTTTCATAATGTAATGTAGTCAGTATCTTCTGTAAACAAATACATTTTGAGACATTCTTATTCAAACAAGTACATGAATTTAAAAAACTGCACAAGTGATGTTATCAGTTAAATACAGATGAATAGCATTGTAAAGACCTCTATTGCCTTTACAATCATGGTTAAATACCAAAGACACATTATAATAATGCAAGTTCCACTCTTAAAATGTACACTATGTAACTTTTGGCCCTCTAGTGTTTAAAAAAAAGACAAAACTGCATACTTTTTTTGCGGAAGAACATTGTTTTGATTGTGCTTTGTGACGGTGTGGATGAGTATGGTTATCCTACTGCTCATAAAACATTCACTGCTTAAGAGATAACCAGTTTAGATGGAAAGGATCTCAAGCTGACTAGCTGAAGACGTTACTGTAGCTAAAGCCAATGTTGATTCTCATTTTATTATGAGCTCAGTCGCGTTCTTTTTTTTTGTCAGCAGACTGACATTTAGCGGCTCCCTATCAACCTTTCTCACTCGTTGTGAGAACTAACCTATGCCACTCCCACACCATACATGCGCCAAAGTAGCCAGAGCAACTTTTCCAGAGATGGTCTTATTATTGGGAGATACGACCACTGGAAAAAAGCGTAACGGCTAACTTGGATCACGTGTGCCTTGATAACCAATCACATTACAGCCTTGATGTCATTGAATTTTGTTTAGAGTTGTGCGACAGTCAATCACTGTTTGCGGATACCATAGAAATGAATGAGAAGAGCCGCTAACTGAATCATACCTGTCACACAATTGTCCGTGACTTCTCTTATAAAACAGCATTTTTTTGGTGTAAACTCTAAAACTAGATCAATCCAAAACAAATGTTTAAGAGGCAAAATATTGGCAGATGGGCTGTCGATTTATTCAGCGTAGTGAAGACTCTCCTCCATTGACATCCATTAAAAAAAACGCTTTTTTCGGCTAAGGTTGCAGGCTAGCGTTCAAGTGGCTTGGACTTTTCTCTACGAGACATATGTGAAAACCATCCCGCTGGGCTCCTAGGTCTAAAATACAAACACTTACAATAGGCTTACCATAGTGAATCAGGGTAAGACAAAAACACGTTTTGAAAGAAGGATTGATATATTGACTCACTGTTTAATTTTTGTTCATTTTAACCAAAAAAACGTTACATAGTGTACCTTTTAAAGCAATTGCGAGACATAATGTCCAAAAAACTATGAACACAATTATACTTGCAAGATATAAAGTCTCAAAGTTTAAATCATGAAAAATAATGTGCACAAGAGAAACAATGTACAGTGCCATAACTACTATACAACATTAAAGCTGCAGTAAGGTGTTCACAGAAGCTGTCAATGCTGTAGAGAAGCCAGGGATGGATAGAATATCTAATCTCTGTTTATTTTACATTGTAGCAGTACATTCGCTGGAAGACTTTAAAGCACTTTTTACAGATCTGAATCATGTTTTACTTCTGCAATGGCTTTTTTCCATTTCAATTTTTTTCTGTCAGAGGCCCGTCCATAGTCTGTACTTGTTATAAGCCTTGGTTTCCCGTACAAAAATACATTAACATCCTTAGAAAAAGACGCATTTACTTGAGAAGCAAAATTGCACATGATATTAAGAATATATATTGGAATATATTAAGATATTAAGAAGTCTTGGAATAAATTGTATGTATAAAATGAAAATACTAATTAAGAAAATCTAAACTGTGTTCTGATGAAATACAAATGCAGGGCAAAGGAGTTTAACTTACAGTTTTTCTCAATCACTTTGGCACATTTTTCAAAACAGTCTTAAAATTCTCTAAACTGTAAGTTCAGTTGTCACAACTACATCAACTCTATAGCATGTCTGCAAAATGCAGTAACTCACCCAAAACATTTAATTCATGCTTCAAAACCTAGTTATTGTGTCAGTAAATTGGCCAATGCCACCAAAATAAAAATGTTTTTGTCATCGTGTGAGTCACACTGGTCAAAATGTTTAGATATTTTTTCACCATGGAAATATTTGTTATATACAAATTTCATGCGTTTTTTGTTGTTGTTGCTTTTTTGTTGACAATTTTTGGATAATGTATTGATTTTCTATACTATACAAGAATGTCAGTTTTGTCTACCTGAATGCTCATGTTACACTGAGATTTTTTTATACAGATTCCAATAGTAGGTACAAGTTTACTAGGAAAAGTCAATACTGTAGAACACAAAAAGAAAATGAACATTTGTATTTATACAGTACATTTTTGTAGAAATGTTTTATATGTAAACTGAAAATTTACAGTTGCTTGTTCATTTTTACACACTCTATTATGTCTTCCTCTAACACCACCTCACATTCTTTTATATCTTCCTATTGCTCTTCCATGGGAAGCAACTGTGAATTTTCAGTTTATGTGTAACACATTTATACAAAAATAAATGTATTTATACAGTACTGCTGTAGCTGCTGCTGTTTAGGGTTGTGACGTTCCTCCACGTTCAAAAATTTTAGTGATCGTGCTGGGCAAACTTATTGTTTTGACAAAAAAAATTATCATTTGAAAATTGAGCCAAAGCGATTGAGAAACTGTAACTGGATAGTTAGTATACAGTAACTGTAAATGTTCAAGTAAGTGTTAACTGAACTAAAGGGTGCGTATTAGTATTTTACTGTAAAAGGGACAGATCACTAATGAAAATTTTGTTATCTACTTACCCTCATGTTGTATTCTGAAGAATGTTTTTACACATATAAAGACAGTCAATAGGGTCCAAACAAACACTGGTCCCCACCGACTTTTATTGTATAGACAAAAATACCCTTTTAGTACCCTTTAGAGGCAGATTTGGTACAAAAGTTTACCTTTGAGGATGCTTCCTTAGTGACAAGCTAAAGGTAACATTTTTGCACATTTGTCTTCCTTACAGTGTACCTTACCAAGCTACCATAAGTATCTTTAGTAGTATCAAACATCCATGTGATCCCAATTCCTTTGGGCTTCTGGTCCTATGTAGGCCTACCAGTGGTGAGAGAATTTGCTCTCCTGCTCAACCTGACGAGACATGTGAATGCGTGGGAGTGCAGAAAGTGTAGAGGTATCTGTCAGGCCTGGAGCAGCTGTAATGTAATGTTAATGTTCAAGATGAAAACTGTGCAGCCGTCAGTCAAACCCTGGTAACATCATAATTTCAGCCCAACAGACGGCGCAGTTTCATGCCAAATCTGAAGGAACAGACACACAGAAGTTCCCCTGCCCCCTTCTCACTCACTTCACCTGTCATCTTCTTTGTAATCACGTCTCGATTTAGTTGTTTCCATCATTTGTTCCTTGGTGCATGTAATCACCAAAACAAAAAGCCAGGCTCTGGTGAAAGGAAACATATGTGCATACATAAATACATGTACTAATCTCAAAGCAAATAGGCAAATCACAAACCATCACTTTTTTTACATCCCACCTCTTCTCCCTCCATCCTGAGCCTTTCTTTTTTTTCATATCACATTGTTGCATGTTCTTCTGCAATTGTCGCAAGAGAGAGAGAGTAAATCAGAGAGAAAGAAAGAGACGTGATGAAGCAGCAGCAAATAAAAGTGATCTATCTTTATTTCCTGAGGCAAAAGGGATGTCTTACAAACTATTTCAGAATAAAATGATCACTCAAACAGGATTTAGAGGAACCCACAGGGAGGGCACGACATATCCCACTCTCCTTCTGTCAAATCCAATAAGCTACTTCCTTTTTTCTCATCTGCTGCTGTCCCCCCATTTAAAAACATCTCCAGATGCATTCTACTCCAAACGGATGGTGTAGGGGGAGATGAGAGCTCGTTATGGTATTCGAGGCAGACGGAGATGTTTCAGTATCTTTATATGACATATTTGTGCCAACGTACAGCTTATCTCTCCCATCCTAGAGATAAGCTGTATGTACATGAGGCACGTCTTCAGTCGGTCTTCTGACACTCTGCCATCATTGAGATGAGCTCATTTGACTCGGCAGATAAGACTACAGCACTCTTCTAAAAGAAGCCTGTACTGCTGTGGGCATGTTTTCCTAAAGACGTTTCGTGATGATGATGTTGTTTGGTGTTCTACTGTTCCATGTTGAGAAGCTTTTGAGTGCTTCCCCTTTAGCACAACACACATTCATTTAAGTTGCATCTGTGTTCTAAAGACTATGCAGTTTCAAAAAGAATTGAGCGCGCCTGACCTGTCCTCCCTGATTCGTGTAATCTTTTTCTTGTGCGTGGGTGCTCTTTGATGCCATCAAAGTAACAGCCTCAAAATAAACAGACAATAATACAAAAATAATGTGAAAAAAATAACAACTACAGAGTACACTCATGATGTGCATTCTTTATAACTAGCGCTCAGGTTAAACCCTCCCTGCCATGAAAACAAGTGGTGAATATCAACTCATATCTATTGTACTCTGTCCTACCATAGAATGCAAACAGGAGAAATAAAAAAACATAAAAAAAAATAACCATAGCTGACAGCTGTATGATTATCATCAGGTATGGATGGATTTAAATTGCACAATAATTGCACAAAATCTGATTGCAGATATTCAGATTACCACACGTATCAACTATTGGGTGGTCCTTTTTTCAGTATAGTTCCAAAACACACCAGGGGAGTTTTGTGTAATTTGTCAATTTATAAATTGGAGGCGATGGAGTGAAGTATGATATATTAGCCCATGTTTTGTTATAGCTGTTTTTACATACAGCACATTTAAAATGCAATAGTGCCACCTATATGTAGAAGACAGTCAGCACAGCACAACAGGACAGGTAATAATAGGCAGTATTTAGATTTTCAAGGTGTAACTGAAGTGTCGTTGTACGGGGGAATATGATTGCCACTAATCAGTGTGTTAATTCAAAAATTAAAGTGTGTGTATATATATATATATATATATATATATATATATATAAACATTTTTTTAACAGTTTTAAACATCTATTTATGCAAAAACCTGTAAACCTGTAAAAATAAATCTGACAAGTGACATTACCTTGAATATGGAAAAATGAATGGCTATTATCGTGTATGACGATGTATGAAGTTGAGGAGTTGGAACATTCTACATGCTCTCAAGTCCAAAAAAGACTTTATTTCGAAAAGTTTAAGAATGGCCTTGAACATGGAGCAACATTTGTAGCCTATGTATGTACTAGCCTATGTATGTACTAGTATGTGGCTAATAGCCTACCGAGTTGTGTCTGTCTGCACAAGAGCAGCGCCAGGGATACAAGAAATACAAATAGCGATATCACTCTTAAAGGTGCTGTATGTAAGTTTTTGACTGTACTAAAGCATAAAATACCATAATATGTTTGCAGATATTTAGGAAACATGCTATGTTCACATACTCGTTTCTCTGAAAAGCAATGCTGTAGCCAGTTATTCTATTTTGAAATGTGCATTCCGTGTGGAATGTCTGTTTTTGTTTTGGTCTGTGTGATACTGCATGCCGCCAGTTTACCCAATAGTATTTCGTCACCCCAGGTTGCCAGTTGGCGGAAAAAAAGTGTATTGCTACCATGGAAGCCAGCAAACAAACTGGGTCAGCCATTGCAGATTCTACCAGACCTAAAAAGCCTCAGCATCCATCTAAAAATCTAAAAAAGCACATTAAAACGCGGATAAATCAACTCATCAACTTGCAGTGTGTAAGTATCCTCGCCTTCCATCATCAATTGCACTCGTTCCTGCTGCGTGTCCTCAAACTGGCATCCCGCGTCAGAGACAAGTCTGAGGAGGAGGGGGCGGAGCGAACAATATTTAGAATTTGGACTGCAGTACCCATTTCAACCACTAGCTGTAATTCTTACAAACAGCACCTTTAAAAATAAAGGTTCTTTATGGGCATGTGGTTCCATGAAGAACCTTGAATATCCCTGGAACCTTCCCATTGCACAAAAGGTCCTTTATAGTGGAAAATGGTTCTTTTTAGATTATTAAAATGTTCTTCACACTAACAAAAAAAACTGTTATTTTAAGATCTGTTCACTGAAAGGTTCTTTGGTAAACCCAAAATGGTTCTATGGAATCGAGAAGCTGCATCCCAATACAGAGACTGCATCCTTCGAAGGGTGCATTCGAAGGCCGATTGAGTCACAGCGGGGCGACGAAGGCTGTCCCAATTAAAAAGCTCTTTCAAATGAGCCCGTGAAATGAAGGATACAACAGATGGATCCTTCGCGGCCTTGCCTACCCCAGAATTCATTGCGCACCAGTGACGACAGGATTTTTTGAGTTTTTACATGCAGAATTAGACTTTTAAACGTAAGTATTGGGTTTCAACTTACACAAATGTCTTATGATACAAATGTAGAAATAAAAAAAAAACTTTAAAGCGGTTAAAATGTTGACTTATCTTACGATTATACAGTATGCGATTTATACAGTATATAGTTAATACTTTTTATTGTACAGAAATGGACCACGTTGAATATATTTAGACAGTTTGTGAACCCTGTTTTGTTTTTAGACAGTTTAATATAACTTTCAAAAAAGTCCAGTACAAACATTACTGTCACTCATCAACGGCAGTTGCTAGACGACAAGAACAATCTTCCGTAGGCTAGACCATCCCATTTAACAACACTTGTTCTGAACTTTGTGGCCTTCGAAGGATGCAGCCTCTGAATTGGGACGCAGCTATAGAGTGGCGCAGGATGAAGTATTTTTGTAGGCCAAAACCCATAAATGAGTTAGCATCTTAGCACTTCCGGTTCCATCATCCTTAAGTGTTTTTTTAATGGGATTTTGGTTAAAACTCTGAAATAAGGTCTGTGGTGAACACAAGCTCAAGATATTTTCTCACGTTTTATTGTATGACATAAAACACACCAGTAATACCACACTCGTGATTTTTAAAGCTTTTACGTGTCTTAAAAAAGGCAGTTGCTAACAAGTTGCTAAATCACACCGAACAGGTAAACTCATCTACGCAGTAGTACGCACTACACTGTAAAAAATTTCCACTTATTTCAACTTAAAAACTTAAGTTCAGTAGCTTACTTTAAATTTTTAAGTAGAATCAACTTGGTTGTACAAGCTATTAAAACTAAAATTACATTAAACTGACTTAAAAAAATCAAGTTGAATCTCATAACTCATGAATCTCATATAAATATTTGGTAACACTTTATTTTGACTATAAGTAACTTTGCAACTACATGTCAACTAACTCTCATTAGAGTTTTAGTAGACTGCCTGCTTAATATCTGCTAATACTTTATTGTGATGGTCCTCCAGACATTCTACTGACTACACTCTCAGAAAAAAATGGTACAAAAGCTGTCACTAGGACGGTACCCTTTAAAAAGGTTCTAATATGTACCATTTAGGTACTAATATGTAAAATTTTGGTACCAATATGCACCTTTGAGGTACTAATATGCACTCTTTAGGTACAAAGGTGTACCTTTTGAAATAAGAGTACTGCCCCAGTGACAGCTTTTGTACCTTTTTTCTGAGAATGTAGAAGTAACTTTGCAACTACGTCAACTTATTCTAACCCTAACAGTCTAATACTCTACTAACACTTAGTAGACATGTTGATGCAACGTTACTTATAGTCAACAGAATGTGTTGAAGGGACCATCAAAATAAAGTGAAACCAAATATGTTATTAAAAAAAGTTGAAATTGCTTAAATTATTTTGATGCGTTAAAAAATGTAAAAACAGTTGCCATGACTTTCTGATTATATGATTTTTTTTTTTTTACAGTGTAGTCTGCTTTCACAGCCTCGTTGTGTTTATAATTACGCTCTTGCAAACTAGTATAACTCACACTTGCAGGGAAGTTTTTAATAAAGACCGAAAGAGTTGTCGGAAGCTTAAAGGTGCACTGTGTAAATTTTAGCAGCATCTAGCGGTGAGGTTGCGAATTGCAACCGCTCACCCCTCCCTTTCGAAGCACATAGAGAAGCTACGGTGGCTGACACAGGACAAAGAAGCAGAGAGTAGCTAGCTCTCTGTAGAGCAGTTTGTCCGTTTAGGGCTACTCTAGAAACATGACGCCGCAAAATGGTGACTTCACTGTAAGGGGACCCGTGGTGTATGTACATAGAAATGGCTCATTCTAAGGTAATAAAAACATAACGGTTCATTATGTAAGGTCTTTATACACCACTGAAAACACAGTTATGTATATTATATTGCATTTCTGTCAATAGATCCTCATAAATATTACACACTGCACCTTTAATTGTGGTGACATTGAAGTCTGGCGATTGTATTTAGGCTTCAAAATTCATAAAAGTTGTATTCATTTGTGAAAATTATCTTGATGGACAAAACATAAGTATCATAACCTTTTGTTGATCACAGAGCTTATTTCTTTGTGATAATTCAAAAGCCTATAGAAAAGTCATCACTGCACCACTCTATAGCCACATATAGATTTACAAATGGAGTTCAGTATAGGGTGTTCATAATGCTTTATTCTGACTCTTTCATAATGCTCTATATTAACCTCACAAACAGACACGCAATGCAGAGCCTGTCGTCAGTCACGAGAGTTCACAACACTGAAGCCTATCTGAAGAAATAAAGCAAACCAACCATAAAATCGTATGCATAAAATCATTATTCGTTAAATACACAGTCATATTATAGCACCAACATGAATGGTCCGTGTTGAAGTCCCCCTTTTTCCATTAAAACTCTTTTGTGAGCTGACAAATTTAAACAGTCTTACATGGGACGATCATCAAGAGCAGCATTCATAAATGTACACTTACATTTTCCATTATATCAAAAATGACAAGGAATGACATGATGCGGAGGCAAACGCAAACCTGACATATGAACGCACAGAAAATGATCCAGAACTGAACTAAAGAACAGATTATCCCTAAAAGCCCACTCATACTCCTGACACAAACATTGGTAATATCTAGCCAGGAACATCAGAGCCTGTCAATGTTGGCAGAATATCTGTGCGAGGTCATAAACAATCCAAAACCTTATTAAAGATTGTTATGAAAGTGTCAAAGCTTCCTACATGAAGTAGGATTTAGTTAAGTGCAGCCATAGAAAAGAGTGCTTTCAAACATATTTAAAAGCTCAGTGTTGCTGTTACTCAGTTAAAGGGCTTTTAAAACTAACAAGATATTCCCACTGTTTGAGTACATGAGTGGAAATCAAAACGGTCCGCTTTTAAAGCTAATACAGAAGTTTGAACATCAGACATGGGTAATATATTTCTATAATCTTGGGTCTCTGTGTTAAAAACATCACATGACTCAAACCCAAACCCTTTTGTTTATACTTTTGAACTTTTTCCAACCAATCAGGAGAGACGGTTCATGAAAAAAATAAATACACTACTTTTCAAATCAGTAGATTCACTTATAAAGAACCCTGACCTCTTAATGCAGCACCAGATTTAAGAGCTCACTGATTAATTCCCTTTATTACTTTCTGGTGCCAACATTTTTTATGATTCTCCTCTTACACATTTTTCATTGAGAAAGCTATTACCCAGGACAACTGGTGCTACATGAAAAAAAAAAGATTAAAAGGGGAAAAAAACAGCCCACTCAAACAGCCTCCCTGTTGCAAAATTATAGACAATGATTCTGTACAGATGCTCAAGTTAGCATAGCAGTCGCTTTAAGAGGAAGATCGTACAACAATGAGGTCTAGCACAGCAAAGCTGGTAGCTGATTACATGTTAAAGCTCTATGTGTTCATCAGATGATTGAATCTAAACTGTTTTACTTAATTTGCTCTTTAACTTATGAAACTGTAGATTTCATCTGTGACTACTACATAAATTATCATATTTACACATGATTGCGGATACAGAAATGTTGTACACTTGGGTGTAATCCACTTTGGGAGATGTATGACATCATCAGGGCAGACTTAAAGGGATAGTTTATCCAAAAATGGAAATTCTGTCATCATTGACTTTATTTTTTGTCAGTCATAAACAACTGGAACGACACGAGGGTAAATAAATGATGACAGAATGTTCATTTTTGATGAACTAACCCTTTAGGTTCACCTAAAAAACAATACAGTAATTCTGAATGGCATTTGTGCAACAACAACAAACAAAAAGAAAAATAATAATAAAATAATTTCCTGAAATGCCTCAGGAGACTAAAATTACTCTTTTCACACTTTTTTCACACATGAAAGCAAACTGTAGTAATTGTTTGAAACCTAGTTAAAATGTAGCTGTTAAAATAACATAAGATCAGAGAGAGAGTACCTCTAAAGTACCTCAGCTTGTGTTTACATATACACTGTACATTTATGAAAGAAAATCCACGTCTAAGCCACACAGTCAAAATGTTAGTGAAATCAAGACAATTTACACAACTTAAAAAATGGGTTGAAACATGTCTACAAAATTTGTGACAACGCTACAATAAAGTTCAATTTGTTTACATTTGTTAATGCATTAGGTATCGTGAACTAACAATAAACACATTTTTTACAGCATTTATTAATCTAGGTTAATGGTATGTTCACCAAGGTTGCATTTATTTGATAACAGTGAAAAAAGTAATATTGTGAAATATTATTACAATTTAAAATAACTGTTTTCTATTTTAATACATTTTAAAGTGTAATTTATTCCTGTTATGGTAAAGCTGAATTTTCAGCATCATTACTCCAGTCTTCAGTGTCACATGATCCTTCAGAAATCATTCTAATATGCTGATTTGCTGCTCAAGAAACATTTCTTTTTATTACCAATGTTGAAAAAAAAGTGCTGCTTAATATTTTTGTGGAAACAGACCCCTTTTCAGGATTCTTTGATGAGTAGAAAGTTACTAAAATGTATATTAATTTATTTTATTTAAAACAGACTTTTTTGTAACAATGCAAGTCTTTACTATCACAGTTTACTGTTGGATCAAATAAATGCATCATGTAGAAATAATCATTAATCTAGATAAAAGTATAGTTCATGTTAGTTCATGATACCCAATGTATTGAATCAATTGAACCTTACTGTAAAGTGCTACATATTTTGTAAGTAAATCACAAGCTGACATTTGTGTAGTATCAGAGAAGAGGCCTTTGCTCCGAAAAGAAATTTTGGGACTGATGAGATTTTCAGTGTATTTGGTCCACAGTATGAAACATAATACCAGTATAGTTGTTTTTAGTTAAACTTGACTTGCTGGTTGAGAAACAGCACCTGGTGTGCATTACTATGTTTGTAATGCACCATTTTTTACTGTTGCAGTAACTGCCTTGTAGTTTATCCTGTATAGTTCTGACTCTGGTTGGCTGGGAGGCTTTCCAAAGACATGACTGGTCCATTGCTGAATAGAGTTGCATTTGTGCCTGTTATTTGCTGGTTGCAAAGTCTAACTGTTCATAGTTGTACCCTGCCAAGACTGTGTGCGTACTGTATCTGTTCAGTCAAAAGCACAATGCTGAATTCTGTTAGTAACTGATCTCCCAGGTTATCGGTCTTCAAAGTAGCTCTCTGAAAATAAAAAGCTGAATGGTTCCTGGTTACAACGATGGTAAAGTGTCACAGAGTTGCAGTGACTCCACTTCACCAGCAGGTGGCTGAAGTTCACAGGGTTTTAGTCACGGTCCATGGCTCTGTAAAAAAGTTTGTGACCTAATACGTTTGTTACAACTCTGTCCATTTGAAGAAGCATGATTTACAGTTATAATTCATCTGCACTCTCGCTTGAGGACAAAAAACTCAAATCCTAGAAAGCAGCTGAGATGACTTGCCTTTTGATTAGTGCAGTGTTCATATAACAAGTAATCAATAAAACGCTTGTACACTTAAAATTAGAACAAGGAAATGTTCTGGTCAGTGAAATGTCCCAATATACAGGCAGACAAACCACACAAGTAAAAAAAATGGTCTGGTGCTTGTCCTTGAATGACCAAAAATGGGGGATAAAAACATCCTGTACTACAACAAATGAGAGTGAGAGTAAATACTGTGAGTGAATCCATCTGTGTGTGTGTTTGTAAGGTGCAGAGACCGGTCAGAACTTGTTCTGTTTTAGCTTGTCGATGTGGTAGCAGAGCTTGAGAGCCGGGCCCAGTTTGAGTCCCAGGTACTTCATGATCATGTCACTCTTCAGGAGAAGAAGAGCATCCCCATCAATCTCCTGAGGAAGTAATCACAATGTCCACAACAGAATGCTTACTGTACACATGAAACAATGTTTAACTATTAAGGATATTAGAATATTCTGAGTTGGAAGAACACGTACACAAAAATCTGGCCCAAAAATTACATTAGATTTATTTTAACAAATATTCCAATAGCAGAAACGGAGTATGTAAGCGGTCCAGGGTGGAAGCGGATCTTAAAAACAAATATACTGATGAACTTTGCAGTGAAGTAGTAATGGTACAAATGGTGATTACAGAATGACTTGAACTGTACATTCTACCTGGATAGTATTATAATATTCTCTATTTCTATTATAATAATAATCTCTATTATTTCCCCCTCTATTTTTTCACTTGTAGCAAACGTGATACAAGATAACCCACATGATAAACCACACAAACACCAAACTCAGAGCATCTACAGAGATGGACTTATTTCCATAATTAATTAAATCATAGCCTTTTTTGCACTTTAATAACGCACAAGGCCAAATTATGTTTCCAATTTCAATTCGACTAATTGTGTGGCCCTATTTGGAAGAGTATAATTCAATTTTATTAGATGAAATTGTTAAATTGTACTATGCTTTTGTTCTGTTTTAAATAAGCAATGTACAAAGATTTGAAATCTTTTCCATTCAACATTCAACATTCATAATTGTGGTTATATCAACAATTATGTGAACTTGAATTGAAAACTTGAGTTGTGAAGCACACAGCTGATCATTTCGAAACTGAACTAACCTTACCTAAACAGGGATTTGTTATCTGACAACATGTTCAACACATGGTGTTTGTTTGCCACTTGTAAATAAATGTGTCAGTCAAACTCACATGTTTTCTGAAGAGATCCACGTGAGGGCCCAGTGCTTGAGGGTCTGCATCTTTGATAAACCACACCACCTCATCCACGCTCCACCTGGAGGGATCCTTGCTGGGTGGGGGCTTTGCCTCCCCTCCCTCTGGGGATGGACTGTAGGCTAGATAGAGAGAAATCAGGTTCAGACAAGGCAAGGATTATATTCTTGGTTGAAGCTAGAAATGTCATATATGCAATACTTCATGTGCAAAACCAGTGTACACAAATAACCATCAAATTTTGGACAAATTTATGTGCAATATGTTAGCTGAGCGAGTAAAAATACTGAGAAGTTAGTAGTGGTTCTCAACCTTTTTGACTCCAAGGCCCTCATTGACCACAACAATTTTTGAAGGCCCACGACTTTTCCAGTTGTTTGTATTTACTACATAAGGATTAAGGATAAAAATGTTTTTTAAATATGTTTACTCACATTTTCATATTGATGCCCCCTAGTGGGCTCCAGCCCCCTACTTGAGAACCACTGGTACTTCATATTCCATTTCGTTTTCAATTTTTGATTATCTCTTCTCGCATACATCTCATTTGTGACCCTGGACCACAAAACCAATCATATGGGACAATTGAGATTTTGATTTTGATATTTATACATCATATGAAAGCTGAATAAATCAGCTTTCCATTGATGTATGGTTTGTTAGGACAGGACAATATTTGGCCGAGATACAACTATTCCATGAAAATCTGGAATCTGAGGGTGCAAAAAAGTCTAAATATTGAGAAAATCGCCTTTTAAAGTTGTCCAAATGAAGTCCTTAGCAACGCATATTACTAATAAAAATAGATTTTTGATATATTTATAGTAGGACATTTACAAAATATCTTCATGGAACATGATCTTTACTTAATATCCTAATGATTTTTGGCATAAAAGAAAAATCGATAATTTTTATTGCCACAAATATACCCGTGCGACTTATGATTGGTTTTGTGGTCCAGGGTCACATTTGATCAACATGGTTTTAAAGTAGTGAGGAAACTCTATTGCTGCTTTAGTGAATAAGTGGAAATTTCCTGTTTCTTACCACTTCTGTTTCCTTCCTGGAATGTGCTGGGACTGGCTGCCTGCCTGCACACACCTCCAGAGTAGGCGGGACCAGAACGAAAACCATATGCAGGTTTACTTGCCGTGTACGGTGAGGACATCGCTCCAAAGGCAGAGTCGCTGGGGTCAACAGAATAGCGCTTCGGGTCCATTGAATCACCATGGTAATCATCCACCATCGAGTCTGCTGCACAAAAAGAAGCAATTTAGGGAAAATAATGCATGAAATAATGCATATAAAGCATGCATGTCATTTGGCTCAGCATAATTATTGCTTTCTTGAGTGCATATTGGCCTGCATGGATTTATCCAAACTAAATTATATACATATATATATATATACACAGCAAATGCTAATTAAACACATCTTTCTATGTTTTTCCGCATTCAAAAGCAAACATACAGAAAAATACAGAATGATTAGAGTAGTCTGATTCACAAAAGAGGAAATCTTAAGAGCCGGTCCTTTTAATGAATGACATAAATGCAGTGAATCAGTCTGATGAATTCTTCATTGAATAAACTCTCTGAATACTTTGTCATGTCTGACTCAAAATGTTATGAAAAACTAAATTTTTTAAATTAAATAAAAAACTAAAGAATTTAAAGAATAAATTTAAAATTATATTTTGAAATAGTATTGTTTTTATATTTATGTAGTTAAAATGAATTATAGGAAGCTGGTAGACACTGCAAACACTGCCGTCTGTAGGAAACTGTTATACATACAGTAACGTAGGCTCCCTCTAAAGTAGGTTTTCCTCTCTTAACCACGTTAACCATTGACATGGGATTAAGTCATAACACAACCTTTGCCTGTGTAGCTGAGCGGTGTGATATTGTGTCATACTGAAGTTAATGCTCTAAGGGGGGGGGGAGAGAGAGAGGGAGGGAAGGAGAGAGAGGGGGGGGGGGGGAGAGAGAGAGAGAGGTGGAGCCAACAGAATTCAAACACTCAAATCACAGGCCACTCACAGAGGCACTCAACCTTTCACTGCCACTTAAACAGCTCAGCTTGGCCTCCTCTGCATTTTCAGAAGGGCAAATTGGACAGCAACAGAAACGAGTGCAGATCCAATCAAACAGCCAAATTACAAAACATCCAAACCAAAAAGAGACAAAAACAAGAATGGTCTAATATAGAAAATTTAACTTCAACTGTGCAGGCTGTATAGATAGATGGACATACAGCTCTAGTATTTTAAAAAAGGGTAGAATAACAGAGCTTGATGAGCACGCACTTGACTTGGGCTGTCCGTCTGAGTGCTTTTCAGTGTGGAATGAGGAAGAGGAGGAGGGGGACGATGAAGGAGCGATGGGCTGGTCACTGAAGAGGTTCTCACACATCAGGCTTCGGCACAACTTCTTGAGGAAGCGCAAAACATAACCTACACTGTTGACCACTGGCAAACTCAACAGATGCTGTTTACCATCAAAGGTGGCTGATGAAGAGAAAGAAAGAGTGTTTAAATTCAAGTAAATTGCACATTGTTGTAAATACCGTTACAGTAAGACTTTATTTTGCAGTGTTTGTGTTATCCGCATTTCATGTTCCTATAAATGGTCAATGGCTGATGCTGACACCAAATGCTAGATATAATGCTAAAATATACATAAACATTTTAAATAATATGTACTACATTGCTAAAATTAAATTTAAATTGTAATCCTGAGAATTGATTAGATTTTGATCTTATTTAATTTAATATAATACATTTATAAATAAGTATTTTAACATGAAAACAGAAAATATGCATTATCCACTGATAAAGATGACAGAATCTGTAGATTATGTAACTGTTACAAAAACAAAATGTTATTTCTGATAATCGGCCAAGTGGGCATAGTTATTGGCCGATGACGATGACCTCAAAATGGCCAAATATTGACAGATTAATGTAATCTGGATGATATATCTGTCAATCACGTTTCTATTAATTGAAATTGCATAATTACAAGTAGCTTCACAAAATAATTATACGGCAAGTACATGTAATTCAGTAATATTACTCACTTGTGCTCACTTGTATACATACATGTATATGCATACCTTTACAGTATATTTAAAAATTCCCAAGTCACATTTCAGTCACATCAATTCAAATTAAACAATTAATTCAATTAAACATTTTAAATAACTTTTTTTTATTTTAAAATGTAATTTATTCCTGTGATGGCAAAGCTGAATTTTCAGCAGCCATTACTCCAGTCTTGAGTGTCACATGATCCTTCAGAAATCATTCTAATATCTGATGTTGAAAACAGTTGTGCTGTTCAATATTCTGTGATACATTTTCATCAGGTTTCTTTAATGAATATAAAATTCAAAAGAACAGCATTTATTTGAAATAGAAATCTTAAATGTCACTTAATGTCACTTTTGATCAATTTAATGCATCCTTGCAGAATACAAGTATTACTTTATTTCAAAAATCTGTACTGACTTTACAACGGTAGTGCATATAAAGTATATAATGTCCACATACAGTGGACTGCAGAATGAGAATCAGAATGGAGGCACGCATTTGAGAATTAACCTGAGATCTTTTCTCCTCCGTAGCCTTCGGTAAGTAAGGTGAAGACGGCTTTCTGTTGAAACGCACTGTCAATGCATCCCTGCACCGCCTGCTGCAGCACCACAGAGGGCCTGGCGGGACCCAAGTGATCCGGCAGCTGCAGCACCTTCTGCCTGTCCAGATTAGGACCTGTGTTCACCTGCTTATTCACGTAAATACACACTGGAAAAAGATGGACAGAGAGAGAAAGAGAGAGATTTTAACACCAAACTGTGTAAAATTAGCAATTTCTGCTTTAAGTATGCATTATAATGGAATAAGCACAATATGGAACTGCTGTATCTGCAAATTTTATTATCAGTTCATGTTAAGGCCATTGTCTGATTATCTTAGAGAAACAAAAATAAGCAAAGCTCAACAACACAGTTTAATTGCAATGCTATTGTGAGTAATTTGTTGGTTTTGTTCTGCTCTTGCTTTTAATAGTTTTTGTATTAACTGAAAATGTATAAGTGTAAGTTTATACTGTTTGCTTAAGTGTAACAATCAGTAACTTTAAAAGCAAATGCAGAAAACTTACATGCAGCAAAATAAATAGCAACAACATGTCACCATAATAATCCAAAATGAAATTATAATCTTTAAAAACAATGGCCCGGTTTCACAGACAGGACTGAGATTAAGCCAGGATTAGGCCTTAGTTCAATTAGGACATGTAAGTATCTT
Organism: Coreius guichenoti; assembly: GCA_039654105.1. NCBI lineage: Eukaryota > Metazoa > Chordata > Actinopteri > Cypriniformes > Gobionidae > Coreius > Coreius guichenoti. Next base: position 25,490,505 of record CM077185.1, on the reverse strand, counting down.
TTATAAACGTGCCTTAGAAAAAAACAATGTCACTGATATATTTTAAGATATATCAGTGCAAGTTGCTTTCCGTTAAAACAGCTCAAACATGCATTTTAGTCTGGGAACCGGGGAATGTCTACATGTAATTGTACAACACACATACCCATAGGCTGTGCACACAGTACATCTTCCTCAAATATTTGTCAAGGAATCTATCAAACATTTGAGGCCACATTTACAGTATAGATCATTTCCAGAGGCCAGGAAATGAGAACTGAATTTCATATCTAAGAAATACTAAAACAGATCTATAAACAGACAATTATACACCAGCTACTTATCTTAAAATAATGTCTTTAAACAAAATCACATACTGTAAATCACACCTAAAAGCATCTGCGGTTTTATGAGCCAACCAGAGCCAATCAATTTTTGATTACCCTAAATAAAACAAACGCCCTTCAATAGGAAACATTTCTGTGCATTTATTTATCCCAAGTGACTTACAAACGAGGAAAAATACAATTTTTATCTTAACAAAAACAATACAGGTTATGTATGTGTTGCCACAGGAATATAACAGAAATAAAAAGAGAGTAAGAAAAAGCGAGAGAGAGCAGTGTGTGTAGGAATCCACCAATCACTCGCCCCCCTCCCACTTCCTCCCACACAATCTGTCCCCACTGACTTCCCTCGCTCGTCTGCAGCATGCGGATGCTTTAATCTGACAGATTGCCATGCTGAGGGATTTCCTTCGTCGTCTGTCATCTAAAAGCACCATGACCAGGAGTCAGACACACACACACATACTCCCCTAAAATAATCGCAAGAAGTAGCCTGTTTGAGAATGAGTAACAGGATAACGTCAATGAACAGCAAGTATGTGAGATGACACACAAAGCCTTAAAATAGATAACTGATAGCAAGATCACTGACATGACAGACATGTAGGTTTACAGATTTAGCACACTCAGGAAAGGCAATATCATTTAATTGCAAGCATGCACATACAAACACGTTTTCAGGATAAAACAAAACACCAAAGCTGTTGACAGTGACCTCAGGTCATTAAGGTCATGACCTGCGCAACAACTCCCTCGGTAACACCCACAACAAACATCACTCACATCGGAACGCAGGTTTGAGATGCTTTGTCAAATTTCTTTCTTAAAAGAATTAAAGACAAAATGCTGGTGTCAAACATATGAAGGCATGAATCTGGACAAAATGAACATGGTTTTTGAAATACAGGAGAGGGACCAAAAGGGAGCATGACTTTTCCACTGCACAAAGAATTAAAGTCAAGAAACCTGGTGGGCAGACAAAAGCCTCTTGTTCAGCAACTGCTCCCTACAGCAAACGGATTAAGCTTTGAGAACTCAAGATAGAGTTCAGCCATACCGTCACAACTTCTCATGCTTAAAGTAGACCATGAACAGCATTGAGATGCAGTCTCCATTCATTTTGAAAGGCAGAACTGAAATTGCACATGCTATAGTTGTGATGTGAAGCTCATATTTTTTAAATAGTAAGATTTTTTATTCCACTAAAAAGGCAATATAGCAGAACAGAACTGATCTCTCCATTGTAATGAAGAGATAAATTGGATAATAATGCCTCTAAGGCCAGAGCAGTCAGGTCCCTCAATAATGTCCCTTGAGAATTTCACACCTATTAACCTTTAAAATAAGAGATGTAACTACTCTTTTCTCTCTTCCCTTTCCTTCTCATGGATGTTATTGCCGAATTGGATGGGCAGACCTTCTGGACTAAAGGGTCCTGACCCCAAAGATTGAGTGTGTCTGTGCCGTATGAAATCTTTACTGGCTACATTCACACATACTGAGTTTAGGATTGACAGATCTATGATTAAAGTCTTATCACAACTGACACAACAATATTTGCATGCTTAATTTGTACTTGCACAGACAAGCAGCTGATCAAAATTGACAAAACGTGAGAGATTTTTATATTGTTACAAAAGATTACTATTCCAAATAAATGCTGTTCTTTTAAACGTTCTATTCATTAAAGTATCCTGAAAAAAATGCATCACAATTTCCACAAAAATATTAAACAGCTGTTTTCAACATTGATAATGATAAGAAATGCATATTATAGCATATTCAGCTCTGTAATCACAGGAATGAATCACATTTTAAAATACATTCAAATACAAAAGTTATGTTAAATTGTAATACTAATTCACAATATTACTGTATTATGAATCTAATAAAAGCAGCTTTGGTGAGAATAATAGACTTCTTTCAAAAACTTTTGACTGGTAGTGTATACTATGGAAATACATTTCTTCAATAAATTCAAAGGGAGTACTGAATTTCAAAGAACTTTCTGTAAGATGAGATAAGGACGGCGAATGAGTACAAATGAAACCAAAAGGGCAAAACATTTTCATTGGAATAGATAGTTCACCCAAAAATGAAAATTTACTCACCCTCACGTTGTTCCAAACCTGTACGAATTTCTTTCTTCTGCTGAACACAAAAGAAGATATTTTGAAGACTGTTGGAAACCAAATAGCTGATGGACCTCATTGACCTCATCATTTTTTCATCAACTATTTGGTTAACCATATTCTTCAAACTATCTTGTTTTGTGTTCAGCAGAAGAAATAAATTCATACAGGTTTGGAAGAACTTGATGGAGAGTAAATGATGAATTTTAATTTTTGGGTTAACTAACCCTTTAAATAATAGAATAAGTAAAAATCTCTGGTCTTGTTATTAGAAAGAAAGTGTTGGTTGGCTTCTCTCACCCATGAGACAAACATCCCATCATATCATTTTGATAAAAAATAAACAGTTATCATAATTCCGATATATATGGGTAGAGTTACAGTCCCTACTGGCCACTAAAAAGAGAATGAGACGGCACTATGAGAGTCATAATGGGACTCCTCTGAGGACAGTGATTCTTCTAATGCTCACATTTTATTATTCCCTTAATAATTAGACCCGGTTACTAGTTTCTGGGAACCGCATGGCAGCACTTCAGACTGCAGATAGTGAAACTGGATGTGTGTGTTCATTACCTGTGAGGACCTGTGGGGTCGCAGAGTGGGGGATAGTAGCAGCGTCCTGGGGGATTGAGCTCATGTCTGGCTCTGGGGTGCTGCTGGGAGGAGAGATAGCCAGGGGTGTCATCAAGCGAGACTTCAGCTGAAGAAAAAAAAAATCATATTTTATTATTATTATTATTATATAATTGATTAATAAAAGTATATTAAGATATTTATAATATATATATTTATGCTATGTAATTTTTGTATTATTATTAAAAGGGGTCCTATTATGCCCTTTTATGAAGTCTTGATTTTGTTTTTGGGATGTACTAGAATATGTTTTTGTGACAAGCAGGGCGGGCGAGAGCCGTAAGAGGATTCGAGACCGGTGTGAACCGATGGAAACCGATGACCGAGGAATCGCGCCGTTCTCTCACGGCTCTCGCCCGCCCTGCTTGTCACAGTTTTCATGCTTGATTGTTCAAAAAGCGCATTATTTGTCACATATTTTACATTATAACAGCACCTCTCTCCTTAGTTCAATGAAGCCCCTTCTTATGAGGTATGAAATGTGCTGTGACTGGTTAGCTGGCCCAGTGTGTTGTGATTGGCACCACTTAGCGCGTGTTCTGGAAATATCCCACCCCTCTATAACTGCGAGTTAACCTAATCTTTTCTAGTGTAATTACTGATGGTGTCGATTTCAAACCAATTCAAGACCCTGACAATGTTAACGAACAAGAGGATCGTGCAGAACGGATTTCATACACAGACTTTGCAAGCACGTATTTCACAGAACGTTTCACAGTGGTATGTTTTTTTTGTAATTATACATTATAGATACAACGTTATCCACCATTTAATCGTGATATTTGTGGGAAAACTAAGGTAATACAAACAGTAATCGATCACAAAACCATGTTTAATTTTCCTAAAGAGCAATGAACCGTCTTACAAATGTGAGAGCTTACAAAAGCAACAGAAAACAAGCTGTTCTCCATAAAATGTGCAGCGCACAGATAAACGTTGGGGTTATAATGTTCAGGAACAGTGTTTTAACCACTCAAACAAATGAGTTTTGGAAACGTTGAGGAAAAAACAGTGTCTCTTTGACATAGCGACAACTGTCTGCTTCTAATGCAGCTCAACCAGGCCTCGCCCCCTTTTTTGTGTATTCCTTAGGCGGAGATTATTTAAATGAGTAACATTATGACTTCATAAGATCGCGTTGTAGTCCAAACGAGTCAATCAATCAATCAATCAATCAACATTTATTTCTATAGCACGTACAACACAAGTTCAACATTACCAAAAAGACAAATAAAAATTAACAATACACCCAATACAGATCACTACTCAGACTCCAAACCCCTAAGGGCAGTTGTAAGCAATAGAGTAGAGATGAGTTTTCAACAAGGATTTAAAACATTCCAACGAGTCACAGGATCTAATATGTAGAGGAAGGATATTCCAGAGGCGTGGCGCTGCCACAGAGAAGGCATGATCTCCTTTAGTCTTCAACCGTGATTTAGGAACATTAAGAAGGAGACTTAAAGGTCTAGCAGCACTGTGATGTTGTAACAGGCTTGAAATATACTCTGGAGCAAGACCATGTAAACCTTTAAAAACCATTAACAAGACCTTATATTGCACTCTAAAATCAACAGGAAGCCAGTGCAGAGAGGCCAGCACCGGAGATATACTAGAGTATTTCCTTGTGCCAGTCAGCAGTCTGGCTGTTGCATTTTGCACCAATTGCAACAAAGCAAGCAAATTTTTAGACACCCCCAGATATAAAGAATTGCAAAAATCCAGTCTGGATGAAATAAAAGCATGAATCACAGTCTCCATATCTTTAAAATTCAAGAAGCTCTTTAATTTGGCAATGCCCCTCAGTTGAAAGAAACTACCTTTAATCACAGCATTAATTTGTCTATCAAATTTCAGCTCTGAATCAAAAATCACCCCAGGGTTCCTCGCTTGCGTGTTGAGATTAGTGGCTAAAGGGCCAAGAGGAAGTGCAAGCTTTTTGGCTACCTTCGATAGACCAAAGATCACCACTTTCGATGCCGATTCTGAACTCATTAAGCTGCAAAAAACTAGATGCCATCCAAACCTTTATTTTATCCAGGCAATCAAGCAAAGATGTTAGTTTGGAGTCGTCATCACATTTCAGAGGTAGATACAGCTGGGTGTCATCTGCATAACAATGATATACCACATTATGTTTTTGACAGATTAATCCCAGTGGGAGCATATATAAGGAAAACAGGACAGGGCCAAGACATGAACCTTGAAGAACCCCTGATAGGACAGGCTGAGAGGATGATATAGAGTTCCCTAGTTCCACTTACTTTCATGTAAGTAGGAAGACAACCACTTTAGAGCATGCTCCCTGATACCCCCCACTGACTCAAGTGGACGAGAAGAATCCTGTGATCCACCGTAATGCTGCGCTTAGATCGAGAAGCACTAAAACAACAAAGTTCCCTTCATCTACCGATATAAACAAATCATTTGTTACTTTGAGAAGGGCAGTTTCGGTGCTATGCAGATCGAAATTGATCTTTTTTTTTGTTAACATCAAGAGAGCAGTAGGCTGGTTTCAGGTGATAAATAATTTCTAAGAGATAAGATGATGTAACAGGCTCAAACATAGCTAGTTGGCCAGCAGTAAGTGAGTCAGGAGGGGCTAAAGGATAGCCAGGATCCAGGACAGGATTAGAGATACTAGCTCTAATAGTAGTAAACTTATCCATAAAAAATTCAAAAAGTTTTTACAAGCTCTCCCAGAATTATCAAACAACAGTTGGATATACAGGATTTAAGACTGTATTTATTACACGGAATAAGACTTTCGGACTATGATGGTTCTTTGAGATTAGATCAGAAAAATACTGCGCCTTAGCCGATTTAATAAAATGTTGTTCGTTGTAGTTCTTGGAAAGTGGATTCTCTTAAATAAAATATCTCCCTTTGGAGTGGACTTTGAGCTTTGTAACCTTGCAGATCTTTTTTAATGCTCAAACAGCAACATTACACACTAACTAAAGTTGAAAAATTGGAAAATCATAAAATTAGTCACAATGAGAAAATTTTCAAAAATTCTCTATTAAAAAAACCTTCAAAATGATGTATGATTTTTTTGAATTGGACAAAAATGACTGAGCTATACCTGAAGCAAAGTCAAATGTTGAGAAAAATCGAGTTAAAGTTTTCTGGAGGTTCCAAAACAAAATCACTTAGCAACCATACCTTAAAATCCCTGGTAATAACACCAAATTTGACACACACCAAGTCAACACCAAATATCTATAGGAAAAATATATATTCAACTTTTTCCTTTTCCATGATACCAATATTGTTTGATTAACATTAATGAAACAGATCTATAGCCTATATATATTAAGATATACTGTACCGCACAGATCTAAAATAATGTAACACATCAGATGTTTTTCCCAAACAGTTAACCAAACGTTCACATAAAACATAACAGATAATGTTTGCGTGAATACTCGCCAAGACAGATATTTTAAAATACTGTAATTCTGTGTATATCAGGATCGCGCGCTGTCCGATGCTGTCTTTGTGCGCACGCATCGGATCTGTCAATCAGGGTGAGTGAGATCGTTTTCATGGACAAATGAAAGGTACTCCTCTCCGAAAACGTACAAATAAAGATACTTTTAGATGTTTAATTGCTATTTGGAGCATTGGGATCGCTAGACAAGGGCTTAATGAACTAATTTTTGTGAAAACCTCAAAATCGTCATTTTTCACTTGTTTTGCCTGTAGCTCGAAATTATCCTGTGCGCATTCTGACTCCCTTTGCCAGCACAGGTCACACACATTTTATATATATATATATATATATATATATATACACATACACAGTACCGTGCAAAAGTCTTAGGCACGTTAGTATTTTCACAACAAAAAAATGGCTTTAAGCCGGTTATTTATATCTTTTGCTGTAGTGTGTCAGTAGGAAATATCAGTTTAATGGTAATAATCCAGTAAGATTTTTGTATGCATAAGGAGTCTGACAACAGCCGGTATGCTCCACACGGAGATCTGATATATACATACACACACACACACACACACACACACACACACACACATATATATATATATATATATATATACACATATACATATATATACACACACATACACACACACACAAAATAAAATGCAGTCAAACACAACTATATCTGATATACACTGATGAGCCAAAACATTATGAGCAGTCACAAGTGAATATCGTTGATCATCTGCTAACAAGGCCTCTTATTAAGGTCTATAAGAAATGGGCAGGAATAAAGATCTGAGCGACTTTTATGGTGGCCAAATTGTTATGGCAAGGCGACTGGGTCAAAGTATCTCTGAAATGGCAAGGCCTGTGGGTTGCAGTGGTGAGAATTTACCAACAGTGTCTGAGGAGGCACAAACCAGCGACAGGGTGTTGGCTGCCCAAGACTCATCGATGCACGAGGGCAACAAAGGCTATCCCGTCTGGTCTGAGCCAACTGAAGGTCTACTGTGGCACAAGTCACACAAAATTGTAATGATGGTTATGGGAGGAATGTCACAACACAGTGCATCACACTCTGCTGTGTATGGGGCTGAGCAGCCACAGTAGCTGCTGGTGGAGGGAGTGTGATGCTCTGGGCGATGTTCTGCTGGGAAACCTTGGGTCCAGTCATTCATGTGGGCATAAATTTGACACATGCCACCTACCTATACATTGTTGCAGACCAGGTACACCCCTTCATGACAATGGTGTTCCCTGGTGGAAGTGGCCTCTTTCACCAGGATAATGCACCCTGCCTCACTGCACACATTGTTCAGGAATGGTTAGAGGAACATGATGAAGAGATCAAGGCGTTGCCCTCGCCTCCAAATTCCCCAGATCTCAATCCAATTGAGCATCTGTGGGATGTGCTGGACCACCTGACAACCAACAGGACTTGAAGGATCTGCTGCTAACGTCTTGGTGCCAGATACCACAGGACAACTTCAGGGGTCTTGCAGAGTCCATAGCTGCATTTCCACTGTCGGGCCAGTGTGAGCCAGGGCTTTCATCGGGCCAGGCTGGGCTAATAGCCTCGGACCTGTAGCACCGAGCCCAAAAACCACGCTGCGTTTCCACTGTCAGGCCAGAAGCTCTGCATCGCTTCACTAAAACCCGCCCATAACACACCTCTCTGGAACAACGTCACACAAACCCATCATCTCATCAACAAATGTATGTTTTATCAGAAAACTAATCAGAAAGAAATCACTGGAAACTAGCGAGAAACTAGCAAAACCAACATGATAAAAGCGGCCGTTGGCATTTTTGTTGTTTACTTAAAGATTAAACCCAAGCACTGATGTTTTACCACAGTTTTACAATAATAAGTGATACACTGATCATAATAAATTTGTCGAGATTACACATTAGTCACACAGAAATAAAGTGGTAATTCACTGTTATTTCACAAAAGAAAGAAGACACGTACTTATTCCGTCACGTCTGTTTCTGTTTATTTGTCACGGGACAGTATATCACATTTAGAATGAACAATCACTTATATTTTCCAACAAAAATACGACCTGAGCAGCTTTAGCACGCTCTCCAGTGACAGTCCCAAATCAATACACTTATATTTTCAGTCAGAGAAACAGAGGAAGCTCCCGAAAACCGGAGTTGCTTTATTTTATGACATAGCGCGGAGCTAAATATGGATATAGTCGAGACGCACTGACAGATCAAATAAATACACAATTGTGATAGCCTATGTCTGACTTCTTCAAGCAGTCGTATTTACCATGTTTACTATGGTAATGGTTAGCGCAAATAGTCTTTTGCATCACTATTTCTTCCTTATACAGTGATCAGAATCCACATCGGATCACAAACAGAAGTTATTCAAACACTCGCTGCTGTCTGAAAGTGAGTTTTGAGCTAAAATGATTTTAAAAGTCTTTAATGCTGGTATATGAAATCATCTGCGCCCGCAGCGCTGCCATCTCCAAACTCAGATAAACTCCGCCTTTGTTCGTAACCACGCCTCAAGCCCGTGCTGGCCCGCTTTGGACCAAGGTATTCGGCAGGCCAAAAAACCCTGGCCGTTGGCTCCGAGGAAGCCCCGATGAGGCCCAATCAAGCCCCGGAAGTGACAGTGAAAACGCGAATGGCCCTGGCACACACTAGCACGCCCGCTTTTGGCCCGACAGTGGAAACGCGGCTCATGCCTTGGTGGGTCGGCGCTGTTTTGGCAGCACACAGAGGACCAACAGCATATTAGGCAGGTGGTCATAATGTTTTGGCTCATCAGTGTACATCCGGTAGCAAATTTGTCTTTTTTTATTGAAAAGTTTTGCAAGGATGTTTACTGCAAATCTCCTAACATGCACACACATTGTGGCAGTGTGTAGCTGCTCAGCAGCAGAGACATTATGAGGCCTGTGCTCAGGCACACGGCTAAAAATAACTCAGCAGCAGCAGACTGCAGATGCATCAGTCAAAGAACAACCACCTTGTCCCCTCCTTCTCGCATACAGTCAACATCAGATGGGCCTACCTATATACAAACACACACAAGACATTACTCTGCTCCTCTAGCTAAACAATCATACAAATAAATGTTACACACGCACCAGTATGTATTCAAATGCACCACTTGATGACATTTATGCATTTGGCAGACACTTTTGAACAATGGAAAGGCCTTATCTTTGTGGCCTACAAGCACATACTCATTTTTTAAAAAAACACACCAACACTCTGATATTTACTGACCTTAAAGCCAGGCTTCCTCCCTCTTTTCTTAGGCACTTTAATGGGTGGAAGGGATTCTGGGTAGCGACTCTGATATTCCGGGTGCCTCTTCAGGGGTGGGCGACCCCTCTTGCGACCTGGAATTTTTCCACTTGGGGGCGGGAGGAAGGAAGGGCTAATGGCCCCAGGTGATTGCATCTCTCCACCCCCTGACTGAACTGATGCAGCAGCAGGAATACTCATCAGACCTGAGAGAGAACACCACAATGTCAATGTCAGAATGCTGAACTACATTAACAGTGATATTTATTCATTTTTAATACTATATGGTGAATGTTTCGCTTGACTGAATGTAAAAAATACTGACATGTATACTGTCAACTGCATCATGTGATACTTTAAATTGTATAAGGAGTACACATGTCTACTATGTGAACTTTCTGGTTTGGGTTTCATTGGATAATTCACAGTTATAAACAGCAACAAAGACGCAAACCACAACTTTTGTTATTCCCAACCATCAATTCATTATGTAACTCTCCAACGCACTCACCAACTACAACACGCACACACACAAATCTGTGTAGTCAGTAAGAAATTTTGGGTTCCCAGACCTTTCGACCAATGAATTTCCATGATTTTTCACTCGTCAGTCATTCGTGATTACTGGATAATTTTAGTAATCTGAAAGAAAAAAAAATAATATAATATAGCAATTTTAGCTGATGAAAATTTAGAAAATAGAAATTAATAAATAAAAATAGTACAAGATGATGAAAAAAATAGAAGCATTTTATTTTACAGTCCTGTTCCTCAGGTACTATGTACTTATTACAGTAATTATAATAACTGGTTAAAGTGCTAACCCTAAGCCTACCCCTAAACCTAACCTTAAACCAAGTAGTTACCTTGTATTGCCTACTAGTTTCTTACTTTCTTAAGTAACTTACACATAAGTACACATACTCTCAAATAAAGTGCAACTGAAAAATTAATAGAAATATAGCAGTTTTAGCTGATGAAAATTTAGAACTTAGCATAAATACAGCAATTAATAAATAAAAATAGAACAAGTAATAATAATAAATATATCATTTTTATAAGCTGCTAAAATAGTTTAGAAATGGAACTAGAAAATAATAAATTCATTTCAATGACTTTTCCATGTCTAATTTTAAGATTCCCTGATATTTAAAGTACAGGTTTTCCATGACCACGGGAACCCTGCAATTTCCATTTAATTTAATTCACTGAAAATAAACATCAAACCAAGCAGAACTAAAACAGTTTGAATTCAAATTACAGTCAGTGCTTTAACATATTCATTTTGAGAAAGCAAAACTAACAACACTAGAAGTTTAACTCAAACACATGACCATGGCCTAAACACTGCAACCTGTAGTTCAACCTGCAAACTAGCTGCTGTTCTTGGAAAAAATCACTAATATAAATAAATAAATAAATAAACAATGCAAAAAACATATATAACACATTTCCATATTTACACAAAGGAACTTTTATATTTATTTGATAAAAACATTTTCAAACCATACAGATATGAAATTCTCAACAAACTGGGCTGGAATTATTTGAAGAACAAAAGCTGTGAGGTGGCTTGCACTGTGCAGAGTGTGGAAGAAACAGACACTGTGCCACATAAAAGCATCTTCACTATCCTCTGCTCTTCCAACTCTCTCTCTCTCTCTCTCTCTCTCTCTCTCTCTCTCTCTCTCTCACTCAGTCAGTCCCCCTCCCCCAGCCCTCATTCACTCTCATCCCCTCCCCCTCCAGCTGTGGCGCCTGGCCTCAAGATCAGCCCTGACAGACGGCTTCCCCTACTCTCCTCCTCTCTCATCCTTCCTTTTTAACTAAGTATTCCCTGGAACTCTGCAGAACCTAGACCTTTTAAGGTGAAATTAAATTATTAGGATTTATTTATGATAATAAAAATAGTAGGACACATTTTATCTCATAACTACAATTATAATAATAACAATAATAATAAATTACGTTGATTCATTTTTGTTAATTTTACGTTTTTTATGTTATTTTATATATATCATGGTACATTATAATCTTCTGTAACACATAACACACTACTTTCATTATCAGTTTTTTAAAGGGGTGCAGTAAATATGCCATGCAATGTGTGAAGTGTGCACAGACAATAGACATTTTGAAGCTCGGCTGTGAAAGCAAGAGATAATCAGTAAGACATGAATCTGCTTTTCCAGATAAACATTCATAAGACTAAATGACGAATAGTAATACAAAAAGTTATTTACCCAAAATCAGGTAACATATGTCATGTGACATAGTAGGCCTAAATATAAAGAAATTGGTCCTTTATTTATTATTTGTCTACAAGATATTTATCTGACCCTAATTCCAAGTTGTTTTCCTATGCACTTTCTAAACATCAGATTATTTCCGCTCACCTGCGCTCTCGCTCTCTCATGCATCAGCCAGGCGCAATTACATTAATCTATTTCTCAAGCACTGTGATGTGTTTCCTACAGCTACATAAATCCATTCTAATTTCGATGAATTTATGAACAGGTGCACGGCAAACCGTTCAGAAAGCAGCCTGAGAGAGAGAGCGCGCGCGCCATTAAAAATAGAGCGTCAAAAATAGAGCACCGTTCCTCGTGTGCGTGTTCATGTTTACGAGCCGTGTTGCATTGCGCGAGGTCTTCCTTCTTTATCTTCTAATCTCACCGCGAAATCAGCGGCACGCAAACGCATTTTCAATGTATGAACACTCACCGACCACTCAGCTCTGGAGCGGATTCGTTATCAGCAATGTCAAGAATAGCGTATCACACGCGCTTCCGTGCCTCTGTCGCTCCACAGACCGGCCGCTTCTGAAACCCCCGCCAGCCCTGAGAGCCTCCACCGCGCGCTCTCGATACCACCGCGCGCTCCGCAGTCGCTACATCGTCCCCTTTCTGTCGTCATGGCAACTGGGCGCCTAACATCCTCCCTTTGCCATAGTCATATGCTGATGCAGAGCCTGCGGAATAATTTACACTACAGCAGCGTTTAGAGCAGCCAAGCCAAGACTCCCAAAACGCAATGCCCACTGCCAAGAGCTAATGGACTGTCTGAATTTTGTTTGCCGATTTAAAAAATATTAGGTTTATTAATGATAGATATATTACTAATTACATATGTACTCATTATTATACTGCATAATTAATAAATAAGTACATGATTTTAAAGAGCTGGTGAATTGTTTTACAAAAAAAAAAAAAAAAAACGAAAAATCCTTTATAGTAGTTAGCCTAAATATTTGGGGCAATAATGTTTTAAATGCATAAAACTGAATTTTCAGATTCTCACTGTAGGTTTAAATCCACAGGCTAAACTAAAACAAATTGGCAGTATAGTGAGACATTAATATAACATGTAAAAACCTACAAAAATTGACACAAATATGCATGCGTTCTCTCACATAATTTGGACAGGAAAGTGATTTCAAGGTTTTTTTTCTCTATGCTTAAACAATTCCAGACATAATGAACACTATAACCCTGCAACAATACTGCAAACCCTTGTAATTTTAGATTGTAAATGTAATGTAAAAATGTTAGCGCATAGCCTACAGTTAATTTGTTATAGGTTACCTTACTATATAAGGTAAAAATATATATATATATATATATATATATTTTAAAAGACAACACATGTAATTCTAATCTAAAATACAGTATTAAAAAAAAGTAGTAAAAAGCATGAATTAGATTGTAATTGAGAACGTCATCATATTTACCAAAGCAATATGTATACCTTTTACAATAAATATGGTTGAAATTATAATTTGTATGCTTATTTAAAAAATGTTATTTAAAGTTCTTGTTATTATCAGTACATTTTGCACAGACAGATTTTAATAGCTTAAATAGGGTGGCATTATATTATTTAGTGACATAGACAGTTATGAACTCATAATGCAAAATGTTTGTTTGCGTTTTAAGTTTGCGCAATAATAAATAAATGACCAATTTCTTTATATTTCGGCATACTATGTCACATGACATATGTTACCTGATTTTGGGTAAATAACTTTTTGTATTACTATTCATCATTTAGTCTGACAGCATTTTTTTTAAAAGGTTGCCAAGCCACTGCCAGCATTTTTGATCTTTTCACAAAATTTTCATGGCCCCCAGAATATTTTGTTGTATGAATATCTGAACATGCAATATATCAAAAGAAAGAACAGACCCTCTGCTTTAATTCTAGCTTAATGCGTTCTTTTTATCAACACCTGAATGTGGGTAAGTTTCATAAAAAAAGCAACATTTTGAAAAAAAAAAAAAAAAAAAAAATCACATTTTTGTCAAAGACTACATCCAGGTCAGATTCAGAACGATGATCAAAACATTGATGGAGTAGATCGAGACCATCAACACACCCAAAGTTTCACAGTCCTAGACCTCATCCTGGGTCGATATTTCATTCAGTAACATTAAGCAGCTTTGATTTATATGCTGTTTAATGTTGATGATCACGTTATATTTAATAATTATTTAATAATAAATATCTCACGGAAAGCCGGAAATTTCCGTCAATGGTGGGGAAGCGTTGTCTCATAAATGACAGAAATTTCCGTCAATGGCAGGGAAAGAGTTAAACACCCTTATAACCTCTTTATGGAAGCTTGGAGGACAATATAACCTCTTTTATTAAAACGTAGGTGCTTTATTGTGAATCACAGAACATTGAATCACATTTTTGATGTAAGTAAACTACTATAAAAATGTAAAACAAAATGTTACATAAGAGTGTAAAAAACACAGTTATTTTAATAACACAAACAGCAGCACAATAAAATCCAAGAATAAGAGCAAATGAAAAACATCACATCAGAAAACCCTTTTAGGCTACAATATATAGAAAGGCAAACAAGAGGAAACACTGAACCAACAGCACTTCCTGAATGCTTTTGAGCACTCAGCCATTATGAGGCAGGTTATTTTCATCAGTTTATACTAATGTAACATTAACTCATCAGTGGTGGTGCTAGTCACTTGTCATTAGGTCACTGAGAAGGTAGAAACATTCAACCAGACAAACCCAAGCAGATGATTTCACGAGGTGCAGTTGGATAAAGCCCCCCATTCTTGGCCTGATAACTAAAGGAGTTATAATCTCAACACTGCTCTGACAGACTGAGTCCTGTACAGAGCTGGAAGAAGCTTCCTCCGTGCCTTTCAACCCCCTCAGAAGAACGCTGGGAATGTGTAGAGTCGGAGGTGGGGTGGGTGGGGGCTTCTGGCTCGTGTACCACACACACTCACACTATCACATGCTGGCGAGTGTACAGAGAGCGTAGTCATGTATCTGCTGACTTGCTCTGTGCAGGAGAATGTTGTTAAATACACAGGCGAAAGATTAAGCACTAGCTGGACAGGGAAATAAGATTCAGGAAAAGTCTCGATATAAGAAGGTTAAACCATTGGGAAGCGAGGCAATAAATTACATTTTGGCCCCTTCTATATCAGCACTTTGCTGCTACAGTAAGACTACAAGCACTATGAAAGTACACTCTCTTGTTTCCATCACACAAACACACACAGCATCCCCACAACTGGGACTTCTTCACATACCATCTATCAAACAGGCCTGTCCTTGACCTCCCACTTGGATACTTGCATGTGATAAACTGCTTCCAGGTCAACTGAAGGTCAAGCCAATCGTCTTTCAAGTCCCACCACACACACACACCAACAAACAGAACAGGAACAAAACTGCTTCAAGTTCAGCATCACATGCCATACTTTTCAGTGAAATGAAAATGAAATTACAATAACAATAACTATAATAAGATGATGAATTTAGAAGAAGATTATATTATGTCTGTCAAATGCATAAAATATAGTTGGCAAGCATGTGTACCTTTAAAAAATTGCACAGAATGTTCAAAATGCAAAATAAATAAAAAGAAGATACAACAAACACAGTACAAAAACAACATATTTTCAATATTTACATATATATTTACCCACAAGCCCTTTACAGAAAAGAGCCGCATGCTTTGAACACAACAAATGGATGAACACGTGAACACAGAAACAGCAGCACCAGCAAAGTTCAACTGCAACAGACGTACACAAAATCAAATGGGTCATCAGCAAGATCAATAATCTATGTGGGTTGCTATGACAACAGCATTTGCCAATGCAAAGATAATAGCGAGCAAAGAAAGAAAGAAAGAAAGAAAGGTTATTATCTTTGGGACTTGTAAAGAATCTTGCTGGCAGTCAGACTCAGAGCACTAGCTGCTATCACAGAAATCACATCAGCTCCCATGGCTGAAAGACAGTGCTTTCTAGGCTGGCCACTAAGAGGAAGCAAACCAAAAACAATGAGCAAACTAATGGAAACTGTGCTAAAAACCCAAATTATTCACAAAACCATTATACAAATCCGAGCAGTGGTTTTGATTTAGAACCCATTTAACACTAGAACCAAATGGTGACCCAACACAGCATCAAAACTAGGTTGTAGGGTTGCAACGGTACACGTATTCGTACCGACCGTTAGGGTTGTAACGGTACACGTATTCGTACCGACCGTTTCGGTACAGGGCTTACGGTACGGTGCACGTGTGTACCGAACGATACGAATGCAATCTTTAACAGTTAACAGTAGGCTTGTTTTACGCGCGGAACATACTTCAATCCGAGTTCCCACACGAACATATTAAGTATTCTGTCCATTTTATCACGAAATTCAACCGATAAATGCCGTTTTGACGCTCTTTAATGTGATGTGACAGATCACTGTATAGGCGCGTCAGTTCAAGCGGCAGCGCGGCGCGCGAGTGAACGCGATCATCTCTTCCTAGTGAAAGAATAAACATGAATCAACAGCTGAAGGTATGTTGAGGATATATTACAACTTACTGAAACGTATCATATGTCGTGTAATCGCTCAATCAGTGTTTTAACGGCGGAAAGACGTCAATAAAACAGCTTGTAAACAACGTCACGTAGCATTTACCTCAGAAGTCATTCAGTTTCCACAGCTGGTAGTTCACTAGAGAAATGAACTCTTTCGCTAAATATATGCACTATATTAGCCTATATTCATTATATTCTACCTAACCTGTTACTGATGTCTTGATTATTTAATGTATGTTTAAATTAATCTGTCATGAAAATGACAGTCAATGTGTAGGCTATAAATGATTTCAACAACAAACTGGAGTAAAAACATAATTTTATAATTAGATTTAGAAGTGCAAAAACTGCCTTATGTGAAGTTTACATGTTTGCATACAATACGTTATTCGAGTGTTGATTATTATATCTAAAAAAAAATAGTAACTGAATTTAGGCTAATATTTTGGGCTCTGTTGTTAACCTTTAATATTATAGTCATGTGCAAGTAAGGGCTCCCTATATAGTTTACAGCATTATCTTTAAGAAACTTTTAGTTATAATTGAATTAATTTAAGGACACAGTTTGTTCAGTAAACCACTGTTTAATAAAAATAAATAAAAAGCAATTTTATATTTAGTTTTCTCTCCCCTGCTGTACCGAACCAGTACCGAACCAGTACCGAACCATGACTTCAAAACCGAGGTACGTACCGAACCGTCAGTTTTGTGTACCGTTACACCCCTAATATATATATATATATACACCTGTTAGTGGGTGGGATATATTAGGCAGCAAGTGAACATTTTGTCCTCAAAGTTGATGTGTTAGAAGCAGGAAAAATGGGCAAGCGTGAGGATTTGAGCGAGTTTGACAAGGGCCAAATTATGATGGCTAGACGACTGGGTCAGAGCATCTCCAAAGCTGCAGCTCTTGTGGGCGGTTCCTGGTCTGCAGTGGTCAGTATCTATCAAAGTGGTCCAAGGAAGGAAGAGTGGTGAACTGGCGACAGGGTCATGGGCGGCCAAGGCTCATTGATGCACGTGTGTCAGAACTGGACCATGGAGCAATGGAAGAAGGTGGCCTGGTCTGATGAATCACGTTTTCTTTTACATTACGTGGATGGCCGGGTGCATGTGCGTCGCTTACCTGGGGAACACACCAGGATGCACTATGGGAAGAAGGCAAGCCGGCAGAGGCAGTGTGATGCTTTGGGCAATGTTCTGCTGGGAAACCTTGGGTCCTGCCATTCATGTGGATGTTACTTTGACACGTACCACCTACCTAAGCATTGTTGCAGACCATGTACACCCTTTCATGGAAACGGTATTCCCTGGTGGCTGTGGCCTCTTTCAGCAGGATAATGCACCCTGCCACAAAGCAAAAATGGTTCAGGAATGGTTTGAGGAGCACAACAACGAGTTTGAGGTGTTGACTTGGTCTCCAGATTCCCCAGATCTCAATCCAATCGAGCATCTGTGGGATATGCTGAACAGACAAGTCCGATCCATGGAGGCCCCACCTCACAACTTACAGGACTTAAAGGATCTGCTGCTAACATCTTGGTGCCAGATACCAAAGCACACGTTCAGGGGTCTAGTGGAGTCCATGCCTTGACGGGTCAGGGCTGTTTTGGCAGCAAAAGGGGGAACAACACAATATTAGGATTGGTGTATATATCAGGGGCGTTTCCTCCGAGTAGGCAAGGGAGGCAGTGTCTCCTCAAAAAAAATGGATGAGAAATTATAGAATGAAATATAGAATAAACCATCGCAAATATTACAAGATATGACATTAAAAAGTGTAAAAGTCACTCTTTTTTCTAAAGTAACACTGTCCAACAGCGACATTGATTTAAAACAGACCCACTAATGCGTGCGGTGGGTTTAGTGGGGGCTAATTGATAATGAATGGGGGAAAGTCATGTGAGAGGAGGCAATGTCTCCATCGCGCTATGATTGGATATGATCGGTTATTATTGGATATGATTGGTTTGTGCGATAAATCCCGCCTCTTGTTTTCGGGCGCATTCTGGAATCGGCCTGAATGAAGAAAATTGTGGCGTTAATGGGAAAAGTAATTAAAAAGTAAGTAAACAACTCCATTTCACCTCTTTATGTCACGTCAAAATCAAACTTGAAGTGGCCTAAAAAAAACATGATGACTATGAGGTTTTTAGTGAGCAATCAGCTTGGAGAAATTAAAGTGTTTACAAGCTTGATGACTGATGAAAATAAGTTGACTATTAAAAAGAAAAGCTGAACATTAGTTCACAAATAAAATATATTGTTTTGGAATAAATGTAAAAATGCGTAAAAGACTAACTTGACTAAATTTATACTTGGTTTTAATAAATAGTGCATTACATAGTGTAAAAAATTAAAAATAGAATTGTATTTGGTCTCTCTTTTTTATGTAATGTTTATTTAACCACAAAAAAATTAAGTGTAACAGGGACATAAATTTACATTTGATATATAAAAAATCATTTTAAAACACCATCGCACACCACTGATAATGTATTATAAATAAAATAATATTATTAATATTAATAAACATTATTTGCATTTTATTGCATAATGAAATAATTAATGTGACATAGGCTAGATAGGAGACTTTTTTTCCATAAGATCATTTTGTATAAACAACAGCAAAAGTGTCATTTACAAACACCAGACTAAGGGTACGTTTACACGACAAAGATGTACTAAAAACGGAAAAGTTTTCCTTTGCATTTTTCACGCACAGATGACAACGTTGTCAAAATGATCCCTGTTCACACAGATCTGCGAAAACGACTAAAAACACTGTATTATCATGCCAGGCCAGTAGTTGGCAATGTCATTTTTTTTTTATAAATAAACACTATGCACTGTTTTGTTTTCACAAATTCACGATTTTGTGGTTTACACAGAGATGATAACAGTATCGTTTTAAAAAAAATTGCACTTTGAAACCCGTTTTCTAAAATTTGCGATTTTAGGCCCCCAAAACGCTGTTGTCATATAAATGAACGGACAAAAAAATTCCGCTTTTAGCTGAAAACCGTGTCATGTAAAAGGCCCCTAAATATTGTATATATATTGTAAATATAAAACTCAGAAAAAGGACATTCACGGCTGTCTCACTGGACACTGCACTCTGTGAAATACATTTAGACAGCCCATTTCACAGCCTGACACAGAGTCGGGCGCCATTCACTCATCCAGCTGATCACTATATTTAATTTCTAATTATGCCTGGAATACAGAAGCCAATAAATCAAAAGTTAATTAAAGTCATGGATTCATCTTTAGTGGCAACTCAATCATCTCAAACCCATTAACACTGCAGATGAGGGACAACTACTGTGTGAGTGTATGTTCATGTAAATGGAGAGAAGGAGAGGAAGCTGGACAAAAGCCTGAAGCATGGTACATGACCTTAGTTTAAAAGGTTCTGGATTAAAAAAAAATTCAGTTCACCATGACAAATGTAGCATGCATAATGTCAGAGAGTACCAGAGCATGATTTGAAATAAACAATTTTCTATCATTATTCACATTATTTTCACTATTTTCACACTATTTTATTGACACTATTGTCACAGCATTTTATAATGTTCACAAAATGTCAACAAACTGCTGCTTTGACTGAATCAAAAGCTCTAGGTGAACCAAACAGAGAACGATCATCGATTTCTGGTTTCAGAGTCACATGCCCGGAACTGCCTGCAGCCATTGACTAGAAATCATACCTAAAACATTCCCACTGATTGCACACATGCACACAACATGCAATACAATGTGCACACACACACACAATCTACTAACTCAAACCAAAATAACAAAAGTAAAATCAAGCATTGTTTGCCAAGTCCTCCAGCCAACGCCTAACATAGAGTGGTTTTGTGAAGAAAGAAAAAAAAATAAATTGATAAATTGATGCGTTACCCCTTACAAACAACAGCAATAAGTTATTTACTTCATACATGGCAAGTTGCCATAGCAACAGACAAGGGGAAGCCTGATACTGAAGACTGTGAATGTGATCGAAATCTAAAAAAAATAACACCAAAAATTAGTGTATGTGTTAGACAAGTACAACACTGTATACTCTTTCACCCGAAAAAAGCAAAAAACTATAAAAAAAAAAAAAAAAAGAGGAGGAACATCTGTCATCTTTCTTCACACAGCATGAGAACAGGGACTGCAATAATTAAGAATGACACATTAATCTCCATTAATCTTTTTGGAGCCAAGCAGCGCAGAATCCCAGGGTCCAATGTAATGAACGGAGGATCTTCTCACTCTTCCATTCTTTCTGTCTATCTTCTCCTCTCTAATACTGTATTTTTCCCTCTTGTGCCCAATTATTCTTCTCTCATATCTTTGCTCTCCTTTTCACCAGCTGGTGAACCATCTAAATCCCTATTAATGATGGCAAGACCCTGAGTATTACACAAACAGGTCTCTGTATGCATATATATGCATATATAGCATTTTATACAATGAAAAACTGACCTTTTTATTCATGAACAGGAAGTGAGGAAACAGCATCAAGAGGGATCATAACAACTAGTATAACTCCTAGCCATCCACATAAAGTTCTTGTCATTTCAAACACCTTGGCAATTCAGGATCATAAATGGATTATACATGTGCTGTTGAACTGTAGTTATCATGAATGAATGTCTTACTTTGTGAACAAGTAGGAGGTGTCCTATCACGTATCCGCTGCCCACTCTGCACTTCCTCTCCCAGGTCAACCAGTTGCCAAAAGCCCCTCCCCCTGTCGTCACGGCGATCAAGGCGAAGGCGAAGGCGGAGCCTGACGCTCTGCACACCCAGGACGCTTGGTATCCAGGAGACAGTGGAATCCTCCAAATCCCTGCCACGCAGTCTCATTCCCACAGCGACTCACGCATCGACCAAAACATTACACTGGGAGACACAAACACACATAATTGAGAGCATTAGACTAGTGTGCATCAACTCATTGTCAGCTACATCTATAACTGTTTCTAACAAGTAGCCTAACATCTAATGTAAACAAAATGACCAATAAATGTTAAATGGCTTCCTTCGCTCTCTGAGGAGAGGAGTGGAAAAAGCAGGCTACGCCATTGGCATCTCATTCTCAATTATAAAACTGATTATATTAACACTGGGAATTTAAAGGTCTATATTCACAAATCTTTGAAGATTTGGAATCTAAATAATACGTTCTTATTTTTTTTAACTATTTTTTTCCCCAAAAAGTAGGTTGAAAAAAACCCAAGAAGTGTCTAGAAACGGTTTTCTGGATAGACAGCTGTCAGTGGAGCAATCTTGTCTCGGAGTACAATGAAAAATACATAATGGTAACAGAAAAAAATAAGCAGCTAAACAAAAACTACTGATATCATGACAAGTAATTCTTGACAAAATAAAAAAGTGTTTAATGTGCATTTATACTTATAGGAAAAAATGTGGGGTTTGTTATATATTGTATGATTTTATATTTTGCATTAAAGAAGTTTGGTGCGAATATAGTGTTGTGCTTCTTCAGTTTTCCTCTGGGTGTAAACAAGCCTCATTAACTTGGAAGAAAATGCAGAAAAGCATTTGCATCAAGGTGATCCAAGAAACTTTTGGGCGACATCAAGCTTCAAGGCATGTTTGTCAGTGCAATAAAAAAAATCAGACCAAGTGCTTTTTCTGGCAGCCATTTCTGACCCACCAAGAGAGCATGCTTGTTATTCCGCAGATTGGTGATGCAATACAACTTCAAAGTAAAGATAACCCAAAGTGGTCAGGACATCACACACACACACGTCTGGTTCACCATCTTTGAGGGGACTCTCCATAGACGTAATGGTTTTTATACTGTACAAACTGTATATTCTATCCCCTTACACTAACCCTATCCCTAAACCTACCCATCACAGAAAACTTTCTGCATTTTTACATTTTCAAAAAAACTCATTCTGTATGATTTATAAGCTTGTTTCTTCATGAGGATCTCAATTTAGGTCCCCACGGTGACACGAGTCCCCATGAGTCAGTGTGCATTCAGATTGAAGTCCCCACCGGGATAGAAAAACATGCGCGCACACACACACACACACGTTGGGTTTCCCTGTTTTATAGGGACTTTCCATAATGATTTTTATACTATATAAACTGTATATTCTATCCCCTAGCCCTAAACACAACCCTTACATAAAACTTTCTGCATTTTTACATTTTCAAAAAAAAAAAAAAAAAAACATAATTTAGCATGATTTATAAGTTGTTTTCCTCATGGGGACCAAAAAAAAGTCCCCACAAAATTTCTGGTATTACTATATTTGTGGGAACATTTGGTCGTAGGGTTTACCAGGACACACACAAACACACACACACTACAGGAACTGTGGATTGTCAAACTGATCAAACTACACATGTAATGTGCATGAGTTTCTCCACTGCAAAGTTACATTTCCCATGAGGAATGAAGTCACTTACTGCACTAAGTCAGTCATATAGGGTGAATTGTGGTTGATTGGGACACTTTTTCTCATCTCAATGGCAAAAAGTGTCCCAATCAACCTGAATTCACCCAAGATCATATTTTATGTTCTGTGCTTTATCTTTCAGAAACTTAGACAACTGCAACAAAGGCCATTTCAAAAGGATATAATTTAGAGGACACTGGAGCCATAAAACCAACTAAAGAGAGTGCATCCCTCAAAGTACCCAACCTGACTTAAAGATATAGTTCACCCAAAAATTAAAATTCTGTCATCATTTACTCACCATCATGTCATTCAAATTCTATATGACTTTCTTCTGTGTAACACAAAAGAATATATTATAAAGAATGTTGGTACAAACAGTTTTGATTCCCATTGGCTTCTATTGTTTGGTAAATAAATACAATAGAAGTCAATAGGAACCTAAACTTTTTGGATACCAACATTCTTCAAAATATGTTTTTTTAGCAGAAGACTGAAGTAATACAGGTTTGTAACGACATGAGGTTGTGTAAATGATGACAGAATTTTCACTTTTTGGAGGACAATCCCTTTAAGCTTCACCAACAGAATTCCTTTTTTCAGAATTCCTTTCAGTCCTTTATAACCACAAATAAACCATTTCCATCCCTCTCAGCGTCAAAACAAAATGTGCATCATGAAAATCAGATGTTGAATTTTGGTTCAAAAAACGCAATGACTTCTACTGACCAAAAGAAAAGTAATCATAATAAAAATGAGATGCAAATTAGCCAACTGTGCCAAACAGTAGAGCTATTGTTAGGAAAAATTGGACTGGATGAGAATAGATGACATTTCACCACACAAGACAAAAAAAAAGTAAAAGTCCCTTCCTCTGCTTCTTCCTGTCTTTTAATTTCTAATTTAAGCATCCTTTGAGCCATTTCTTTACTATCTTAAGAGGAAATCTAAGCATTTAAAGCATTCAAATTCATGGCACATCAGGTTTTTCTGTCCAACAGTGAACCATAAAATGAACCAACCTAGTTTTCATGAATTCATATTTTAGTGGTTCGTACCCTTTGTGGCTTTTTTGATACATGTATTCGCTAACATAATCCTAAACAAGGGTATTGGGTTAATTTAATGAATCATGAAATCGTTTCCTTAGCTAACTCATGCAGTTTTAATTATACTTTTATTTGTCCAGATTCCCTGCTAAGGGAAACATTTGATATGATCTTAATGGAAAAAAGTCAAATCACTGCTAAATTTGTAAGGTATTCAGCAGGTAAGGATTGCAGCATTTGATAAGAGTATTACACTGTATTGCATGTTTGAAGTAGATGCTTAAATTGTGCATAACAGTGTATGGAATGCACAGACTCATTTTAATTTAACAACCAAATCAATGTGGTTGGTCTTTGAATATTTTGTAAGTGAGAAAACTCAAGGGAAACACTAGTGTAACAAAGGGTTGTAAACAGTGACCGATGGGTGATGTAAGTCAGTTTACCAGGGGGTTGAAGTAATCACTAATAATGAAGCATTCAGTTTAATGAGAGTAACGAGATCCAGTCATATTACACCCTGACAGCCGGATTACATTCGATACTACCTTAGCCATCAGCACAACAAATCAGTGCAAAAGAGAGCTAGGTTTCACTACCACAAAAGTCAAACCTGAACCCTTATCCCCTTTTAGTTGTTATATAATAAATAAAACCGAGATGAGTAATCTGGATGCAGAAGTTTGCATGCTTTGCTCTCACGGCAGACCGGCAGCTGCCCCTGTAATAATGTCTGCCCTTCCAGATAATCCTTTTAGTGAGGGCCACACTTGGCCAGTGCTTTATTAGCATTCATCCATATTTTATCATATTTATTCGTATTTGCCCTTGTGCTCTGTAGGCTGAGAGAGGCTTAGCCTCCCCTTGAGAAATTACTTTAGCAGCAAAAGACACAGACACATTCAGAATTTAAACATTAAAATTCACTTGTGCCCAGGACAAATACAAACTGACTCTTGATTCACATTCACCACACACACACACACACACACACACACACACACACAATTATAATTCTGGAATGTTAAAACGCTTAAAGGTGCACTCAGTAATTTTTTACTTGTTAAAAGAAATGTAAAATATGTTTAAAATGACAATCACGGATTAAAACTCTAGACATATCAGTGGCCTAAAAAAAAACAGTTTTCATTTACATTGAGGGGTGACGTAAGGTTGACATGTTGAGATTACACGCTGGGAAACAATATTGGCCAAATTATTATTTTTTTTTTATTGTTCATTTTATGCTTAATTCCCTTATTTCTACATTTAGATTACCTTTGCACCATCTAATGCTCACTTAACGTTCATTTAATAATTAAACACTAAACATTAAATATTAACTAACACTGTTAAATGCAATCAAATCTCAAAATTAATATGCATTTTTCATACTGTAAATTATCATGTGGTGATGCTTAAATTCACGTATAGTATTTACAATGATAGATTTCATTTTTTAATGTTTTATTTATTTTTTATTTAGACAAAATAGAATAGAATTCTAATATCGGCCATTGCATGAAAATACTTATTAAAATAGAATTATAATACACTAATCATGACTATTGTTCAAAAGTTTGGGGTCAGTAAGCTTTTTTTTTTTTTTAAGAAATTAATACTTTTATTCAGCAAGGATGAATTAATTGACCAAAAGAGACAATTAAAACTATTTCAAATAAATGCTGTTCTTTTGAACTTTCTATTCATCAAAGAATCCTGGAAAAAAAAACTGTTTTCACAAAAATATTAAGCATGACAACTGTTGTGATAATAATAAGAAATGTTCCTTGGGCACCAAATCAGCATATTTGAATGATTTCTGAAGGGTCATGTTACACTGAAGACTGGAGTAATGATGCTGAAAATTTTGATTTGCCATCATGAAAAAAAATTTACATTTTAAAATATTTTAAAACAGAAAACAGTTATTCTAAATTGTAATAATATTTCACAATATTACTGTTTTTACTGTATTTTTTTATCAAATAAATGCCAGAGACTTCTTTTAAAAACATTAAAACATCTTAATGACCCCAAACTTTTGAACGGTTGTGTAATCTCAACATGCATAACATAACATAACATATTGAGTGCACCTTAAAAAGCATTAAAAATTCGATTTGAAATGCAAAAAAAGTCTATAGAGTGAAAGCTTGTGATAAACACAACCAACAAAACCTTAACAAAAAATGTAAATAACCCTTCCTTCTGACCGTGAGGACAGCAGAGCTCTGACTATCATTGTTACTCTGCTGAGTCATCAAAACAAGAAAACTGAATTTCATTCTGGATGACATTCAGTGAGAAATATTCAAATATACTTTCCTTCAGGTTTACAGTATGTGTTTCCACAATAGGAGACATACACTATATTGCCAGAAGTTTTGGGACGCCTGCCTTTACATGCACATGAACTTTAATGACATCCCATTGTTAATCCGTAGGGTTTAATATGGAGCTGGCCCACCCTTTGCAGCTATAACAGCTTCAACTCTTCTGGGAAGGCTTTTCACAAGGTTTAGGAGTGTGTTTATGGGAATTTTTGAACATTCTTCTAGAAGCGCATTTGTGAGGTCAGGCACTGATGTTGGACGAGAAGGCCTGGCTCGCAGTCTCCTCTCTAATTCATCCCAAAGGTGTTCTATCGGGTTGAGGTCAGGACTCTGTGCAGGCCAGTCAAGTTCCTCCACACCAAACTCGCTCATCCATGTCTTTATGGACCTTGCTTTGGCACTGGTGCGCAGTCATGTTGGAACAGGAAGGGGCCATCCCCAAACTGTTCCCACAAAGTTGGGAGCATGAAATTGTCCAAAATGTCTTGGTATGCTGAAGCATTAAGATTTCCTTTCACTGGAACTAAGGGGCCAAGCCCAACCCCTGAAAAACAACCCCACACCATAATCCCCCCTCCACCAAACTTTACACTTGGCACAATGCAGTCAGGCAAGTACCGTTCTCCTGGCAACCGCCAAACCCAGACTCATCCATCGGATTGCCAGAAAGAGAAGCGTGATTCGTCACTCCAGAGAATACGTCTCCACTGCTCTAGAGTCCAGTGGCGGCGTGCTTTACACCACTGCATCCGACGCTTTGCACTGCACTTGGTGATCTAAGGCTTGGGTGCAGCTGCTCGGCCATGGAAACCCTCCATGAAGGTCTCTACGCACTGTTCTTGAGCTAATCTGAAGGCCACACGAAGTTTGGAGGTCTGTAGCTATTGACTCTGCAGAAAGTTGGCGACTTCTGCGCATTGTGCGCCTCAGCATGCACTGACCCCGCTCTGTGATTTTACGTGGCCTACCACTTCATGGCTGAGTTGCTGTTGTTCCCAATTGCTTCCACTTCGCTATAATACCACTAACAGTTGACCGTGGAATATTTAGTAGTGAGAAAATTTAACGAATGGACATATTGCACAGGTGGCAACCTATCACGGTACCACGCTTGAATTCACTGAGCTCCTGAGAGTGACCCATTCTTTCACAAATGTTTGTAGAAGCAGTCTGCATGCCTAGGTGCTTGATTTTACACACCTATGGCCATGGAAGTGATTGGAACACCTGAATTCAATGATTTGTAGGGGTGTCCCAATACTTTTGGCAATATAGTGTATTTGAATATCTCAGTTAAAACTAGGAGGTGCAGCCATGGGGCAAAAGGCAAGATTTAGAAGAAAGCCACATATAAAAAAAGGTAACTGGGAAAGTAGCGCAATCAGAATCGGGGAGGGTCTAACAATGGTAATGAATGGTCAAGCGATGTGGGGAAGGTCTTGTAAACACATAAAAATAAGGGAGTTCATGGTGAGGATCATCTAAATGACCTTCAGGTTCATCTGAAATTTCATCCAGCTAAATCTCAATCGTAATCATACTCTCAAGAATCACTTCAGAAATTTGCAGTGCTCATATCGGCACTTGGAAAGGTACTCTGTCTACTCTACAACAAAAAAAGATTAGCCACTTTTGGGCCAATAACTCCACAGTCAAGTCTTATTTCAGGTCCATTTTCAGACCAGGAACAAGGGTGAATTTTAAAGTACCATGTGTGGAGCTCTACAGTATCCTGCTGATACTTCTGATGCCTCAACACAAGGTCAACAGAAAATTATTTATCTATCATGCAGTGGTATTTCCTCACATAGAACATACCATAAACTGTAAAAGGGCAGGGCTGTTTTTGCATGACCCTGAAGTGCTCTGTGACGCCAGCATGTTTTTCTAACCTTTTAACCAAACACACTTTCACATAGTCCATCTCTAGTGGCTTATTTGGTTCAATAATAAAGAATGTGTGTATCCACTTATTCACTCTGACACAGTGCCTGAGGGTCTGTTAATACACACACCACTGCATTGTGTATGTGTGTGGGGGTGTCAAGGGGGAAAGGGACCTTCACAGGAGACATTTCAGGCGTACTTAATCCATGAAGTTGCTCACCCCCCCCCCCCCCCCAAAAAAAAACAACAAAAAAAAACAAAAAACAATATCATAATATAATAATTATTCCAAAATGATGACTACAAAGTTTCATGTCAAAGTCCAGAAGAATAAGAAATGATGGCCCACAAATGGCTCTGACAGTACACAAAACCATTTTTTCTGCAAAATGTAGTTTACTTAGCTGAATGCAATAAAGCAAAGCAAACCAGCTTTCTTATTCACAAATCTCACTATTGCCCCAAGGCTGAGATGCATTGCAGGCCTTTAGTACTTAAGGGAAATTGCCAGCAAAACAAGAGCCAGCCAGCACAGGTGGGGCAGATAGGATGTCCCAGCGGAGTAAAACACATAAACAACCCTACCCAGAGGAAATGTTTATTACTCAGAGGTTGCTTCTTCATAAATCAGGAGACTTAGATAACAGAGATCTCAGTAATGTTTCATTAAAGTATCAACTTCGCCTCAGATGTTTCCTAATCTTTAGGATAAATAAAAACAGACACAAATGCCACTTATTTGACATTGAATTATACAATTAATGTGGATACATGTAAAATCTTTGAGTTCATATCAAAATCGCTGGCTTTTAATCGCAGTATTTGCCAGTTCCGAGCACAGTGTGAGACATTGCTGAGCTCTCTTCTGAAACTCTTTTTTTTTTGTTTGCTGGGGTAATTTTCTCTTCAGATAATCTGGAAAACAGGAGATTTAAGCATTTTTCTCCATTTAATCTCACTGCTGCATGTCTAGGATAAACAGTTGAGACATTAAAGACATCTCATCTTGGAATTTTCTTTCCTGTGGGTGTAATTAAAACTGATCTTCAGGTAAAATATAATGTAATATTTTATAATATATGCTATTTCTTAGAAATAAATAAATACATTTGCTATTCTGCAGATTCAAAGTTGCAAAAATTCAAAGACGTCATTAAAATGATCTGTTTGTTACTTAAAACTTATACCTACCACTACCGACGTAGATCTCAGTGATATCCATAAGTGCAATCTTATCTCAAGTTCCTCTCATAAACAGACAGATATGTAATGAACAGTAAGTTATTAGTCTATAATGTCAATTAAACACCAGTCAGACGACATCGCAGTGACCATTTCATATTTGCATCGATGAACTTGGCGTCTCGAATGACACTGACAACAGCAAAGATCCACTTGGAAAAAGCAGCAAATGCCGAAATGATTTACCTCTGCTTGTCGGCGGATATAACGCTTAGATTGTCGTCTGTCCGAGTCGTGCAGAACACTTTACCCCAACAGCAGCAGCTGGACTGCGGGCTCGATTTTCTTCCCGCGCCGCCGGTGCAGAAGTGAATTCGCGCGAGGACCGCGGCCAGGGCTCCGGGAGCAAAAAAAAAAACAAAAAAAAAACAGCCGGTTTCGCTTGCACGCAGACACGGTGCCAAACTGATCCGCACCCCGGGGATCTAATTAAATGGCAAGGCACGGGGGCGTATGGTGAAACGTTTATATATTTCGCCTAGGTATGCAAAATGATGTAGAGTAGCCTAAAACACCCACACAGGATATCCGACTGTATCCCAAAATCTATTGCATAAATACTGCATGTGTGTGTGTATGGAGCTAGAAATCTCTCCGGTTCTTGGGTTTTGGAACAAACCCACTTGAACCCACATGAAGCTTGTTTGTGAAATTCCGGGGAGGATTGTGAGCTATTTTAAACGGTGTTTCCGATCCGGTTATTTTCGCTAATAAAGCAGTGTTCAACGTTTCTGAATTGTAGATTTTTAACAGTTGTTTTCATATTGTCAACAGACTCATAGGTAAGAAAATACAGCAGACGCAGTGCATTTGATTAAAATATGTTGCATCAACAACTGTCATTGCACAAGCCCACTATAAATAAATTTATCGGTTTCGTTTTTTAAACAGGCCTACATAAATACAACATAGTTATTTTTTAGTTAAGTTCAATGCCATTTTTATTTCAAATTACAGTAAGCTAAATCATAGGCTAATTTTACCAACCAGCCGTCTTACAACCCGCATTCAGCTGTATAGGCTAGCTGATGTAAAATGTAAAATTAATTAAATGAATCACTCAGTAGTTATGTTTAAGAATTCAAATGATTTGGAGTGTTGAGATAATCTGATTTAAAAAAAAATCTTTCACAAATTTCTTTAGAATAAAAATTGTCTTTCATTTATTGTTGTTGAGTTGATTATACGTCTTTAATTATTTATTTTATATTTTGAAAATGTATGTCACTGTTCTTTGAGGTCATTTAGGCTACTTAAGCTATTCAAAATCAGAAGGGGGGGAAATGAGAAAAAAAAATATGTTGGATTTTGGTGTTGAATATGTATCGCAACCTGTTCGGGAAGCCACACACGGTCAGTGGGACTAACACTGATGTTGGTTTCGCACTGAGGAAATACACTTATAAAGCCATAGCCTACATGTTACGTGATAAAAATTAGGAAAATACGGCACATTTATGAGCATAGGTACTCACAAAGCCTATCTTATCATGAAAATCTGTTTAAATATCAAAAGCATGGAGCGAATAGCCTTGTTATTGCCTATCTGTTCTAGAGTAAATCTAGTTATTGCCCTCATTCGTTTTTTAAAATCAATAATAATAACATGACGTGTCAGCGCGTGGAGTTTTGAAGCGTCACACTTGACTTTAACTAGTTTAATAGCCATTTAATTCCTTATAACGGCAATATATATATATATAAACGTCGAAAAAATGTCGATGAATACAAATTATTCAGGAACATTTACTCCCAGGTAAAAAAAAATAGATTGTAAATTGTGAGATGCTGCTTTCAATATTCAACAACATTTAGACATTTAAGAGCATTTGGTTCTCGTTTTAATTCAATTTAAAGGTCAATTGCAAATTTCACAGTGTGTGTAGACAAACGTATTATATAGGTGAGCCTCATATAGAAATCATATATCTATGAGCCTCATAAAGAAGGTGCAGGAACAGGGTGTTTGAAAATAAATGGGATGCTGATTTATAGATTTCACAGACCAGGGGCCCTCAATATAGAAAAAGCAGGATTTGTAGCACTTTAAAGTAAATTTCATATACTATTTTAACAAATCATTAGCAAACATTTCTTTAAAATGTTTATGAAAATGTCATGAAAAATTAAGAAAGAAAAATCTCCAAAGGGCCCCTGAGTACCTTTAGATGAATAAAGCTCAGTCTAGTAAGTTCTTAGTCTATACAACCATGTATTTATCAAAGAATGATGCATCTCAAAGCTGTGTTCAATCATGTGTAATCAAAAAGAAAATCATTTAAAAAGTTATTTTATTTAAATACAAATAATATATATTTTCCATTTACAATGACAGTTTTCTTGTAAACAAAAGTGGCAGATACTGTTTACTAGGCAATCACCCCTTTTTCTGGCCGGTGAGTTTCTCTGTGTGTGTGTGTATGCGGAGACATGATTTCTCATAATCTGTGCGCTTCAGTCACAGCATGTATTCTGAGGCTACGATCTTTTTGGAGCTATAATACTAAAATGTCTATTTATCTGTAAAACCTTTGTCATTTTATAAAATTGGTTGTGAGTGTGTGTGTTACATGCAGCCAGAATATGACACTTTCCCCATGTCAATAAAGATTACATTGTGTTTATGCTAATGAACACAAGGGAAAATAAGTAAAATAACTTTCTACAGATGTTTGCAATTTTCCAAATGTAACTATAAAATACATTAGCTATTGGGAACAAACAAGAAAATCCAGTTTCCTGTCATAAATTCATGAATTAAAAAAAAGAAAATTAACAATAAATGGATTATCATTTCATACGCATTTCTACATTTCAAATAATTTCATATCAGTCAACATACCCTCTCCCACTGATTGATAAATAAACGGACCAGACTAGTATTTTCACAACCACTAAATCAGCACTTCCAATATGCTGTCAGACCTTCCACTGGTGTAAAATAAACATTTAAATGGAATGAAAATAATCATATCCAAAAAAATGTAAAATCTACCCTTAATTTTTAAGCCCTGTTGCCATCCCTCCACGCACAAAAACAAAACAAGAAAAACTTACCAAAATAAACACTGACCCTCAATTATTCCCATCACTCATATTGGTATTTTTGCATCACAAAGCATTTGCAATATTTGTGGCCACTTAAAATTCTATACATTTAATAAGGCATTCATATTTGATGAGTGGAATGTAAAACAATTATATATTTATAAAAACAAAATAATAAAAAAAACTAAGCTAAACTATCTATAATTGACGGATACAAATCCATGGGATACCAAAAGTCCTAAGTCCTGAAGTCATTCAATCATTTCTTTTTGGTTTAAATTCCACCCAACTGTCTTTCACTGCACTTATGACCAACAGATTGATGGAAAAGACCTGTACTTGTGTACATTCACGATAGAAACATAGGCTCTTTGTAACAACTGCAGTCTGCAACAGTGGGGAATTTTCTGTTTCCAGTTCAAAAAGTCAGTGGGATAAATATATAAGGGGGAAAAAAAAAACAAACAATTATTTCACATTTCAATATTCAAAAACTTGAACTTTGGGGTTTAAAAGAAATTAGGCCATGTTAATACACAGTGGCATGAAATCAGTCTGATATCTACCTGCTTATTTGATATCTACCTGCTGGAAGTAGTTAAGATAGGTGAGATTTATAAATGTATTGAATTTCCACACTTCATGACAATGGAGAACAATTTAAGATGTAACTCACAGCAGTGCGGCCCCTTCCCCCATAATTCCCGCTCAAACAGCTCTGAGCACACCATGTCCTTGTGCTCACTCCAGATTATACTTCACACAGCCTCGTAAAAGTGGAAACACCTGGTAAATTTGATATCTAATAAACTACGAAATGATAAGGTAGAAAACACCCTTGAAGCATAAATGGTGACATTGAAAAATGACAGTCATGAGGTGTGTGATTTTTCAGCGGTACTCCGGTTTTTATTTTTTCCGACGCATTGGTTGGTCAGACATCTTTTTCATCAAGTGGAGAGGAATCTGAAACACAGCTGGAGCCCACAAATAACCACTGTGACAGCCCACTGATAACGACTGGATGAACGCAGGGAAAGATAACCAACAGTTCCTTAAGTCTTATTTTGATTGGCGAAATAAACGGTTCAGACAGATTTGTGATTCATGAGTGTTTTAAACAGGAAGATGGGGCGTCAACGTCCTTGTCTCCTGTTTGCCTCCGGTGTGTGGCGGCCCAGAAGACGGCAATAGTCTGGGGCTATGTGAATGTGTGGGAGCGTGTGTGTGTGTGTGTGTGTGTGTGTGTGTGTGTGTGTGTGTGTGTGTGTGCGCATGAGTGGGCACATGGGTGTACGAGCTGTGCTCAAGTTTGCATGAAATGACTGGTTTAGTCGTTGTCTTCTTCGTCTTCCTCAGACTCCTCAATGCCATCACTGTCCTCTGGGTCATCCTCCTCTTCCTCAGTTTCTGGGATATCCCACTGTGGGTGGTTATCCAACATGGCCTTCGCCTCGTGAACCTCCAGCTGAAACGAAACAATGGGACAACAAAGATTCTAGTAAATAAATTAACATATTGATAAACTGGAGTAATGGCTGCAGAAAATTCAGCTTTGCCATCACACAATTACATAAATATATTCAAATAGAAAATTAGATTAAATTGTAATATTTAAGAGAATTCTTAAAAAAAAAAAAAAAAAAAAAAATTATTAAATCTTACCGACTAGTGTGTGTGTATTTTTGCATAAAATACTTTTATCAAATATATAACAAAAATAATTTAACAAATAAGAAAGAGCATTTCTAAAGAAGAGAGAATGGGGGGGGGGGGGGGGGGGGGTTTGGAGGGAGGGGGACAAAAAAAAAAAAAAAAAAAAAAAAAAAATTACCTTGAGTGGCTTGACCTGATCTAATCCCATGAATGAATCTGATCTGAGAATCACGGAATATTGATAGTTTCCGGTTTTGGATGGAGCGGGGAATTTCAGTTCAACCTGAGGCAAACAGGAAGTTTACATGATCATTGGTCACTTTACACAACTCAGCAAAATCTAATACAGAGGAGTAATTGGCAGATATAGGGTGCTTTATGACCCTTTTGTTTACATCCTTGCATTCTCATGCTCCTCACAGAGAGGAAGCACTCACTATGTCAGACAGAATTATGACAGGCATCTGGCTGTCCTGTAGCCAGACAGAGACTGCAGTATGGAGGTTGCCTGGCAACAGGCTATGGGGAAAACTGCTGCGCAGGAGACTCTGCAGCTAGCGCCATTCAGCCAGTCACACACACACACACACACACACACACACATAGTAAAACACTCACTCATTCTATTATTCTTCCATTTTATTATATTATAATGATAGCACACCATATTGCAATTATTTTAGTGATTTGTTTTTGCCATTATGTATTCCAGCTCTGAATGCCTGGGTTTTCCTATTATAAGAATTGCAACCAAAAAAAAAAAAAAAAACAACACCTAATTAGCTAACTGAAAATCTTGCTTCACTCCAAATGGAAGTGCACAATCCTAGAATGGCACAACCTACTGCCACAATTATGAACCCATTAGAACAATAAAGAGATTTTTGGGTTCCCACTTTCATTAACAACTTTCCATGACCAGTCAATTATGATTAGTGGAAAAGGATTTTTAAAAATCATTCTGATTCAGACTGATTCACTAATGAACATTTTCTTCAGGTTCACCATTCACTTCAGGTTATTATAGTTAACTAAAACTAAAAGTATTGACAACATTTTGGTTAATTGAAATAAAATTTAAATATCTAAATATTAGATGAAAAACAAACTAAACAAAAATGAGAAAGATTAAAAAGTCACAAAACCAGTCATAAGGGTCAATTTTTTGAGATTGAGATTTATACATCATCTGAAAGCTGAATAAATAAGCTTTTTTCAATTGATGTATGGTTTGTTAGGATAGGACAATATTTGGCCGAGATACAACTTTGAAAATCTGGAATCTGAGGGTTGAAAAAAATCTAAATATTGAGAAAATCACCTTAAAAGTTGTCTAAATGAAGTCCTTAGCAATGCATATTACTACTACTAATACATTTTTGTTGGAAAAATTTCAAAAATTATTTTGGAAATTAACAAAATATCTTAATGGAACATGATCTTTACTTAATATCCTAATGAGTTTTGGCATAAAAGAAAAATCAATAATTTTGACCCATAAAATGTATTGTTGGCTATATATATATATATATATATATATATATATATATATATATATATATATATATATATATATATATATATATATATATATATATATACACATACACTGCCGATTTTGCAGGTTTTCCTACTTACAAAGCATGTAGAGGTCTGTAATTTTTATCATAGGTACACTTCAACTGTGAGAGACGGAATCTAAAACAAAAATCCAGAAAATCACATTGTATGATTTTTAAATAATTAATTTGCATTTTATTGCATGACATAAGTATTTGATTACCTACCAACCAGTAAGAATTCCGGCTCTCACAGACCTGTTTTTTCTGTTTTTTTCGGTTTTTCTCCAGTTTTTCTTTAAGAAGCCCTCCTGTTCTCCACTCATTACCTGTATTAACTGCACCTGTTTGAACTCGTTACCTGTATAAAAGACACCTGTCCACACACTCAATCAAACAGACTCCAACCTCTCCACAATGGCCAAGACCAGAGAGCTGTGTAAGGACATCAGGGATAAAATTGTAGACCTGCACAAGGCTGGGATGGGCTACAGGACAATAGGCAAGCAGCTTGGTGAGAAGGCAACAACTGTTGGCGCAATTATTAGAAAATGGAAGAAGTTCAAGATGACGGTCAATCTCCCTCGGTCTGGGGCACCATGCAAGATCTCACCTCGTGGGGCATCAATGATCATGAGGAAGGTGAGGGATCAGCCCAGAACTACACAGCAGACCCTGGTCAATGACCTGAAGAGAGCTGGGACCACAGGCTCAAAGAAAACCATTAGTAACACACTACGCCATCATGGATTAAAATCCTGCAGCGCACGCAAGGTCCCCCTACTCAAGCCAGCGCATGTCCAGGCCCGTCTGCAGTTTGCCAATGACCATCTGGATGATCCAGAGGAGGAATGGGAGAAGGTCATGTGGTCTGATGAGACAAAAATAGAGCTTTTTGGTCTAAACTCCACTCGCCGTGTTTGGAGGAAGAAGAAGGATGAGTGCAACCCCAAGAACACCATCCCAACCGTGAAGCATGGAGGTGGAAACATCATTCTTTGGGGATGCTTTTCTGCAAAGGGGACAGGACGACTGCACCGTATTGAGGGGAGGACGGATGGGGCCATGCATCGCGAGATCTTGGCAAACAACCTCCTTCCCTCAGTAAGAGCATTGAAGATGGGTCGTGGCTGGGTCTTCCAGCATGACAACGACCCGAAACACACAGCCAGGGCAACTAAGGAGTGGCTCCGTAAGAAGCATCTCAAGGTCCTGGAGTGGCCTAGCCAGTCTCCAGACCTGAACCCAATAGAAAATCTTTGGAGTGAGCTGAAAGTCCGTATTGCCCAGCGACAGCCCCGAAACCTGAAGGATCTGGAGAAGGTCTGTATGGAGGAGTGGGCCAAAATCCCTGCTGCAGTGTGTGCAAACCTGGTCAAGAACTACAGGAAACGTAGGTTTCTGTACCAAATATTAAGTTCTGCTTTTCTGATGTATCAAATACTTATGTCATGCAATAAAATGCAAATTAATTACTTAAATCATACAATGTGATTTTCTGGATTTTTGTTTTAGATTCCGTCACTCACAGCTGAAGAGTACCTATGATAAAAATTACAGACTTCTACATGCTTTGTAGGTGGGCAAACCTGCAAAATCGGCAGTGTATCAAATACTTGTTCTCCCCACTGTGTGTGTGTGATATATATATATATATATATAAATAAATAAATAAAAATTACTATGACTTGCAAGCACATTTTACTCAACACGAGGAATATCTAGCCGACAACTATATTTTAGAGCAAATTTTCCACAAACTTCCATGACTTTAAGAATTCAAGACACTTCCAGGCACAGAAAACCTGGATATACTAAAATTCCATGACTGTCAAAACACTGAGCAACACAGTGTCATCCTTTCAAAAAAAAAAAAATGTGATAGAACACAAACAGGTGGTTGTGGCCTCACCTCCTCTGTGTCTTTGAGTGTGCACACATGATTGGGCATAGACACCAGTGTCTGCTCCTTCCTATCTGCGATGTAGAGCCACCACCACTCCTGTTTCTCCTCAGGGAAGTACAGGCTGTAGACAGGGTGTGTGACCTTAGACTTGGTCTCCAATAGTGCCCTTTCACGACGCTGAATGCTC
Organism: Coreius guichenoti; assembly: GCA_039654105.1. Taxonomy (NCBI): domain Eukaryota; kingdom Metazoa; phylum Chordata; class Actinopteri; order Cypriniformes; family Gobionidae; genus Coreius; species Coreius guichenoti. Next base: position 25,452,514 of record CM077185.1, on the reverse strand, counting down.
TGTTGTAGGGCCTCCCATTCCTATAGAAAAGATGTGCTGGTTATGGAAAGCTGCACTGCAGTAACTACCATCAGCAGTCACTCATCCAAGGGATACAATACACACCTCCTCATCGTCGCCAGCAATCTCATCCAACTCAGTGTCACTCTGCTTGTCACTCTCCTCATCTCTCTCGCTGGGTGAGTCCTTATTTCCCTCAGCTTCGTCGGATTCACTGCCTTTATCAGAGAGATCGTCCTCTTCCTCTTTTGATGCAACAACCTCCTGTGAACGAAAACATGAACATATGCAATGGGATGAAATATTTGTTTTTTCTGTCAATAATAATCACAGAAAATGTGCACCACAGTAAAACTGACTAAAATGAATGAATAAGACATATATACACTACCATTCAAAAGTTTGGGGCTGGCAAGATTTTTTTTGAAAGAAGTCTCTTATGCTCACCAAGGCTGCATTTATTTGATTAAAAAAAATATAGTAAAAACAGTCATGTAGCGAAATATTATTAGAATTAAGAAAAACTGTTTTCTATTTTATTATATTTTAAAATGTAATTTTTTCCTGTGATGGCAAAGCTGAATTTTCAGCATTATTACTCTAGTTTTCAGTGTCACATGATCCTTCAGAAATCATTCTAATATGCTGATTTGGTGCTCAAGAAACATTTCTTATTATTATCAATGTTGAAAACTATTTTTCAGGATACTTTGATGACTGGAAAGTTAAAAAGAACAGCATTTATTTAAATTCAATTTAATGCATCCTTGATTAATAAAAGTAATAATTTCTTACTGATTAAACTTACTGACCTCAATCTTTTGAACAGGAGTGTATGTTGACTAAAACTGAAGGTCATTTTCATCAAAAGCCAAAAACTGTAAAAATGTACCACTGAAAATATACAAAGTTCTAGGTTACTTACATTTCCTGCCACGTTGCCATTGGCCTGTTTGGCCTTGTCTACCTTTGCTTGCTGTTGGATGACTGGTTTCTTCTTAGTCAGTTTCTTCTTTTTGGACTTGGCAGCTTTTTTAGCTCCCTTATTCTTATTTTGCCAAACTTTTGTTTTGTTTTTGGCATCAGCTTGCTGCAAAATGACAAAATAATCATTTTAAAACATTCAGACATGATAATGAGCAAAGAGCAAGATGTAAATATGCATTTTTATATCATTATAATATTGTGTTTGATTAACGTGTAGCTTAAAAGCATTACTACCTCCTCTGTATTAGCTTCCTCCGTAGGTAGAGGTGCGTCATCCTCTTTCTCGAACATCTCCTAAACACAAATACAAATTTAGTACAATGTTGTTGTGAGTAAAGAATTCAAATAATAAAGCACGAATCATCCACCAAATCCATCAGTTCTGGTGTACCTCAAGGTTCTGTCTTGGGCCCTCTACTTTTCACTATTTATATGTTACCAATTGGACAAATAATCAAATGCTATGAGTTTAACTTCCACTGTTATGCTGATGACATTCAGATTTATTTTAGCACACCTTCCACCTCAGTATTTCCTCCTCCTACATTAACAACTTGCGTCAAGGAACTCAAGCTTTGGCTGGAGGCTAATTACCTTAAATTTAACTCAGGTAAGTTAAACCCGATACTGATCGGCTCTAAATCTGTTGTGTCTAAATTATCCGATCAACTGATAGACTTGGATGGTGACTTGATAATGCCCTCTACGACTGCTCGAAATCGTGGTGTTCTCATTGATTCCACCCTTTCATTTAATGATCACATTGGTAAAGTGGTAAAGACAGCTTTTTACCACCTATGCAATATCTCCTGTATTCGATTCTCTTAATCAGCAGGATACTGAAATTGTTATACATGTCTGTGTCACATCTCAACTAGATTACTGTAACTTACTTCTTTATGGCCTTTCAGCCAAAAATATCAAACGATTACAATGTTCAAAACTCTGCAGCCCGCTTGATCACTCACACAAGAAAGAAGGAGCACATTACTCCAATCCTCTATCACCTTCATTGGCTTCCGGTTTCTTTGCGTATAAACTTCAAGATTCTAATTCTCACTTACAAAGCTCTCCACAACCTTGGTCCTACATATTTATCTGACTTACTTCAGCCTTATGCTCCTGTTCGCGCCTTACAATCATCTAATGCGGGATTGTCACCGCTAAGTTTAGTCTGGTGACTATGGGAGCCAGGTCTTTCAATGTTGTGGCTCCCAGGTTGTGGAATGCTCTTCCTCAAGACATTCGGCCAAGCATCCTCCCTGCTTTCCTTCAAAACCCTCTTAAAACACACTTTTTCTCTGACTATTACTCTTTAGCTCTTGGTCTGTAAATAGCACCTTGTTATGTTTGTTATTTGTTTGCATCCCTCCTTGTCTGTATCTAACAAACCTAACTTTGTAAGCGACCTCTGTTGTATATTTCCTTGGTATATGTATTGTGCTTTGATGTTGATGTTTATTTGTTTCTGTTTCTTAAAATCATCTTTGCAAAGCGACCTTGGGTGTTGGAAAAGCGCTATACAAATAAAAAATATTATTATTATTAGTAAAGAACTCAAATAATAAAGACTGTTTTTGGTAATAGATATGATAGTCTATTGTAATGATAGTCATTGCTAAAATGAATTTTCAACCAAAAAAAACAAACAAGCTCAGCATTGACCTCTTGTGGATGCCTGCTGCAACTGCAAGGTGTGCCATTCCATGACCATAATCAACACGCATAATACATACATAACACACAAATCAACTACTATAGTTAAGTAGCACTACCCCTTGAAGTAAACATCTAGATGAGAAATGGTTGAGATATTCTCGTAAATGTACTACTTACAGACATTCTCTTCCTTGTCAGGGTAACCGTAACTGTGACAATGGATCCTGCTGTGATGTTATTGCTATCTTCATCGTCCAACACTGTGGAGTGATGAAACATACACAGAGTTCAAGTATTCACATGTAAATCACATGTAATGTTTTGTTATTGAACGTATGCGTGTACCAACACTGATTAAACCCACCTTGAAGTTTGGTTTCCATGTTGATGTATGGGAAGCTCCCGAGAACCGCCATGACCTCATCATACTTCTCCTCCCCAAGGAATCTCAGCATGTTTCTCCTGTCAGAGTCCTTTAGACTGACCAGATCCTGCAACGTCCGCACCTTATACTAAGAATGAGAGAGGGGAACCATATTTAGAAATTTGGAAAGCATAATTTTTGCATATTAACCATAGTTTAAGTGGGGTATGTAACTATGGTTTGAATTAAACTTATGAAGCAGAGCAGCCTACACAACTTAGAAAGTGCAAGTATAACTGATGTAGCAGATTCCTTCACACCCCTAACTATTATTATTATGCATGGATTTACAAAATAAAATGCCACAGTTTTTATAGTTACAGTATACTATAGTAAAACAACAAAATTGCCCTACCAGTATGTGCTGTAACGCCTTTGAGAAAGATGTACCTTTTTAGAGATACAGTATCGGAGGTGCTCCTCTTCAAAATGGGGCAACTGCAGCAGAGGAGACTTGGCCTCCTGCAGTCCTTGAACCACCATCTGAGACAGCTTCATGCAGTTCTCTATGGACGTCAGCCTGGGAGCCCGAAGGCCTATAAGATCAAACACAAGCAAAATGCTCTTATGCTCATCAAGACTGCATTTATTTGATTAAAATACAGTAAAAACAGTTATATTGTGAAAAAGTATTACAAATTAAAATAATTATTTTCTGTTTTTCTGACTAGTTTTATTATATTTTAAATTTTAATTTATTCCTGTGTTAGCAAAGCTGAATTTTCAGCAGCCATTACTCCAGTCTTCAATGTCACATGATCCTTTAGAAATCATTCTAACATGTATTATTATCAATGTTGAAGCAGTGCTGCTTGATATTTTTTTGTGGAATCCATGATACCTTTACCTTTCAGGGCTCTTTAACTAATAGAAAGTTCAAAACAAAAGCATTTATTTGAAATAGATTTTTTTGTAATAATTTAAAGTCTTTACTGTCATTTTTAATCAATTTAATGCATTCTTTTTAATAAAAGTATTAATTTCTTTCAAATCAAAAATCATATTGAAGCCAAACTTTTGAACTGTAGTCTATATGTTAATGAAAAAATTACGCCTTAGTCCATCGGTCCATATTTGAAAACATTGTTTTCAAGTTACCTCCTCTACTGGTTGCCATCATAGTGAGTTGACAGCCAACATTGATCATTTCTTGTAGTAAAGCAGGGCACTTCTTCACCACAAACCTTTGATCTGCAGAAGATATAAAACTGCCAATTAATTCACATTAAAGGTATAGTTCACCCGAAAAAGAAAATTATCCCATAATTTACTCACCCTCAAGCTATCCTAGGTATATGTGACATTCTTCTTTTAGACAAATACAATCGGAGTTATATTAAAAAAAATGTCCTGGCTAATCCAAGCATTATAAAATGGCAGTGAATGGGAGCCCAAAATTTGAAGCCCAAAAAAGTGCATCCATCCATTATAAAGGTAATCCACACGGCTCCAGGAGGTTAATAAAGGCCTTCTGAAGTGAATCGATGGGTTTTTATAAGAAAATTATCCATATTTAAAACTACGTCTGATGTCATATGTCGCGCCAGTTACGCTTTTTTCGTAAGTTGAATACGGAAGGCGGTCTGGCGGATAGATATTTTACTTTATAATGTGTTAAATATGGATATTTTTCTTACACAAACCCATCGATTCACTTCAGAAGGCCTTTATTAACCCCCCCGAGCTGTGTAGATTACTTTTATAAAGGATGGATGCACTTTTTTGGGCTGCCATTCACTGCCATTATAAAGCTTGGGAGAGCCAGGACATTTTTAATATAACTATTCGTCTGAAAGTAGAATGTCATAATAATAATAATAATAATAATAATTTGTTACATTTATATAGCACTTTTCTGGGTACTCAAAGCACTTTACATATAGAAGGAGGGAATCTCCTCAACCACCACCAATGTGCAGCATCCACCTGGATGATGCGACGGCAGCCATATTGCGCCAGAACGCCCACCACACACCAGCTGATTGGTGGAGAGGAGACCGAGTGATGAAGCCAATCGGTATATGGGGATTATTGGGAGGCCATGATGGACAGAGGCCAATGGGCAAATTTGGCCAGGATGCCGGGGTTACACCCCTACTCTTTTCCCGAAGGACATCCTGGGATTTTTTATGACCACAGAAAGTCAGGACCTCGGTTTAACGTCTCATCCGAAGGACAGTGCTCTTGGACAGTATAGTGTCCCCATCACTATACTGGGGCGTTAGGACCAAGACAGACCACAGGGTGAGCACCCCCTGCTGGCCTCACTAACACCTCTTCCAGCAGCAACCTGGTTTTCCCAGGAGGTCTCCCATCCAGGTACTGACCAGGCTCAGCTTCAGTGGGAAACCAGCCTTGGGTTACAGGGTGATATGGCTGCTGGTCATATACACCTAGGATGGCTTGAGGGTGAGTAAATCATGGGGTAATTTTAATTTTAATAACTCTAAATTATTTGCAATGATAATTCAACATGAATACAGTTCAGGTAGCTCAACTAGTAAAGCATGGCATTAGCATGAACAAGGTTATGGGTTTGATTCCCAAGGAGAGCACATACTTGCAATGTATAGCTTGAATGCTTTTGGATAAAACTGTCTGTCAAATGCATAAATGTAATGAATTGTATTAGACAGGTAGTTGTGGTATTATCTTACAGAAATAAATGTTGACACTTGAGAGGTGCACGTGAATGCTTACCCTCCTCTATGTTCTCAGAAACATCCATCCTGGCAAGGTGTGTAAGTAATAAGACTCGAGCCTTCAGGCTGTAGGGATAGCAGAACGGAGGCTCCTTCTTCTTAACATTAATGTTCCCCAGCTCCCGAATCAACTGCAAAAAGAAACAAACACCCAGCATTATATTCGCGATAAGAAATTTGGTAACACTTTATTTTAAGGTGATGTAGTTACAAATTACTACAAGTACTTAATATAGTAATAACAGTAAATTATGCATAATTACAAGTAACTAACTCTAAATCAAACCCTAACTGTAACTCTATAGTAAGTGAATGCAGTTAATTAATATTACTCAGTACTTATTTGAGTAATTACAATTTAACTATGTCACCTTAAAATAAAGTGTAACCAGAAATTGTAATCATTATTCACAAGCCGTATCTTTAAGCACTCTTAAATCTTTGGCACAAAATGCACCTAAATGTTTAAACATTTTACCTGGGGAACTTCTATGTTGTCTGTTGGTCTTATAATGGCCTCTTTGTTACTACGAGGATCAAACTCAAATGCTGCTGTCAAGACCATCACCAATCCTGTCAAACAGAGGAGAGACTCAGTCTGAGGACCCTAACGAATTCACAAAAGGATGTCATAAAGTAGTTCTTAATGGTGACCTTGCGTCCTTCTAGGTGTACACTTACGTTTCATGTTCATTGTAGGTGTTTTGTACATAAAGTGCATAAAAAGCTGAGTTGTGTTGATCAGGATCTGATCACCACTGTAGCGGATGGAACGGTACCACCATGTGCCCTAAAAACAAATGCACACGTTACTATAGGGTTTATCAGTACATTAATCAATGGAAATCAATAAAAGGTGTTTTATAGTGCAGTTTCCAAAATGCTTGTACAAAAAGATCCAACAGGTAGACTACCGTTTAAAAGTTCAGGCCAGGGTCAGTAGTGTTTTTTCTTTCTTTTTAAATGAATTGCTCTCTTTTATTCCACAAGGATGCATTAAATTCTATTACAGGTGCTATTCTTTTGAACTTTCTATTCATCAAAGAATCCTAAAAAAATACACTATATTGCCAAAAGTTTTGGGACGCCTGCCTTTACATGCACATGAACTTTAATGACATCCCATTCTTAATCCGTAGGGTTTAATATGGAGTTGGCACACCCTTTGCAGCTATAACAGCTTCAACTCTTCTGGGAAGGCTTTCCACAAGGTTTAGGAGTGTGTTTATCTGGATTTTTGACCATTCTTCTAGAAGCGCATTTGTGAGGTCAGGCACTGATGTTGGACGAGAAGGCCTGGCTCGCAGTCTCCTCTCTAATTCATCCCAAAGGTGTTCTATCGGATTGAGGTCAGGACTCTATGCAGGCCAGTCAAGTTCCTCCACACCAAACTCGCTCATCCATGTCTTTATGGACCTTGCTTTGTGCACTGGTGCGCAGTCATGTTGGAACAGGAAGGGGCCATCCCCAAACTGTTCCCACAAAGTTGGGAGCATGAAATTGTCCAAAATGTCTTGGTATGCTGAAGCATTGAGTTCCTTTCACTGGAACTAAGGGGCCAAGCCCAAACCCTGAAAAACAACCCCACACCATAATCCCCCCTCCACCAAACTTTACACTTGGCACAATGCAGTCAGGCAAGTATTGCCAGACAGAGAAGCGTGATTCGTCACTCCAGAGAACACGTCTCCACTGCTCTAGAGTCCAGTGGCGGCGTGCTTTACACCACTGCACCCGACGCTTTGCATTGCACTTGGTGATGTAAGGCTTGGATGCAGCTGCTTGGCCACGGAAACCCATTCCATGAAGCTCTCTACGCACTGTTCTTGAGGTAATCTGAAGGCCACACGAAGTTTGGAGGTCTGTAACTATTGACTCTACAGAAAGTTGGAGACTTCTGCGCCTCAGCATGCGCTGACCCTGCTCTGTGATTTTACGTGGCCTACCACTTCATGGCTGAGTTGCTGTTGTTCCCAATTTCTTCCACTTTGTTATAATACCACGAACAGTTGACCGTGGAATATTTAGTAGTGAGGAAATTTAACGAATGGACTTATTGCACAGGTGGCAACCTATCACGGTACCACGCTTGAATTCACTGAGCTCCTGAGAGCGACCCATTCTTTCACAAATGTTTGTAGAAGCAGTCTGCATGCCTAGGTACTTGATTTTACACACCTGTGGCCATGGAAGGGATTGGAACACCTGAATTCAATGATTTGGAGGGGTGTCCCAATACTTTTGGCAATATAGTGTATATATTAAGCAGCACAACTGTTTTCAACATTGATAAGAAATGTTTCTTGAGCACCAAATTAGACATTAGAAGGATTTCTGAAGGATCATGACACTGAAGACTGTAGTAATAACTGCTGAAAAATCAGCTGTCACCACAGGAATAAAATAAATCTTAAAATATATTAAAACAGCAAACACTTATTTTAAATTGTAATATTTCACAATATCACAATTTTTACTGTATTTTTAATCAAATACATACGGCCCTGGTGAGCATAACAGACTTCTTTCAAACACATTCTAACTTTGAACAGTAGTGTACATGTTTTCTCTTAAATCTAAAGTTATTGATTGCCACTAGAAGACTAGCTTACCACAACCACAGGAAGTATGACCATAAAAGCCAACCCATAGACCAGCAGCACCTGTAAAAGGCACAAGCAAACAGGTTTTGCAAGTTTTCGCACTTTTGGGGCATTTATCAAATTTTTAGTTTACACTTAATTGACAACTGGAGAAAGAAAAAAAGAAAAAAAAATATATATATAGTAGGTGAACTTACCAGCATGGAATTTTTCTGGTCAACAATCCATGCAGGAAGAGCGATTCCAAAACTCGTCACTGATTGAGAGTGAAAGTTTCTTTTAGCATAGGTAACACTAAATGATCAATCAAGAAGTTAACAAGTTAAAGAAATCATCACCTCTTGGGCCATCAGGGTTGCCATATGTCTCCCAGTTTTTCCGTGATTCCTCATTAGTCAAACTGTGAGAAAGTATGAGCGTGGAAAACAATTTTAAAAAACCCTGATGATTACATACTGTGCCATATTGACAAGTAATAGAAAGGTGCACCGTGGGTATTTCAAGAAGATTAAGCATTTAATTCTGGCACAGTGGATGACATTTTTATGAACCGCTTTTATGAATTGTATTGTGCTGCACCTATAACAACACACTGCAATACCAACACCAACTCGCACAGAAAAATGAGTTGCAACCATGGCCGTAGCCAGCTATGAGGTCACCGAGGACCAGACCTCGTTATTTTTTCCGAGGTGTATATAATAAATGTTGTGAAATAACGCCTAATATAGTATTAACACTACTTTAGTGCTGCAAGGATATAGCACAGCACCAAGAGCTTCTCATCGGAGCTGCCTCAGCGGTCTGTCACCGCTCGTCAATGTCAAAATATTACATTTTAGATGACCAATCAAATCAAAGTAGGCGGGCTTTACATTCACAGAAGATGCTTAGTGCGAATTCCAGCTCAACGCTTCTGTAAATGGACATATAAAGTGCGAGTGTAAATAGTTAAACTTAACATTTCATATTTGACAGCTGTTTTAGGATAGAAATGTTTAACAACCGACAAAAATAATAAGGTCAACTAATAAAATTGTCTAATTTTGCCATTTTCAATTAAAAATAGGCTTATAATTCAAGTGATTCATGTAACTAATGTAATAATCAGTAACTGCCAATGTGAGTTAAAAAGAAACATTAACGAACCCGATTTCATCAGATTCATAAGATAATGAATGTGTAGGGGAGAGCGGGGCACAACCTAACACTTTTTGACTTTCTCAGTTTGTGTATAGGCTACTTGGGGTTCAGAGTATTTATTTTTTCCCACATTTCTAGTACAAATATGTGGTTTTGTTTCATTATTACAGTGTATCTTTTTTTCTTGATTTACCCCAAAAGAATGGAAGTGAAATGTGACAACATGCCCCATATGTGGGGTACATTGTAACATGAGCATATGACAGCTTAAAATGTTATGATATAATAGAAAAAACAAAAAAACAAACTAAAATATTTTGTCAATAAAAATTAAAATTAAAAATAAACTAATTTTTGAGTTTGACAACAAACACATTGTAAAATACAGCTATAACAGTTCAAAACATAATAATTAATCATTTCTGAACATTGACTCTCAGTCATTACTCACCTTTTTCTCATGGTTTCTCAATAGAATTCATAAAAGTATAGAAAATAATAGCGTAGTTCTAATAGGGGCTCATTGTGACAACATGCCACACCTGCGCAACTGGGATTTAACCCCGGCTCGTGTCTTCTGCTGTTAGATCAGCATTAAAGAACGATCTCAACTGTTAAATAACAGATAAAAGATTACAATAATATCAGATTTGTCTAGTTTTACATAAACACAAAAAACAGAGATGAAAAATTAACTTAAGAAATGTACTTTTCCTATGCTTAAATAAATGTTCAATGATATCTTCCAAAGATTTTTTTAATTTTGGTGCATTTTATTTCTCTAATTAGGGTTGATATGGCTACTAGTAAATACACTAAGTTTCGTCATCCTGGCATGTGTGGAAAGTTTTAAACTATGTGTGTTACAACTAACTCCGCGTTGGGTTGTGCCCCGCTCTCCCCTACACATTGTGGATGAATTTAACTTGTCTAAGAAAATTATTACATGGTTTTGAAAGCTATTTATTATTAATTTTTTGGCCCTCAAACATCTTAAAAATGCACATATGTAGATCAGAGAAATCAACATTTTCTCGGGGGAGCATTCCTCCAAACCCCACTAACTACCTCAAATTTGGGACCTCACTGATTTTAAAACCCTGCCTACGGCCCTGGTTGCAACAGCCATAAATAACACGACATTAAATTTAAAATGCAACTATGAATAAAAAGGGTGGCGGCAGCAGTCTTACGCTGAGTAAGCTTTAGCAAGCTTCATGAACATGGCCTCATCTCCACCTTTATCAGGATGGTGTTTTAGAGACAGAACTCTGTACTGCTTCTTAATCTCAGCAACAGATGCCCCCTAAACAGAAACATAATGGATCTTTTAATCTAGAGAAGAAGCATTTTAGAGATTAAAATGACAAAGAACAAGATTAACAAGAGAGAAAGCAAGAATGTCATCCTTACTGCGTCCAAGTTGAGGACCTCATAGGGGTTATACTCCTGGTACTCTCGATCTAATTTAGACACCTTATAGGCCAGGAAAAGAAATACTGCCCACCCAAACAACAGGGCTGCTTTTCTAAAATGACATAGAACAAAAAAAAAAAAAAAAAAAAAAAAAAGTGAATTTTAGTTTGTAACCTAAATTTACAATTAAATAGACAGTAGCGGCTGTATATGTAATGGTGACTAAATACCCAAAAGAGCAGATTTAAACCATTAAAGATGGGATGTTTCTGAATACTACACGCATCTGATGCAAGCTTTGTGCTTTAAATAGTTGGTGCAGAGCTGACAAGTGTCTGAGGTCATTGTTTTGCTGAAGAATTAATAATTTAATGTTTTCAGAGTACCAAGCACTTAATATACATGTTAATATATAATACAATATATGTTTCATATCCTTTAATATACTTATGCATAAAGGGCAAATTAATTTTTTGCATTTTGCATCATCCAGATGCTGTTGTCCAAATGCAAATGTTTCCCAGTGCACACTATATACAAACTACTGCAATAATAACAATCTATGCATGTTAAAAAGGCTTACAAACTGCAAAAAGACAGCAAAATTCCTCTGAAACGCACCAATTACACACAAACATAATCACTTACTTAAGTGTTGGAACAATGCTCTGCTGTGATTTCATAAGCCGAAGGCGATACCACAGACATCTTCCATGAACTCTTCGTAAACTCTTCAACCGCAATTGCTCTGTGAATTAATTTACGTAACAGACAACGAGAATAGAAAATACACAATTGTACAAATCTAATTCTCACTCACCATGCATGCAAACAAACATACAGCCCATACCAAAACAGTACTCTGCCATTGTACACTGATATTTTCAGATAATAATGCTATGGTATGTTGATATATTTCATGGTACTGATTCTGAATGCTTACCATATTCATATCACAGTATTTACAGTACAAGTGCAAGAAACAATATTAGCATTAACATGCTCAAGCATGGTAGTACTACGGTACTTTTTAGTTAGTGAGGTATAGACCTTATTCACACCATCTATGATTCTTAACGGGAATGAAAGTAAGGCTGTGAGGGATAGACATACATCTCTTCAGTGGGTTATACTGTTATTCAATGTGTTTTTGCATTGTTCTGCTGACGAAACACTGCAAAAATATCTTTACAAGAAAATTCAGTAGACATGAGCTGTGGAAAATAAGTGATCTAGGAGCTTTAAACAGCTTTTAACAGTGGATGCTATTGAAAACACGGCAAGTTTATCCCTCACAGGCTCGCTTTCATACCCGTCACACCGCTGCCCCGAATAAGGTCTATTGCAAATTTATGGCATTTGATATTTTTATCAGAATGTGACCCATTGTGCCCCTCTTAGATTGAAAGCCAGATTACAAAAGCTGCCTGAAAGTGTGCCAAAATATTGTTATATAACAGAAATGAACAAGAGACAATGATTTGTGTGTTTTACACACGCACACACAAATTAAGCTGCGGTGTTTTCAGCCTGGTAGGAAATCACTGAGCATTAATGTGCTGTAAAAACCAAGAAACTAATGAACCTTTTCTTGAATGTTACTTATGTGTTACACACTGCATACTTGTTTGCACAGCTGAACATTTGCACTGTTTCTACAGCTGTTTATACTTTTATACTGTTAAATACAAATACATATTTATTTACATTTTGTATTTCATTGTAAGCATTTAATTCTAAATTTGTAACTTTTAACTCTGTTTTTTTCTGTATTTTCTTCCATGTAGCCTGCAGAAACTACTTGCCATTACCTGCAATTATGGCTGGATTTATTGCTGTGAATTTTATCAACTTTGCCTTGACTTAATAGCATGTCTATTTTTAAACAGCATGTACATGAAAGATGCAGTTCATGAAAGATTACAATTCACAAGAAGGTGAATATACATTTCATAACACATGCTGAAGAATTTGTGGGAGTGGCACTGAATGCCATGCAGAGGGAAAAGACAAAAGAATGCACTGCAATATATTATATGATCAGATTATTGATTGAAGCAATGTGTTTGCCAACGTAAACAAACGAGGACATAAGAAAACAAGCCAATTAAACGGATGACCACTACATTAACGTAGGTAGCTGGTGTGTGATGGTAGCAAAGCTCAAGTAAATATTAAACCTGAAAAGCCTTATGTATAAATATCTGCATTATGATCAAAAATACTGTAAATATCCCACCTAGTCTAGTTGATTTGAATAAGGGTCAGCTGCTAATACCACACATTAACAATATAGCGAGCCCTTGGTGTCCTTACTGGATTTACTCTTGGCATTCGTTTTATTAAATACTGCAATGTCAACAAATACTCAATCTGGTTATTAAGGCTGATCGGCAAGCGACAGGCAACTGGTTAGCTGGTAGTGCATTAGCATATGGGGCCTTACCCGCATTCTGATCCCGGGGCCAGAGGTAATAGGTGGCTGGGATGACTATTAGTCCCACAAATGACGTGAGGAAATAGAAAAAGGTGTTGCCACTGTCGTCGTACTGAAACTGTTGTCCAGCCATTTCGCAGCGGCACTAAACCCCGATTTTTTCTGCCGCCTTGCCGCCGTATCAGTCGCTCCACTGTAGGACTAGACACATATGCGGGAGAGAGAAGCCAGCGTCCACGCACTTTCTGCCACGATAGCGATTGTTTTCAAAATTAAAGTCCCCCGTTGTTCGTATTATTTTTATTAAGACTTTGCCCGCCTAAGTTGATAATGTAAAAAATCGGTAGGTATTTTTAAAAACGTATTTTATGTTACAGTACTGATTAAGTTGTTTGTAGTATACAGGATGAATATATTTCTACGCTCAACACGACACTTTTTGTGGCGCATTTATTGTGGCGTGTTAATAACGCCTCGCCGCTTGCTGTCGTAGTTCTGAAATACGAAAAACCTGTGCGCCGTTTTTAAGTAGCAGTGTACGTGTTCTACGCGTGCGCGTTTTAGTAGTACGTGTTTTTACACAATTTGTTTTTAGGTGTGTTTTTCTTCAGTTCTTCACGCTGTCATTTTGTAATTTGAACGCTAATACAAACTTTAAAGCAGGGTTTTCAAAATTTACAGACCTAGGGACCCCTCACACAGGCTCTCAGCCAACCCAAGGACCCCAATATACATATATAATTTAACATTTAATTATTATTAATAACTATCAAAATACATTCCATAATGTTGAATGGATCATTAATGCATGCATAGAATACATTTAAATTAACCGAAGAATGATTTTAAATCATTTTCAGATGAAAACTTTAGATCCTTAATAGAGAATGTGGTTTTATTAGACAAACACTTGATTTTTTTTATTCAGTATATGTATTTTTATGACATATCATCACTCCAACAAACTACTGTGATTTTTGACTTGTTTACACAAAAGTCACCTTAAAATTTAAAATAGAACATTTTATCACCATGTTGCATTCATTTTCATATGCAAAACTAAAAAATAATTTTCTAATTTTACATGCATTTTCTTTTTTTAGTGGCTCGCCCAAGCAAGGCTGCGATGTCTTGTCTTTTAGATATTCCACCAAGGCTTCCAGAGTGTCCATAAGGTAGTTCATGGAAGGGTTTTTGGGTTATGTCATCTTCCATGCAGTCCACTGGCACATTATACGTTTCTAGGAACATGTTGTATAAAATACAGCACGCTTTTACAGCTAAGCTGGTTTGATGAATGGAATCCTTCTGCAGACACCGGAGCCTATGAAAACGAGATCTCAGAGTATGCATGGAGCCTTGTACCACTGCAAGAGATGACTGCACTTTCTGGTTATAACATACTTTTTTCTGTCCGACTGTTCCATAATCAGGGAACGGGGTCAGGAAGTGCTCTGAAAGTGGAAAGGTGGAATCACCTATGATGTGCTTGCCATGTAAGAGAGCCACTGGGTCTTCCTGCAATGCCTTACCAATCTCTGTGGCTAACAGTACTCTTGAGTTATGCCAGTTTCTAGGGTGCTCTGCAGACACATAAGTAAAACGACCCTTGTGGTTGCAAAAAGCCATGAGTTTTATAGAGTACAACCCCTCTGCATCTCTATATACCTCTGGATCTGGCACGTCGGTAGGCTTCTCAATAGGAATGAAACAAGTTCCTACTACACAGAGAGTATCTGGTAACCCCACAGTAGAAAAGAAGCCCAGTACAGACATTTCTGCTTCCTCTCCCTGAGGCCAGTGAATTTCATTAGCCAAGTTGCTTGTAATAAGGGTGCAGAATTCATCCAGCTGATCACAAATGAGTGACTCTGTGATGTGGAAGCGATTTGCCACACTGTGGTAAGACTCTCGGGTAGAAAGAGCCCACAGAGTAGCAAGCACAGCATGGCACACTGTCCATCCCTCTTGCCTAATGGCAGTCCATTTACAGGGTGCCAGCAGCCGTACCAATTCCTACAAACACAAAAAGAAAACAATACGTTTACAAAATACAAATGAGATTAGCAAAAGGTAGGACCAGCATTAACTTAAGTACCTCAGTTTGAGTTGGCGTCAGCTGGAAGTGACTCTTAAACTCACTGATTGTCAAGCTTTGCAGCACGGTTTTGAAAACTTCTCTTTCTTCTTCTCTGACATGTGAAAAAGAATAATTCAATTCAATTCACATTTATTTGTTTAACGATTTTTACAATGCATATCG
Source organism: Coreius guichenoti (assembly GCA_039654105.1). Lineage (NCBI taxonomy): Eukaryota > Metazoa > Chordata > Actinopteri > Cypriniformes > Gobionidae > Coreius > Coreius guichenoti. The sequence continues at coordinate 25,436,880 of CM077185.1, read as the reverse complement.
TTTCAAAGCAGCTTTACAGAAAATGCATGTGTCTACATGACAATTTAGAGTGATCTGTTATCAGAGGTGACCGTGTCCAAGTTATGGATTTCAGAAATTTACATATACAAATCACACAGTTAGCTAACAATGTATTAATAAACAATGTATTAAAGGCAGAAACAATGAACTCATTGCAGTAAAGAATACATGTTGTTAACAAATGATTAATGAATAATGTTGATAATAATGAGCATTTATCTAAGATTTCATTATAAAGAGGTCTTTCTTTCATCAAATGCTGTGTGGACCATCTTACCTCTGCAGATTATCACTTTGTTCAGTTTTCAGCTTCATTCTATTGAAATACAGATTAATATCAAAATAATAATTTGCATCATTGCTGGAAATAAAAAATAGCTTTTTGCAGTCATCCAGCAAATGAAGAGCAACCACGTTTGAAACATTACCAGTTTGAGATGGATTTTTCAACAGGCTGGGCAACAGAATGAATATATCCAATAGTCAAACAGCTGCAAGCTATGCTGTTTGTTTACTAAACTAAGCAACAACGGCTATATAGAATACAGATTTTATTCACCTGGCTTCCCGGCGTTTGCGAGTCGCATTTTTCTTGAAAAACATGAAATCTTCAGCATCATAACTGTCTGCTAATAAAAAAGCAATACATGTTTCTAGCGCCATGCTTTCCGCACTTTGTTGCGTTTATTTCAAGTTATTTCAAACACTCGCTGGGGTCTGAAACTGTGTTTTGAGCTGAAAATTGCTTAAAATGTCTGAAATGTTGAGGTTAGCTGGTAGCCTGACATGAAAACATGGGAAATGAGCAGCGGTGCTGACCGTCTCCTGACTCAGATAAATTCCGCTTTTGTTCATGGCCACACTTCAAGCCTGTCCCGCTTTGGACCAAGATATTCGGCGGACCAAACCCCCGAGGAGTCACGGTCAAGCCCCGTAAATGACAGTGGAAACGCGACTGGCCACGAACTAGCACACGACAAAAACGCGGCGACTGCTGCAATGTCGCCCTCTTATGGCAAATCCATATATGTGATGGATTTGCCATTGGAGAGGCGTTTTCCTTCTTGAATGTGATTCATTTTCTTCAGTGGATATTGCTGCGACTAACCAATCAACTAGCCTGAAAATATCTTAAATCAGCCCAAAATAGTTAGCTGGTCTCATCTGGTTTAAGTTGGTCACCAGCCAGGCCAAGCAGGTATTCTGCTAGTTTAGCTTGTTTAAATGCTGGTTTCCGAGAGTGTCCAGCTAAAACCAATACAATGACCAGCCTAAAAAACAGCAAACCAACTTAGTCTGGCAGTGATGGCATGAAAACATATCTTGTCTAAATCTATTAATTCAGTCATAATTGATCAAAGTGTGCCTTAAAATCACATTCCATCGATAGATGGCAGCAGAGTAATACAATCTGATTTATGATTCATCGTGTAATGTAGATATAAGTATGGTTCAATTATGGTTCAACTGTTAATAAATTCCACATTATTTACAAAAAAAACATCAAGTGTCTGTGTTGATATGAGAGAGAGAGAGAGAGAGAGAGAGAGAGAGAGAGAGAGAGAGAGAGAGTAAAAACGAGAGGAAGTGATCATGCTCAAACCCTCCTCAATAACCTTTGCCATTTCCTCTTCAATCCCATTGACCTGAATAATGATGGCAGCACAAAATAACAAATAAGAGCTACAGTGATGAGACTGCTTGCTTCAGACTTGAGAGATGCTCTTACCGTCCTGCGTTAATCAGACAGAGTTAAATATGCAGGGAGTAATTGTGTATAGGTCACAACCCTCATCTTAATTTACACATTATTACATGGAGGTTATATGCACTATAAGGCTATACATCTATATAAAAATCAACCCTAACAAGTTGCATGAAAATTAATCAATTAATTTTGTTTCGTGCACAAATATATTACGTACATTTTTTCTAGTCTTTTTACAATTAGGGTCATGGTTATTTCATGGTTATTTCCTTTTACAGTTAGGATCAATAGATATTCAAAAAAATAAAATAATAATCTCTGGAATACTTGATTCTGACTGACCGGTACAGATATGGCGTCGCTGGCTATCAAACAGTTTGTCCGGGTAAAAATGTATCAATATTACTGTGATATTTTTGCAGAGCTCGTCTTGTTTATATAGCCTACTGCTTATTTTGTACATTTTAATGGACTATTTGCTTTCTTAGATGAAGTTCAGTATGAATACGAAATTAAGAAGTAGCCTAAACAAACATTATCATTAGCAAACAGAGAATAAAAAATATTAGCATCTTCAGTGCGTAACATAGGCCTACTGGATATGAATATATGGGCTTATGAGTAGAACAATTTATTTATTTTATCCTGTGCTTTCTGTTATGTTGTACTGAGCTATTCAGATGCCAAACCCATTTTAGAAATAGTCTTGAATGCAGCTTATCATTGATGAAGATGAAGCACCACAGTGGCCACCTATTTCCTCCCTGAAATCGTGTCTATTATTTTCCTCAAGAGGCTATATAGCCGTCTTATCCAGCTGATGGGCGATGCACTGTACCCAGAGATGAGTGGGCAGGGGTGCCCAACAGGGTCAGATGTTTCTGCCCTTATGCCATAGCCCTTTATTCAAAAGCTCTTATTCTGCCAGACCCCCTGGGTCTGTGTAAGCCTTGCAGACTGTGATCCCATTGTCTTATTAAAAGAAGCTACAGGGAACAGAAGTCATCCACCTTAGGTTTCTGACACACCAATCAGCATCTGCGATGTCTCCTCCAGCTGACCTCTCATATGACCTTTGTAATGGGGCGAATCATTTAAGAACGATCAGCGGCAAATGGAGGCTGGAATGGAGAGCTCTGTAGCCATCAGCAGTGCTAAGTGAACACTGTGATGAACTGATTCTATAATCTATCATAATACCATAATACCATAATCCCATGATCTTCAGACTTTGACCCTTATGAGGTCATAATGGCCCCTTTCATTCAGCAACACATGCTGGCTCTTAAGTGAAAGTTCTCTAATTATAAAGCTATATTTCTTCAACAAAGCACCATATTCAGCTTTAGCTAATTTACTAACTGACAGCTTTAAAAGGTTTGCATAACTACCAAAGATGCACAAAATAAGAATACTATATGTGTGATGGATGACTGAGCAGATTTATATAGAAGGAACCAGAGATACAAATTTGATAAGTGAGCCCAATTTGTGATAAATCCACAATATTTAATTTATATCCCAGATATTATATCAGTTAGATATTATTATATTACTATACCAGGGTTTTATCAGATAGTTGATGATCACATGCATGCTTTTTCTTGTTCTAAAACATCAGATTACTTGTGCTTTGCAATTTCTTTTTTCAAACATAATACTTGACCTACATTATAAATTAGTATTAACTATAAATGTTGTGTTTTGCAGTATTTTATCTCATTTGTACTCTTTTTTTTTTTCTTCAAACAAATTTCAAGCAATATTGAGACCATTTTAAATAATTAAAAGGCAGAGGGTAACTGACATGGAATCAAACTACGAAATGACTACATTTTACAAAAAATTATTTTCTTAGTCAATTCCAATGGACACTCCTTGGAGTAGATTATGAATTTTGGAAAAAAGCCAGAGTGGTGGTAAGGAACTCACATTGCTATATACATTGCTGTGCTAAGTAAATTATACATCTAAATAATAAATATACAATACACATTTTTAGAATGAAATGTCTTTTTATTATTCGAAATAAAATTACAGCTTTACAAAAGGTGAAAATATAAGACTTTTTGTTAGTATCTGAATTCTTAAGATCACAGACAAAGCAATCATCAACAGACAAGAATGATTTCATTTATAATGACAGGCCATCCAAAATCCTAATGGCAACTTTTAAACAAAATGCCGCAACTACATTCAAGGTTTGTTGGATTTCAAAGCCCCTAGTGAGTTTCAGGCTTAGGGTTATTTCTTAACGTGCTCATTGATTAAGGTCCAAAGTCACTGCTCTGATTCTTATTGGGGCAAAACGTGATGAGGGATAATCTCATATTCTCCACCAGTTTCCCCTCAACCTCTCTAGGGTTCTTGTCAGGGAAAGTAATGCTCGGGTCATACATCTCAAAAGGTATTTCAGCTTTTGCGTCAGTTTGTCGAACACGTGGCCATAAAATTCGCCTGGTTGCTACATTTGGCAGTAAGGTCAGGAGTAATGACTTTCACCAATGCTTAACGGATAATAGCATTGCCGGGATGAAAGCTGTCTTTCTTGTAAGACATTGCACTCATGAGCCGCGTATGAAAAGGCTATTTTTCCCCACGTCTTCCTGTACGATCATATGATTGGACAAATCAAGCAAAATGCACTTAAAGGAGCAATGTGATAGGCAATGGCTCGGCTCCATAAGACCAAAAAGCCAATGCAGCTTAAACGGATGTGTTGTTATGATTATTCGGCCAAGTAACTTTATCCTACATTTAGATTAGCTGCTAATGACTGGGGAAACAGGCGCTTTGCAATCCAAGGAAAGTCCACGTAACCATGAAAACAACGAGCCTGTCAATCCCAAGAAAGGCTTTAGGAGTTAAGCACAATTAACATTTTAATAGAGGTATGAGGAAACTAGTGGATTGAAAACTATTTCACAACTACAAAGGTATGCAAAGGGTTTTCTTATAACTTACACTTTACATCATATAATACTATGTCTACGCTGTGGAAATAAAATATTCCTCTTATACATCATTATTATTCCAACGTTGTTATTTCATGCCTATCTCTTTAAGAATAATTAGTCTCCTTTGTTCATCAAACATTTAAATGACAGTATCTAACCATACAATGAGATGAAGACCATGGCAACTCCATTGTAAAATAAAAAGCAAAGCAAACAAGCACATGGACCATCTAAAAGTATTCATGTTGCCTCTTCCATCCTTTACTTTTCTCCTCTACTCACTGCATACACCTTTGACCCTGATTAAAGTATTTGTTACAAGACCTTTCTCTAATGCACATGGAGTGCTTCCAGAAGTGGTACCATTGCCATGTAGTGTGTGTGTGTGTGTGTGTATTCGTTACTACCTAGGAAAATAGAGTATAAAATATAACATGCTCTCTTAGTGCAGTAAAATGCAGCATAACCAGTTTCATGTAAAAGATAAAGCTCCCTCTTCTCGGGATCACATCTCTTTCATACCTTAAATACAATAATTTAATATCAGCATCCTTTGTAATTATTGAAATGCTCACTGATCCTCTCTGAAAAAAACAGTAGAATTACCTCTTTTTTAACAGCTAAGCAAAAAAAAATGCCGTATTTAAATCAATAGTGCAAATCACAAATAGTGCAACAAAAAAAAAAAATCAGACAAATAGAATAAGAGAATGTGATCACAGCAGCTGGAGAACATCACAGTCTTTGATCCAGGATGTGCTTGGAGTCCAGGACAAGACATGAACCCCATCCATCCATCCATGATAAAAGTGCCTGTTCGTTTGGCGGGAGAGGTAAACCAAAGATTCAGTGCCCTCTCTTCTGTGCCTCATCTCCACTCAGCTGAATTTGTCTTGGATATTCATTAGGGTGCTGCTGGACTTGGCTCTATTGGCTGTGGATCAAGATGAAGGAATAGATTAAACCAGACTGGCAGGAGATGCAGCAGAATATTCAATGCACAGTTTAACCTTGAAGTCAGAGACTTTGCTGAGAGCATTAAGAACACGGTTTGTGTTCTAGACGCTTTGAAAGACATTAAAAGTAGTAGTGTTTATGATCTATGTCTTGAGACAAGTACTGTCTGAAAGTAATTGACCATGAAACCGAAAGCATGCACAGTTAACACTGTCGAACACCTCTGTCCTTTTCCTTGAACCTTCTGCAGAGACAATTTGCACAGCTAGGCAAGTTACTCACGGTGTATGAGTTTGCGTTTCTTTTGTTCCGAGTGCAGGAAGCTGCTTAAGTAGAAGATGATGGGGAGGAAGAGCATGAAGCTGGACACTGCGATGACAGGCACCGTCTCTTCCCGAGGTAACAAGCAACCAAAGTTTTTACTCCACAAACGCCGTGTCATGTTCATCTGAGAAGTAAGCGAGGCAATCAGTTTCAAAGTATCTAATAGCTCCATCTTTATCTACCATTAAGGCTGACTTTTTTTTTTTTTTTTACTTTGTTGGATAAGTGTGTTATATTACATTACTACTGAACATATTTTAAAACACTAGGCATTACACACTTGCTGACTTTGTAAATGGTTACAGAGGAAAAATGAATTAAAAATAGTAGTATGCGCACATCCAAAAACTTTAGACAGGTGCACGGTTCAACGTTTCGACCCGAAGGTCTTCATCAGGCAAAGACCTTTTTTAGGTCTTTTTTTAATAAACTGATTTTCGGAGCAGCAGTGGCTGTGTGCCGACTTTTGTTCATTCTTTAGTACAGAGGAAAAATGGGCATCATACACAACCAGATTTTCAAGTTGTCCCAAACACAAGCTGCGTCCCAATTCAGAGGTTGCATCCTTCGAAGGCTGCATTCGAGGGCCAAATGCGCCACAGTGGCGTGATGAAGGCTGTCCCAACTAGAAGGATTCTTCGAATGTTCTATATTTCCTGGGCCAAAGAACAAGTGGATCCTTTGCAGCCTAGCCTATCCCAAGATTCATTGCACTGGTGACGACTGGATTTTTTGAGAGAAAATGCCAGATTACACTTTTAAATGTAAGTATTGGGTTTCAACTTACTTGAATATCTAACAATATTAATGTACAAAAAAAAGTGGTTCAAATGTTGACAAATCTTACTAAGATGCGATTTTATAGAGTTTATACTCTTTATTATGTACATAAATGGAAGGTGAAGAGGTTTAGACAGGTTGTAAAACCGTAACTTTCAAATAAAGTACAGTACAAAAGTTACTGGCACTCATCAACAGCAGCTGTCACAGTTGCAAGGCAACAAGAGTAATCCTGTCTAGACTAGACCATCCCATTTAACGTCACGGACTTCGAAGGCGTGGCCTTTGAAGTCCAGGTCCTTTGAAGGATGCAGCCTCTGAATTGAGACAGCTACAGAAACATGCACTTCATTACTAGGAGTGGCGTGACAAATGAAAACAATGTGTGTTCTAAAATCAGCTCAAAATATCAAACATGTATGGAGTCTGTGCCCATCACAAACTACAGGATTTTCTGTGAAATAGGTCAGCTCCGACTTCCCAATATCTGCAGATTCAACTAGCGTTGACTTGTCCAGACTGCAAATTGGTACAAAAGTAGTGTAGTGTATTCCAGACTTTAGTTTGTACAAATGTAGGGCTATAGAGGGTGCTGTTTTACAATTCTCCCAAACTTCCACATGTAAAACTTAAAGGGATAGTTCACCCAAAAATGAAAATGTTATCATTAATTACTCACCCTCATGTCGTTCCATCCAAACCCCGTAAGACTTTCATTCATCTTCGGAACACAAATGAAGATATTATCAATGAAATCTGAGAGATTTCTGTCCCTCCTTTGACAGCTACACAACTACCACTTTGCCGCTTCAAAAACTTCATAAAGAGATCGTAAAACTAATCCATATGAATTGAGCCGTTTAGTCCAAATTTTCTGAAGAGACACTGTCGCTTTATAAAATGAACAGATTAAATTTAGGCTTTTATTCACATATAAACATTCATCAACTAACACATCAGTTATGATAAATGGAAGCTCAAGCATGTTTGCTTGACGTGCGAGAACCAATGAGGTTTGCTCTTGCGAGCCAAGCATGTTCGGTTGAGCTTCTGTTTACGTTCGCTGACCAACGTTTAAATGTAAATGAAAGCCTAAATTCAATCTGTTCATCATATAAAGCGATCGAGTCTCTTCCGAAAATTTTGACTAAACCGCTCAATTCATATGGATTAGTTTTACGATCTCTTTATGAACATTTGAAGTGAAAAAGATCGCAAAAAGATCTTCATTTGTGATCCGAAGATGAATGAAAGTCTTACGGTTACGATTAATGACAAAATTTTCATTTTAGGGTGAACTAACCGTTTAATTTGGGTAATAACTTCTGGACTGTTTTAGTCAAATAACAGGGTTTGTGTATATTAGTGTGTACTTACTGCGTCTTCTATATCAATGCAGAGAGTTTGGTTTTTCTCCATTTTACCATAGAGCTCGTTCAACCTTTTGTATGAGGATTTGCAGTCTTTGCACAGTTCAGAGTGGTTCCTCTGTTTAGAAAACAGGATATTCTCAAACACAAGGATATGTTTTAACTGAGCTTGTATTGATCTAAATGAGCCATTCGATATTACCTGATATTGCTCAAAGCAGGATAGTGACTGATTCAGAGTGGCCATGAAGTACACAGTATCATTGGAGAGAGCCTCGTGATCTTTAGTCAGACATTCTGAGGAAAAAATATTTGAATTTTAAAAATCATCATAACTTTGAATAAATAAAAACAATTCATAATGTTACTCAAAACCTGACACAACTTCTTCATATTGCAAGTCGTGAGAAGTACATCGTCCGGTTAAAAGTGAAAATGAAAGAAATGCTTAAGAGAAGGATCCAGTCTAATGCCAGTTTCAATTGAACCTACAATGTTTCAGGTTATGTTACTTACGCTCGCATTCTGCTGATATCCAGATCTCATCTAAATTGTTGAAGAGGGTAAAGAGCAGCATCAACCTATCAGACCGCATCAGGCTGTCATGGCAACTGACATTTCCAGTGCCCAGCTATGAGAACAACACATAATCACACAAGTTAAGCAATAACTTCTAACATCTGCAGTCCATAACTGATTTTATAATAACAGCGTGTGTACAGTGACAAAATACCCACTAACCAGCATATGTGTTAATCAAAATATAAACCGTATGCTATTTGTTCAGTTTAAAAGGTGCAGTTTAAAAGGTAACTATTCAAATGGACTTGAGTTGTTTTAAAATAACTTAAAATAGCTCTTTAAGCTCACTAAAATATTCCAGAGTCAGTGTGAGTCAGGCTTGTTGAAACACACTGAACACAATCACGAGACATGAGTGCATGTGACCAGCGGGTGGGAATTCAAACAACCTTCAAACTATTTATAGGCACGTTTAGTGTTATAGATGGACATTTAGAGTAAATTAAACATGTAATGGGCACTTACTTGGTCAGATGATATATTCGTGTATATTTCATTCAGACTGTTTAAGTAAGTGTAACAGTTCTGACAGACTTTGACAGGTCGTGCATTAGACACCAGGCAGTTCGCGTAAGTCACGTAGCGTTGACCGTAGATACGAAGCAGTTTAATACAATACTCGTCCACTTCCAAGTCCTCTGGAAACGTAGATGAAAGACTGAGAGAGTAGATGGATCCCAAACTGCTTGCTTGTGATACAGGCTTGACTGCTGATGGAAGCTTTATTGCACCATCGACACTCATTTCCGATGGATAAACCGAGCAATTAGCAACGGTAATGAATGTAATCGCCCATCCTGCAAATAAACATGATACCACACATGTACATTTCGTTAACAAATCCATATCTTTCTGGACTCCAAATACAGAACGCTGTTGATTTGCCAGACTGCACAGCTTCCTGTTTTCTCCTTTCCTACGTCTCGGTCACATGACTAGGGTAATCTCGCGATGGACGGGATTTTAAATGACAGGTGAAGTTGAAAGTGGAAAGTTTAAGCAATTTCCAGTTGTTTTGTGTCTATTCAAGTCATTATTTTAAATTAAACTATTAATTTAGATTCACATTTCACAGTTGAATCCTTACTGCTCCATCTCATATTGAAGAAAGCGCTAAGTTCTTTGATACAGGTCAGTGATACTTCCGCCCATGTATTTAAAGGGATAGTTCATCCAAAAATGAAAATTGTCATCTCTCCCTCAAGTTGTTCCAAACATGTATGAGTTTCTTTCTTCTGTAGAACACAAGAGAAGATAGGCTATTTTAAAGAATGTTGGTAATGAAACGGTTGTCACAACATAGTTACCAACATTCTTTAAAATATCTTCTTTTGTGTCCAGCAGAAGGAAGAAATTCATACAGGTTTGGAACAACTTGAGGGTGAGTAAGTGGACAAAATTTTGGGGTGAACTATCCCTTTAACATAAATTATATGCGTGACGCACATTTGTTTTATGAAATATACATTTTAGCTTTTATTTAGGCCTACTGTATTTAGCGTACTTGGATAAGATTGTTTATAACGTGGTGAATTGTCAGTTGTTAAAATATATGGTGCAGTTTATTACTGTTAATAAGTTAGAATTGGAAATACAGAAATTGAGCCGCAGAATGGGACTTTTCGTCGGTTTTTGTCATGCCGACTTAATAGCCTGTAGTCTATTTACTTTAATTATACCCTTAATAATCAGGTCTAGGTGAATTTTAAAAGGTCCGCAGGTAGATAACAGCACGCAAATAATTGATTTATAAAAAAATCTGGATTACATACCCTAACTGTAGTCTTTTTTTTATTATTATTTCATTATTTTATTCTGTGTGTGTTTGGAGACAGTGGGTTTATATATACACGCGCTGCATCCTCTCTCTTCTCGGTTTTTGACACCGCGTGCAATTTTGCGAATGTGTTAGCGCGCGCGCGGCCAAAAAATAATTACGGAGTCAAGGTAAACGATCTGGGCTCCGATTCTGATTGTGTTAATTGTCGCAAACCCTCGAATCAAGCCACTGCAGTCAATGGTCTTTAATGTGAAATTAGTGCCTCTTGATAACTTGCAGTCCGCGGCAATTCTCCAGTCATGAGAGCCTGATGGAAATGGGGGACTCAGAATGCCTCGCATTAAGGGCTATTCTACTGCGTGCACTGATGTCTGAGGGTAAATTCGCAGGTTTTATGTCGTGGATTGTGGCATTAGCTCTCCACTACTGCAGCACTGTTATTGTGATAGCTTTAAATTGGATGATCCAAGTCACCCAAGGCAGCTGATTTTTGCAAGCAGAGAGCGGTGTACAAAATCATACAGTGATAAGGACGTTTGCAGTGAAAATAACCCCATATTTTTTTTTTTTTTATGACATGTAAGAAATAATAAATAAGATTATTGATCAGTAGGAAACTAATCAGGTTTTTATACAGGTAGGCCTACAATTGCCATGTGCATTAAGGACTTCATTTGAATGCACAACGGAGACAGAAGCAATTGAGCGAGGACAAAAATCACTAATTAGGCTGCCTAAGTGAAGCATCTTCATCGACTGGAGAGCTCTTAAGCAAAGGGATGAGCCTGGAGAACTTGGCTTAAATTTTGAAAATTATAAAAGTGCGTGGCTCTTGGATTGTCCTAATGAATTTTTAAAACGAAAACAGGTTTTCAGGAAACTACAAGAGACATTGATTTCATAGGTCATCTGATCCTCACAATCATTTGTGAAAGAAATGGTGCCTGCGATCGTGCTGACATTAACCCGATCAATTATTTTGTTCTTTCAATTCCTAAAACAATTTTCCAAATAAAACTTTTAGATTATTTATTTATCGTTTATCTCGTCAAAAACTTAATTATTATTGACAATTTATGATTTTTTATTTTATTTGTCTTCTTGATAAATATATAGGCTAAATATAATTTAATGTGAATAAAAAAATGAAATACATTAGGGTTTGGTCTCGTAAGCATTTTTATTCTGCAGTGTAGCTTTAGTTTGGCTTGGAAATTCATGAGACTGACTATATAGGGACCAGTTAAGGGTTAACTAAAGACTGTGCGCGGTCTGAACCTGGAGAGAGAGGAGCTGTAAAGTTATGCAGAAGTTATTCTCCATCCTTTGGGCCGTCCCTAATCCCCCAAAACCGCGTTCTTTTATGCGAGAACTGTGCCTCTTTTCTTGTTTTGCGTTGCCTATACAACATAAAGTCAGACTGCATTTAATGCTTATGGCGGGATGTGAGGGGATTTTGCAAATGCGAGGCCCCTTTCGCCGAAATATTGCTCTCTAAACGTCGTGTGAGTCTACCAACCCAAAGCGACCCCAGATTCTCCCCCCGGTGTCTGACTCGAATGACAAACCAGCCTGATTTCACTGCTTCGCTGGGAAATGTTGGGGCTGATAATAGAGATTTCGCTTTCATTTTTTACGGTTGACTTGGTTATTGTTGCTTTTCTTTTGCCCTGATTCCTTCCAGGGATTAGGCCTGACTTCCCCACTAGCAGCGGCCAAAGTGGCCCGAACTGGGGATGACAACTGACGAGGATCAAGGCTTGGGCTATTCTGCCCTCTGAGAGGCAGTGTGAACTGAGAAGAGCTAGGCAGGAGAAAAGCCCTTGGACAGGAGAAACGCGCTCTCAATGTTCAATGAACGGATGCCCCTAAATAGCTTAGAGAGTCCTGCAGCCTAATTAATTACAACTAACTTTCTCGTTAAAACGTGAATATCAGGACCTCACTAATTCGCATGCTAATGGTGGTCATATAAAAAATATCAGGAAATATCAGGGGGGAAAAATAAAGAATTCCTGAAACAGGCAACATTTCAAAGAAATGCACAGTTGCTCCATTTAAAGTATGAAGTGGGACAAAATTTTGATAGGCTAGATCTGAGATGGATAACTGATAAAAGCTTTATAGTCTTTTTTTGTTGTTGTTGTTGTTTGTAGTGATGTCATGACTCACAACCCTCTCAAACATAAATTTATCACAACAATATTTAATATAATTTCTATATGGCAACATACTTTTGAATCGGCACTGCAATTCACTGTTTTTTCTTTCAAGTGGTACATATGGGCTGGTCTTAAAAGGATAGTTCACCCAAAAAAGAAAATTACCCCATGATTTACTCACCCTCAAGCCATATAGGTGTATATGACATTCTTCTTTGACAAATACAGTCGGAGTTATGTCCTGGCTCTTCCAAGCAATATAATGGCAGAAAATGGCAGCCCAAAATTTGAAGCCCAAAAAAGTGCATGCATCCATTATAAAAGTAATCCACACGGCTCTGGGGCCGTGAAAATATCCATACTTAAAACGTTATAAAGTAAAATATCTAGCTAGATCCAGATCGTCGTGGGCCCTGTGTCTCACCTGGTTGCCCGTTGACTGCAACATTGCTCAAAAAGTTGCCCCGTGTATCATCACCTTTAGATGTATAATGTGTGTTTACTTCAGGACTACAAAATAATCTAAAATCTGTATAGCATTCTTTAAAAAAAAAAGTAATTACCTGGTCAGATGATATATTCTAAAAATATAAATAAAAATATTAGATAAATTATAGATGCAGGTCTATGTCCCAGCTGTAATATAAAAAGGCCTCCCAGGTCAATCTCAATCTCGTCCCCAATAGTCCAAGCTGATCCATCAGCTAGATCAGTTTGGACCAGCTAATGTGTACTGTGTATGTGGGTGTTCAAATGTTTTGTATAGCACTATGTAAAGCGACCTTGAGCTATGGAAAGGCGCTATATAAATAAAACTTCTTCTTCTAATGACCATAAATGAACAGAATGGTCCAGCTAGAAAGAATGTAAAACCAGCTATTAAAAGGGTAACACATACACTCACCAGCCACTTATAGGCACAACTTGCTAGTCCCGGGTTGGACCCCCTTTTCTTTTCAGAACTGCCTTAATTCTTCGTGGCATAGATACAAGGTGCTGGAAACATCCCTCAGAGATTTTGGTCCACACTCTAAAAAAAAATGGTGCTATATAGTACTAAAAGTGGTTCTTTGGCTCGTAATCATATGGGAACCATTTTAAGTGCTGTATAGCACCAAATCTTGGTGCTTGGTTCTTCAGCGGTTCTTCACCGGTGCTGTTTAGCACCATTTTGTTGAAGAAATAAAACCCTTATGGGTTCTACATAGCACCATTTGACAAAGGTGCTGTAGAGCACCTTTAAAAATATGGTGCTATATAACACCATAAGTGGTTCCCCTATGATTACGAGCCAAGAACCACTTTTAGTGCTATATAGGACCATTTTTTTTTGAGTGCATATTGACATGATAGCATCTTGCAGTTGCTGCAGGTTTGTCGGCTGCACATCCATGATGCAAATCTCCTGTTCCATCATATCCCAAAGATGCTCTGCTAGATTGAGATCTGGTAACTGTGGAGGCCATAGTGAACTCATTGTCATGTTCAAGAAACCAGTTTGAGATTATTTGAGCTTTGTGACATGGTGCGTTATCCTGGATCAGATGATTGGTACACTGTGGTCATAAAGGCACGGACATGGTCAGCAACAATACTCAGGTAGGTTGTGACGTTTAAACAATGCTAATTTGGTAGTAAGGGGTCCAAAGTGTGCCAAGAAATGATCCCCCATACCAGATACTAATACAAGATACCAGGCAGGATGGATCCATGCTTTCATGTTGTTTACACCAAATTCTGACCCTATAGAATATCATAGTAGAAAATGAGACTCATTAGACCAGGCAAAATCTTCTATTGTCCAATTTTGATGAGCCTGTGGGACTTGTAGCCTCAGTTTCATGTTCTGAACTGACAGGAGTGGCACCCGGTGTGTCTTCTGCTGCTGTAGCCCATCTGCTTCAAGGTTCGATGTGTTCAGAGATGTTCTGCAGACCTCGATTGTAACGAGTGGTTATTTGAGTTACTGTTGCCTTTCTATCAGCTCGAACCAGTCTGGCCATTCTCCTCCGACCTCTGGCATCAACAAGGCATTTTCATCAACTGCCGCTCACTGGATATTTTCTCTTTTTCGGACCAACCCAGAAGACCAGCACTCAGGCCAATACTCAGGCCAGCCTGTCTGGCACCAACAACCATGCCACGTTCAAAGTCACTTAAATCACCTTTCTTGAAGTTCACAGTTTGAGCATCAGCAGATCGTCTTGACCGTATACATCCCTAAATGCATCGAGTTGCTGCCATGTGATTGGCTGATTAAATATTTGTGGTAACAAGCAGTTGAGCAGGTGTACCTAATAAAGCGTCCTGTGAGTGTATATGGGTTATTCACCATATTCAGGCTCTAACATTATATGACATATGCCATGTTAATAGCTGATAACAGCATGATAATTAATGATAATACACCAGTGTTTTTAAAAACACTTAACCTGAACGTTTTTGTTATATATATTTTTGTGTAAGTTTTATATAGGTGATTTGTATTTTAGAGCATTCTTATTGTTGGTGGATTTTTTTATGTCTGCTGAGATTGTAGATACATCCACTCGATAATGATTAGGTGACCCACATTTGCTAAACTTACTCTAAATAATACATGTCTTCTCAAATAGCACATAGCATTTGTGATTTTGTTATATACCCAATGAAAAGATTGTGGGAAAGATTGTTCATTGTTTTACTATTAAAAATGTACTAAATTGCTGTTTCAGAACTGATTGGTAGCACTAATCAATGACCTTCTGAGCTTGTCTCCCTCAACTAGACATGTCAGAAGAAGTTAATCTTTGTTGATGGTGTTGTGCTCTACTGTCGGCCCGCTTGGCTCACAGATCCAAGTCTCCGACAAACAGGCGGGATAATTACCAAACATGTAGCCGACGAGCTCGATACACAATGGCGCATTGACTTCCTCACTGTTGGTCGCCTCTGTGGAGCACCACGGCGAGGCCATCTCTCCACGCAAGTCACCCCAGGACTTGTTCACCCGGAGCGGGAGGCAAGAACGTGTTGTTTCATAACAAGACACGATGCTGACTTCTTTCAGCTCCAGCGAACTGGATATAAAACTCTACTGACAACCTCCAGCACAGGCCAAGCAAAGAAGAAGAAGGGGGCGGTTAGAGTGAGCTTTCTCTGGGGAAAAATAGTTAGTTACAACAGTTTAGAGTTTACTAAGTGGACTTAAACAGCATTGACATTTTAACAGAATGTTTTAAAGGTTCACTCTGTTGTTTTTTCAACAGAGACCTCGTCACTTATACTGACACCTACAGGCCTGGGTGCACCAAAAAGCAAAAGTCAGCCATTATTTTATAAATACACTGTAAAAAATAAATCCATAAAATAACGGAAAAAGTACTGGCAGCTTATTATCTGGACATTATCCAGTAATTTTACAGACATTTCCGTTAACTCTAACATAGAACGCAGTGAAGTTCAAAATTCTAAATACAGGTAAAACACCTGTAAAAATAAATACAGAAAATTCCGTTAAATTAATATAGTACATTTTGCCCTATTTTTACGGCTTATTTTGAGAGTGTATATATAAATGAAAGTGTCCAATAATTTTGTATTGCCTTGTTGTAATTGTATTATCTGCAATAAAAAAAAGTGTCCAATAATGGAGGATAATGAAGCGTGTGGTATTGAGCTGGTCATGTGATCTCAAAATGGCTGCCTCCATTAGGAGACCTGCTTCGTGTGTTATAAAGCCACTTTCATTAGGCTACTGATATGTACATGATATCAAACGTAAATATAAGATAAATATATGTATTTAAAAAATGATTCACTTCTTTATATAAAACTTTTTTAAAGAGGGAAAAATTACTTTGTGTGCCTTTAAGAGCCCTAGTCAATTTAGATATAGCCCTGCAATGTTTTAACCGTTTACCTTTTTTCTTTTTTTTTTTAACTAAAACAAAAATGTTAACTTTTATCCAACATGATGCAAATACATTTTTAAGGTTGGTGGTTGACAGTTTCACCAGTGATATCGTTGAATGAAAGACCCCCCTACAACTCCTTGTTAGCTGCCAACTCTGAACTTTTTTTGCCCTGAAGAGCAGTTCAGTGCGAGTCGGTTCTCATTCACTGGTCGGCTTTTGTGGGCCGCCCTCGCTTTCATTCCTCCGTGCGTTACACCAATTAAAGGAGGACGTGCAGCAACTGTAATGGCCCGAAGAGTGATTGTTTTTGACAAGCAACAAAACACATAGATCCACCCCTCCGATTAGGACGACCAGGGGGAGGGTGTATTTTAGGGAGGTAGTGCTCAGCCCAGTCAGTGCCCTTAAAGCAGCATGAACTATGAGAGGAGGGATATGGCCTTCAAGGGAAGGTTTTTTTTTTTCTCTCACAAAGACTGGTCATGTCAAAGAGGAGGACAGAGAGATACCCAGCCTCCCCCGACCAAGCTTTATACACGCTACTCTACTGCTTGTCTGCGTACAAGTGTCAGCATTAGCTTTTACCACACCAGGGCTCAGTTTGAAAAGCCTGGAATTCCAGCATCAATGAAATTCCTAAAGAGCTGGATCTCAACACACAGACCAAATCCCACAAAGACGGAATCCAATATGAAGCTCTGCTTGGATATTTAAATCAGTCATAATCAAATAAAAAGAGCAGCTTGGCTTTATGTGAAGACATCAGTACTTACTGGAGGAATTTGATGTGTAATGTTAGTCCGTGAGATTTTTGTTATCATGTGACTTATAAAAGCTAATAAATCTAATTTTGCAACACAAAGACAAAACACCATCAGGGTAGCACACAAGATCAATAAACATCAACTAAAAATAAGAGAAAATGTAACACAAAATATAATAATATGTGATGTGCCAGGCA
Organism: Coreius guichenoti; assembly: GCA_039654105.1. Lineage (NCBI taxonomy): Eukaryota > Metazoa > Chordata > Actinopteri > Cypriniformes > Gobionidae > Coreius > Coreius guichenoti. Next base: position 25,419,382 of record CM077185.1, on the reverse strand, counting down.
GGGACTTCTAGAGATCTGTTTACTGTTTTTCACTACAAATTTATATTTATTATATACATTGGTTACATAACTTTGACAGTATTTTACTGTAAAATTACATATAATGCAATGTTAAACAATTAACAATTTTCACTGTATATGGTAAGATAATTGACTTTTTTTTTGTAAAAATGACATTTTTATAAAGTTAATCGATACATCAGGAGTAACATTATGCAATTATTTCCACTGAAAGAAAATCAGAAAACATATTTTATATGAATAGAAACTCTCTCTGCTGATATTTAATATATATATACCGAACTCTTTTTCAATTTCATGATGTGATTGTCACTAATAACGGTGTAAACAGAGCAACCATACCTGTGCGGAAGCCTTTGTTAGAGGCGTCTAGATTAAATTATAGTAGTTCGCAAACAAGACAAATGTGATGGACTGCTGAGCCAACAGTTGTTCTGGAGTATGACAATACACAAATATAATACTGATACTAATACTGATCTGAAATGAAAAGCATTTACAGTTCACAGCCGGTCATTAATTGATCATGGTAATACATTGAAGCAAATCCACCCGTGGTGGACCGCAGATGCTAGGTGAAAGCCGGTTCTGATCAGCAGGGGTGCGTATGCGTTTTGGTCCTTTAGAGAGAAGGCTTTGGCCCAGATGCAGCCATGTTAACTTTGAGTGGCCCCCCCCACTCCTTTCCACTCTTCCCAAGCCCCCAGGTTGCCTTTGCATGACATCATCGCTGAAGCATGCCCCCAAACCCCTGTGAATCTCCCCATCCTTATTCCCATTGAGCCTCTGCAAGCCATACGTTTCTTTCTCTCCCTCTCCTTTTTTCCCCTCCTTCTCTTTCTCTTCCTCCTCTGCTTCCACCAATCCCCTCCCTTTTCCTTAACCAGGAGAAGGCATTGTTTGGGGCGAGGGCCTGATCAAAAAACGTGGCCCGCCCAAACTGCGGCCTTTCTGTAAATTCAATAAGCCCACCTTAAAGATTTGCCTAATTAATGGATGACATCTTTGGCTGGAGGAGAGGCGAGGTATTTTGCTCGGGCTCGCTCATTGTTGGCCTCCTAATTAACTTTCCCAGGTCAGCCCGGGTCTCAGCAACCTGGGAGTGAAGAGCTTCATTGTGAGAGGAGTTGTAAACTTACTTTTTTTGCCTCGGCACTTAAAAGGGAAAGCAACTATAGGGAACAGAAAATATCCTATTTAAGGCTTTTGTGAGTGAACTGCCTGCACATGGTCCAATAAAGGAAGTCTTTTTAAATAAGCGTTCATGGTCCTCCCCACAGTCCTCCTCTCCCCTCCCTCTCTCCTCTCCTCTTTTCCTTTTCGGAGCAACGCAGAAAGGTTATGAATGATAGTTTGGAGTCTAAGAAGTGAGGGGCAAGGGCCAGTCTTCTGTGTACCATTTGTGTTTGAACCTTTTGAGAAAGTCCGAGTTTGGGGGGAAAAACCTTTCTGGTCTGTCTGGCAACTGTATGATTACGTTTCTCACTAGGAAGACTGGAAATTCCAAGTTTGAAATGTGAACGTATTTGGCCTATAGCCTTATTATCTCCTTCAATTAGGCCACCTACAATGGGAATAGTAATGTGGGGGAGGGGTGCGATAAATATCGGTGATGGATTCCATTTACATAAACGCGGGGACTAATAAAGATAATGCTGATTGTGAAACATGAACGGATGAACAACACAAATCACTCTTTGGGAAAACAATGAATCCATCAGTTACATCTAATAACCTCCCCCTCCACCCCGCTCCGCTCCGATATCGTCTCACCTCCCCTCCCTCTACACCCTCTGTCTGATCCCAAAAATGAAGTGTAATGAGTGGGGTGTGATCTTCTCACAGTCACTAAGACCAGCTTCATCATCATGATCATTCATGTCCGGCCAGCTCTTTGAGCTCTCTGTGACCTTTACTGTTATTTTAACAAAATACAGTGGCCCAAAGATCCAAAATTTACATGTGTTAAATAAAAAAAAAAATGCTCATATACAATACAATAATAAACTATTTAAATTAATATTAGATCAATTTTAACTTAATTATAGTTGTTGACTTCAGTTAAATGTATTAATTTCTAAAACTGGTGGGCATGAACAAATGAAATTCAAAGACAAGGGGACTATAATAGATAATAATCATCAATATTTAATTACATTTAATAATTAATTATTTTTTGTATCTGATTTTATCTGAATTATTTTTCTTCTCTATATTAATTCAACAGATGGCAACAGTCAAATTAACACAAAAGGTGCATAAGTAACCTTGACAAATGTATTAAAATATATTATTACAATTTATAATAAATGTATATTTATATATTAATTTTTTTTATATTAAATCCAATTAAACTCTACAGTTCTATATACTTCAAGGTTAGTTGAAAAAGAAAACTTTTTACATTTACTAAAATTGAAGATTTAATATTAAGTTTAATATTAAACTAAAAAATTGTATTATTGTGTGTGTGTTTGTGTGTGTGTATATAAAAACTGTAAAAAATTATTTTCATGTTTGTTATCACAACTTTTTATCTTTTGTCAAATCAACTTAGATAACTAATGTGGTGCAGATAATAATATTTTGAGTTTTTATTTACTAAACCAATATTCTTGTATTAACTCAATTTTTTTAAGGCAACCAGGTAAATTACTTTTTTAAGTTAAACCAACAATATTTTTTTAGTGTGTGTATATATATATATATATATATAATTTAAACAATTTCAAAATATATTATATTAATAGATTTAATGTATTGTTAATTATTAATACAATTAAATTAATTAAAGGAATTAATTTAGGAGAGAACATACAAGTATAATTATCAAAAATGAACAAATTCCTTCAGTGTTACTCCAAATATGGAAACTAAAAGCACAAAATATAAAAGAGATCAACACTCAGCACCACATTGTCCTTATCACATAAAAGCCATCAAATGATGTGATGGGCTTTGGCAGGCAAATTATTTCTGTGAAATATGCTATTGATGAGCCGTCACCTGAAGAGACAAGTAAACAAATAAAAGAAAGTTGATGTCACAGCAGAATAAAGTTTGTCATTTCGTGCCCCTAAACTGTTTACCAAAATGGTGTGAACGGCGAAAGCTCCTTCAGCCAGCTGTCATAATTTGTTAACGAGGCTTTTCAAAAAAGCAGAATGATAATGAGAGGACAGAAAAAAGAGACAGGCAGCGAGAAAGGGTAGAGGGGGTGCCCTTCATGAGTGACTGTGGAAGCGGAGAGTCGGTCCCCAGGGAGCCGGGTCGGGGGGGACAACATCAGACCGATTTCAGCGCAGCAACATGATGGCATCTCTGATGTTTTAATATTAATGAGAACGAGCTCCTCGGCTCGGAGCTGCCAGCACTCTCAACAGGTGCCTATAGGCTCCTCTCCGCATACAGACCGACAACCTCACTCCTGTCCCGCTGATGATAACACCTCTAAGTCTCAGGAGGAGCTCTGGGCCTTAAAGAGAGGGAGGGCAGGCAGAAAGGGAAACGGAATGAGTTAAGTCATCCATTTAAAAACTTAGACGATGAGGGGAGAAAGGAGCTCTCTTTTAAAGTCACCTCTCGTGAAGCCGAACCACGAGGTCTCGATATTTCTCCTCTTCTCACAAACCCCCTTGAGAAAGAAATTGACTTTTGTTTGGAGTTTGTGAAAAGTGGGAATCAGGAGGAGGACAATGGGGCTCCCCATGGAGAGGACCCGAGTGAAGCCATCTCAAATCAGTCAGCCAAGGGACCAATTAATCCGGCCATTGTCAGGCCCAAGCCACTGCCAGCACATCAACACATTCAGAGCCCATTGTCCCGACCCTCCTGCAGTAGGATTTAGTCCGTCCAACAGCCAGTTTTGTCCAGGCTAGCTCAGGCGGAAGTTTCTCACTGACAATTTGCCCCAAATAGATTTGTCAGAAAGCGTCCATCGACCTGCCAGTTAGACAGGGCGAGGTTGAGTTCGGCCTTTATTACTACTTTTGTTATTATTATTTTGGAAATGTATGCAGTGTAATAGGAAAATACTATATACAGGCATGTGAAGTATGTATGTGTGACGGTCTAACCTCATGTAAGATGTGGGATGAAATGAATACTGCAATGGCTTACATATGGAACATAAAATATATATAATTAAATTAAATTGGAAGAGTGCTCTCTTTAATATTAAAACATCTGTGTAAGTGAATCCATAATGTTTACAAAGAGTAAAACATGGGGGTCATTTTACTTACAGTTATACCTGAAAAGAAAACAAAAATGATTAAGATGATGATGATGATTATAAGTACATCATATTTGCTATGGGATGAAATGTTTATACACTCTCTTGAAAGAGCCTTTCCAAATCTATCCGTACAAACATTACTTTGCAAGAAGTTGCAAGGACAGTTATGAAATTGCATTCAACCTTAAACTCATAATGTAATGTAAATGTATTAATTTACCAAGAAAAACAGGAAGCATGTTAGCTCTCTAAATTCTAGACATCGTTAGCAATCAATTAACAAAACTGTTAAGGAACATAAAAAAAAAATAAAGAATCGTCAACAGGCAACTTTGAATGGCAAAAAATATAGAAAACACAATAATACTAAACAAATCACCATCTTTTCAATGAAAACAGGCAGCAGGTGTCCTCTGCTAAAAAACAAAACAAAAAAAAAACATGTAAATACAAAACAGTATAACAGACATATATGTCTATCAGAAATAGATATTTTATACTCTTATAGATATTCTAACAGCACTCTAACAATATGATCTACATGAGATATAAACCTCAAAATGCTTTTTTCTCAAGACTGTTTTAATTAGTGAATGACTTTTTGTGAATGAAATTTTTCTTGATGAAGCAATAATTAGAAAGGAAACATTTGTTCTCATTGCCGCCATTTTTATGCTTAATATCAGTTTATTTCTGCTTAAAATGTTATTTTCTTTCAAAAAAATTCATTCATTCATTATAGAATATTAAAATATTTAAGTTCCCATTCGCATTCTAAACATTCTTGAATAGTTTCTTTCTTTATATGCAAGCCAGGAACAGAACTGCTCATAAATATTTTTTTAGTCCTCCGGCTAGCAGAAATCTGTATATGTTTTCTGGTTTGCTGCCTCATTGAGATATACATGCATTTCTCTCAGAACAAAGTGCTACCACAGAAAAGTCTTTTGCAACATCTCCAACATGCTGTTACAGGAGTGGTTAAGGATAAGAGATGGTGTTGCTGTCCCTCTCCACTTTAAGGGCTAAGTAAGCAGTTGCATACTGATTCTGTCAAGCCAACAACTAGATACACAATCAGATGGTTCTTTGTCAGAGATTTTCATTGACTGTTATTGAGAGGAGAGTCACAAGCACAAAAAGTGAAAGCAAGCAGCCGGGGCAACCATGATGTTGGTTATGTTTGTGTAAAGACTATCTGTGAATGACAGGATTAGGGCGAGTTAAGCAGATTACTACGAGCAGACCACCCCACCCCTAAGACACACAGACACACACACATACACATACACATAAACACATAGATAGTGAAAGTGGGGGGAAAAAGAGAAAGAAAAGAGAGAAAGTCAAATCAGATTTGTTCACAATGCATGTACTTTTTAAAATGAACATGATGCTCTTCACATATCATAGGCCTATCTAGAAGTCATTAGACTCATAATTATTTTGATGTAATCACTTGTGGCCCAGAGTTTGCTGGTGATGCCCACAGAGATATGCAGTATGAGTCTACTGTCACACTGTTTTTCGAAGTCTGGCACACAAGGTCCTGAAACGCACATTTGAATATGCAGTCATTCACCTGTCAAAAATCCTAATTTCTTTTCAGTTGCACTGAGAACACCGTTTAAAGGAGGACATGACAATCACTAATTGCGATTAGATACGCCCCCGTTCGTCACGTTTAGACCGAGATTTAGGGCTCCCATATGGTCCCGAGCTACCGTGGGAATGTTCATAATTAAACCTAAAATATGGGTGTCTGCTGGCGGCGACCACAACACGGCATGCTGTTAAGGTCAAGATGTCATCGCGCACGCTCTCAAAGGGGTACAGTTGTGATTCTCCCAGTCCACGAGGGATACTCGCACGCATGTGTCCCCTCCAAAACAGAGAGTGCACTTGTTAACGGCAATTTCCTTTTTTTGTTTCCTCTCATAAGATTGACCTGACCTGACCAGATTGATTGCGGAGAAATGTATTCAATATTTCAGTTTTTTTTCCCACACAAAGCTCTTTAAATAGGTAGCCCAATACATAAAATACATCATATCACTGTTATTTATCAAATAAATAAATAATAATAATAATAATATAATTTAAAAGTTTGACGAAGAGACGTTGCATTCACGTGGTTTGTTCACATCAGCAGTGCAAAAGACCAAATTAATGATGTTAAGTTCTCGGCAAAAACATGTAGCCTATATTCAAAAATGTATTTGTTACATGGCTACACTGTTGTGTTATCCAAATAAAGTAAATGTTAAGTCATTTACTTTCTTCGGATAACACAAAGAAAGTAAATGACTTAAAAAGAGAAGTAAATTAATTAAAGTAGATTAAAGTAAAGTAATTCACTCATGTATACATTATGTGTTTTACATTGTGGAGGAAAAAAAAGAAAGAAAAAAGTGCACTCGAAAAGAATAGCCTATAGCGTGTTATACAATATTTACCATATTTGCATATTTACCTCAAAACAGCTAAATGTATTACATTTACCATATATATTAAACATAACATATGGCACATGTTGATTCAGAATTAAAATACAACAAACATACAATTACAAAGTAAATCCTCTAATCTTCACGCCTGGCGAGAGAGCGATGTGAGTGAAACAGTATTCGGGCTCGAGGGAGAACAGATCTCTTGCTTGCGGTCGTTCTACCAACGCAACAGGTGCACGCGCGCGATGGAAGGTTCCGGGAAAGCACGACAGAAAGTAAGTTCGTTGAAAAAATTATGTTTCTGAGGATTATTTAAATAGAATGCTTTAAACGATTTACTTCAGTCTGGGAGCACTAGGTCAATGAACTCTCAGAGGATAGAAATGTGTTCCTAATCAGTGGCAAACGTTTGATTCGGTCATTTAAACAGCCTTGGTGATCCTAATCAATTCCTACAGAGCCTCTAACAGTGTCTGACTCGCTGTGTGTGGAATATCACTTCATTCGTCCCCGTGACGTCATGCGAGAGCAGGAGTTGAAGCAGAAGGCAGGGAAAAGCTAAGTGGTCAAAGGAAGTTGGGCTCTCCTCCCACCCTCCCTCTCTCCCGCCCTCCTACTCTAATACATCTCATACATATTACCAAACCTTTAATCTGACGGTACACATCACAAAGTCACTCACCAAGACTCTGGGCTGAGACGCATTTCCCAGCGCATGTTGTACTTTTTAAGCTGGTGTTGAGCAGTAAGTACAGTGCTGGTTAATGCCACAGTGTTTCACCAACTTTCCGTGGCGCTGAGAGACCAGGAACCGGCTTGGGCATAGTGTCTGTGCGGCTGCATCCATCGTATCAATCAACAGTCAGACCAAATCTGGATTCTATTTGCTGAAAAACAAGAGGAGCGACTTGGACACACTCAAAGAAAACAGAGGACCAGTTGTCCACCGCAAATCGGATGTTTAATTTATGCTTATAATTTTTTAATCCAAGTCAAAAGTGCTAAGACTCCCCTGGGCCTGAAAAGTGTAACTTTTCAACGCAGTTTTCTTGGAGCAGAGGTCTTCAATATGAGCAAGCCTGCTGGTTCAACAAGTGGTTGTCTGGATATTTTAAATGTCAAATCCAGTGAGTATTGTTTTTCTTTGTTGTTAGAAATAGCGTGATAGCGAATCAAAATGAAATAAGAGAATAAGTGAATTTAAAATGTGGTTATGGTTTAAGGTGACAAAAATCAACCTCTACAGAGCTGTCAAACGCAAATCGAAATGTTTACACGCTGTCAAATTGTTGCCTTCCTCTAACACCGATAGCGAGAATGCCTAAACGAAGCAGTCTATATAACAGTATTTTATACATCATAGATGTAAAAGTGTAGGAAAATAAATAAACGGATAAGCCCGAAAAAGCTTGGATAAGTTTGCGTTTAGTGCTGCTACTACACTGAGAGTCTTGACAGCCGTGTTTCCCCATTATAGGCTGCTAAAAAACGAACTACTAATAATATTGTAACAGCTTGTACAATATATTTTATTTAAAATATAATTGTGTCCTAAGGTATGCGTAAATATATGCATAACGTGTCATCAAAGCAGATCTGAGTTTTCCTTATTAGTATCTCTTTTGACTCTCAATTAATTACAAAGAAACAAGAATGCAAGTGTTCTGAAATGAGTTTTCTACAATTTATTCTTTTACAATTGCATTGTCGATTCTCAAAATTGTCTGTCTGGAAAACATTTTTGAAATATGAAATAGTCAGTGTGATTTGAGAAAGTCTGCTTGTGGTGATAAAAAAGTGCGCCTCTTGACTTTTTAGATTAGACTTAAATGAAATGGTGTTAAAAGTTTTAATGTTCGTGTTAAGTGTCTTCTAAATGATCCAAGAAAATTATTCAAGTAAAAGGCTAAAAATATAAGATAACCCAATCACATTTTTTTCTAATGCCCTCTAATTAGTGATTATTTCAAAATAACAGAGGTGAAAATATTTTTTGATTGCACACAATTTTTAATCTAGTTTAGTGTTTTAGTCTAAATGAGTAATTTACTTTAAGACCAGAGAACACATGAAATCATTTCGTTGAGGCCTAAACTTTTCGTTCATTATTTTGAATGCCTACCCTCCCCAAAAACTTTTTGACCACGCTTTACTTGGCTTTCACTCTTTAAATAATTTTCAGATGATATTCATAATTCACATGAGAATTATATAAAATTATTTTATTTTAATTTACAGGGGTAAAGTCACGACACTTGCACTGTTTGGGTGGTCGAAGGCCCATTATGTGCATAGTTTCTCACAACTGCACGTATAACCCAGTGCAGCAGGTCCCAGGGTTGATGCTGATTACAGTAATGAAATATGCCATATGTCTTTAAACAATTACAGCGCACAATGCAAAAGACTGGGACCCCCACAGGGGAAAGTTAAAGACGTGTTCCATTCTCTAAAACAAATCCGCCTTCAATTCATGAGTTTCTTATATACCATTGAGTGTTGTCAAATTATACGATGATTGCATCTAATCTGGATGGGGGACAGTAGGCCTTTATGACTTCCTCGAAATAAAAGCTGTCCGCTTTGATGGGCTTAATTATCATACCACATAAATAGAAAATCGCAGGTGACACGGGAAACAAAAATAAATAATAATAATAATAATAATAATAATAATAATAGCCTAATAATAATAATAATAATAATAATAATAATAATAATAATAATAATAATACAGAAACTGTAAATGAAAATTAAAAAGCAGGCGTTCTTCGAGCGCTTCATCTGAAAAAAAAAGTATTGGTGCACCATGGAGCAATTTTCAAGTTTCAAAACGACTCCGTGACAAAAGCAACAAGTTGCCTCTATCACAAGAATTTCTCTTTTTCAGACATGCAAAATGCAAGCACCCACCGCTGCTAATGAAATATTAAATTAAATCTACATTGTTGTCAAGACGAGAATTTCCCACTGTTCTGAAATTTTAAATAAGTATATAGCCCTACACAACCAGCAAATCTTCAATCACTTTTCCGTCAAAAGTGATCACCAAGCCTGTAACAAAACGCCATTATAATTTCTGAAAGGACCTGCACGAGTAACATCTGGCTTGCACAGAACAGAAATCTGTTTTTCCATTAAAATGCAGCATAGTTCTTTTCTTTTTCTTTTTTCTTTCCCTTTTCTTGTTTTAAGAAGTCAGAGTGCATGAAGTCGTTTTCCTTCTTCGTCGTTACCGGTCTATATCCGAATTCCCATGCTACCCTTTTTGACGGGTCACTGGAAAATCAATGAGCAGGTGGACATATGTCAGTGTAATTACATAGCCGTTCCTCTAAACGACTCCCCCATATACATGCAAATATATCTCTATTGACAGACTTAAATACTGAAAAAAATGTTCTGCACACACAAGAAAAATCACAATTTTCATTTACTCCAAGTTAATTTGCATACACTTCATTTGAGTCTCTGAAACGCGCTGGTGCGTATTATTCTCCTCTCCCGTGTCACTCCTTAATCCGCGAGCCTATAGACGGCGCGAAGAAAGCAGTTGTCGAGCTTCATTATGAAGCGGGGTTGGCAGCTTGTCGAGACCAGGCCAGTCAGACGAGGCTCAATGGGGAAATCATTAAGTTAACACTCTCCCTAATGTCGCCATTGTGCGCGTCTACTGAACATTGTTTTATGCGACCTGCGATATGACGCTTCCCACCACTGCGCCCAGGGTTTACACATTCCTATGGACTGACTCATTAAAAGTGTGTCCTTAAACACAATATTTTGTACGATTGTTTGTTTAGTTATTAGGTCAGAGATTTGGGAAGTGTGCGAATTAGGCCTATGGAATGACTTTCAGCAGGCCTAAAACACCAGGCGCAGGTAATTCGTCTCGCGCAAAATTTCTCTTTTGGAAAATCAAAAACTACCGTTTTTTATGCGACACCCTTGTTTATGTAGGCTAAATAACAGAGTGATAGGTGATAAAACTATAGCCAACTTTTGTTTTCTCAATGAACCGCACTATATTGAACCTTAACGAAAGCGCTCTAGAAGCCTAGTGTTGCTATGGTTACTTCCTCTTTGCTATTTCTGTTCGCGAGTGTCTATTTATAAAAATATGAGCGTGGCCTAACTTGAAATCGTAAACTTTTAGCTAAACAGCCTTAATACCAATCTTAGAGTTAAAGTGAATAGGCCTAACTATTAAATGTTTTTTAAAAAAAAAACTATTATAGCCTACCACAATCTACAAAAACGTAAGAAAAACTAACTTTACAAACATATGTTTTGTCGTTTTTTTTTTTTTTTTTTTTTCCTTAAATAAACGCTATATTTTCTATCTCTGGTAGGTCGGATTCTGGACATTCCATGTAAAGTGTGTGGAGACCGAAGTTCTGGAAAGCACTACGGTGTTTATGCGTGTGATGGCTGCTCGGGATTTTTCAAGAGGAGCATAAGGAGAAACAGAACGTATGTCTGCAAATCTGGCACACAGGTGAGCTATACTAATCAATTACAGCGAAGTGTTTGAACCATAACAGCGTCAGCTAATTTGATCTAAGCAAGCGCGCCTAAGGACTAGATTACACCTCCAGTGATTTTCATAATTGAAAGATTATCCCAGAAGTGAGCCCCCTCCCGCGCCTTTGAGAGCCCTTTGCCCCGTCTAGTGTAACAGGTGTAATCCAATCTAACGCACCGGCAGGACTGGGTGGATTTGGAGAGCGGTAGGCGGGAATGAGATTATTGGCCATGCGGCGGGGGAGCGAGTCAATAGCCGTCATTACTCTGCCATTCCCACATACCTGTGGAGTGGAGATCAGTGGAGCATATAGCAGAAGAAGAGGCTGTTTGTGTGCCATTACTGCTAAACGAAACCAAGCCTACTGTATTTCCTTATTCCTTCGTTCATTTTTTCCTTAGGGCGGCTGTCCAGTAGACAAGACGCACAGAAATCAGTGTCGCGCCTGTCGCTTGAAAAAGTGTCTAGAAGTGAATATGAATAAAGATGGTAAGTGCTAAACACATTCGTTTTCTTTAAATATATATTTGCAAGATTTAACAGAAAATGGGTTTATCTTGCCTGTAATCCCCTTTGATGGATGCAGAAAAATTAAGTTGTTTTTTCATACGGTAAAAAAGTAGATTGCTTTAGTAGAAGTCTTTACTTGCCAATTACATGACTGATACACTTGTATAAGATAAATGTTATAAGTGTTTGTGACTTGTTTTTTCCGGATCTATAAAGACAAAAATGCAATTCATGCACAAAATGCCTAATTAAAGGGATCTGAAAAAAGGAAAAGAAATGGTGGCATAAACAGTTTGATATTAGGCCTATTTCTTTCTTTAAAAAAAGGGGGGAAAGAAAAAAGAAATTGTAAGCCGTAAAGTAAATTTGATTTAAAATAGCCTATTATTAACATTTTTGTCTGCCAGTTTAAAGTGTAGGTTAGCCAACATGCTGAATACCAGTTTCTCATGTGACCAGAAAAACAAAAGACAAGAAAAAACTGCCAAAAAATAGAGACTCCTTTAGACCCTCGTGTAGGCTACCTCAAAGTCTTTGAAAATAATCGGAATCAAAAATCAAAATTTTCCAAAAATGGAGAAACTATTCGTGCAATTGGTAGAAAAGAAGTCAGCACAACGATTAAGTACTTTTGTGTCTCAATTGTGCAAGTAAAACAATTTTGTACCTTTAACTTGATTGTTATATAGTACACGATTCATTAGGCTAAATATTTTTTTCTAGAAATAATCGATTTTCAAAAATGTATGAATCCAAAAAAGAATAAATATAACTTGCAACATATTTATAAACTCTAGTTTTTAAACTATTTCTACTTTTTATCCTATGAGAATGCTTATTTATCATCATGTCACTGACCCTTACATCAATACAGCCGTGCAGCACGAGAGAGGACCGAGGACGTCAACCATTCGAAAGCAGGTGGCACTGTATTTCCGAGGCCATAAAGAGGTGAACGGTTCGTCGACCCATTTTCCATCCACGTCTATACCGGGGCCGCCGTTTTTCACTACAGTCACGCAGCTGGAGCCTCACAATCTGGAGTTAAACACGGTCACGAGCACACCGGAACGGCAGGCCATTGTCGGACTCGCCCAACCCACACCGAAGGTAAACATGTGCCATTACATCAACGTAGTTTAATCAACGAATTATCAATTTAATTAAAACAGTTTTGAATACATACAACTCCGCTTATTTGCTATGTAATAACTTTTCAGTATCCTCACGAAGTTAGTGGCACTCCCATGTACCTGTATGAAGTGGCGACAGAGTCTGTGTGCGAATCAGCCGCGCGCCTGCTCTTTATGAGCATTAAATGGGCCAAGAGTGTTCCGGCCTTCTCCACACTTCCTCTACCTGACCAGGTAAACAAATGTTTAATATTTTAATGTATTATTTTCATGTAACCAAACCAAATTCTTGGTGTCTTATGTATAATCATCAGTGAACAGTCTAACCTTTTTTTTCTTTGCAGTTGATTCTTTTAGAAGACGCCTGGAGGGAACTGTTCGTGCTGGGCATAGCGCAGTGGGCCATTCCAGTGGACTCCAGCACTCTCCTAGCTGTTTCAGGTAGGCCATACAACATGTAGCCTGTTTTTACGATTGCTTACAAAGTTATATCCATAACCAAGTGTAAGGTTTTATCACGTTTTCTCACGAATTAGGAATGAATACCGAGAACACAGATTCCCAGAGGCTAAACAAAATCATCTCGGAGATCCAGGCGCTGCAGGAGGTCGTGACGCGTTTCAGACAGCTCAGACTGGACGCGACGGAGTTTGCGTGCCTCAAATGCATAGTCACCTTTAAAGCAGGTAGGGTTCGGTAAAAATAAAATAAAACTCAAGAATCACACTTAAAGTTAACATATTATTATCGTTTATTAATAATAATAACAGATGGTGTAAAATTAGCTAAACAAACATGCTCTCTTGTACAGTTCCAACACACAGTGGTTCGGAACTGAGGAGCTTTCGTAACGCCAGTGCCATTGCAGCCCTTCAGGACGAAGCCCAGCTGACTCTAAACAGCTACATCCACACCAGGTACAGCAAATACTTACTGAAACATGGGGAAATTTATAAAAACTCATAAAATAATTATTATGCAAGAACAATGGCAAATTCGTGGCCTAATGGTTAGTGAGTCAGACTGGTAACCCGAAGGTTGCGGGTTGATTCTCAATACCGGCAGGATATGAGCAAGGCCCCTAACCCCCAATTGCTCCCCGGGCGCCACAGAAAAATGGCTGCCCACTGCTCCGGGTGTGTGTGTTCACTACTCACTACTCCTAATGTGTGCACTAACTTGGATGGGTTAAATGCAGAGCACAAGTTCTGACTATGAGTTGGCCTTCACATGTCACTTACTTACTTGCTATTTTAAGTATTTAAACCGAATGATTACGTTTCAGGTACCCCACTCAGCCGTGCCGCTTTGGGAAACTGCTGTTGCTCTTGCCTGCTCTACGTTCAGTTGGTCCATCCACCATCGAAGAGGTGTTCTTCAAAAAGACCATCGGAAACGTGCCCATCACACGACTGCTTTCAGACATGTACAAATCCAGTGATATATGAGCTACCGAGAGACAGAGAAAAGAAACTAAATGTATCTTTGACCTTGGCATTCACATGGACGCTGTGGATGATACCAGATGCCCTAATGTGATTCTTCACGCACTTGTTTGGAGAATAAAGCTCTACCAATGTCAAGATGATGTTACGCAGGGAAACAATAAAACAAACAGACTGCATCTCTAAAAGTTGAGCTCACTGCTTAGAAAGAAAAATGAACGTTTAACCAGTCATTTTCTAATTGATTTACTTTTAATCTATTTAAAGTTGTTTATGGAAGTAACTTAACAAGCTTAATCTGTTCTTGTTCTATCAAGATTTAAATACAAAATTATCTTAGTTTGTAGTCATATTTGAATGGAGTGTCTGTTATGTACAATCATTCATTTGAAAATGGGACGTTTTATTGTGTCCAGTTGACCAACTACCTTTATGACCAATGCTGTTTTGATTTCAGCAACACTATTATTTGTTTGTCCACAAGAACTTTGATGGAAACCAAAAATACAAAAAAAAAAAAAGAAACCATGAGGTATGTTGCAGGGAAGTAGGTCGCTGTCCCTTTGACATAGTGCTGAAAACCAAAGGCCCATGAGTCAGAACTGAAGAGCAAGTTCATTCCTGTCCTACCTTCCAGCAGAAGCTCCAACTTTAATCAAAAACACTTGAACCAGCTAATCGGGTTTACTTGAAATGCATGCTTAAAGGTTGGAATTAAACTTAGCAGGAAGGCAGCAGGGCTGAGCATTACTGACCTAATGCATCACATAATTGCCTATCGAGGTGACTGGGAGGCCACAGCACCCACACCTTGTGACCTTAACGTAAGATTAGGGTTCACAGGCAGGGCATTTACAATCCTCTGGATATATTTCTGTCGGCATTGTGCGGCCACTCTGCAAATGTAATTTTATCGATTGATTTTTTTTAAATTGAAAGCTCAAAAGAATTTCTGCTCAAAACCCTTGTTTGACTAGCTACTAACCATGGAAGAGAGACACGATCAGCACTTGGATTTTGTTTTTGTAGTCTGTAAATACATTTCTCGTTGTACAGTGATAATTTTTGTGAAAGTTGTTCTAAGATATTAGAATAAATATTGAATATTGATCACCTGGTTCTTCACCGACTGTGTAATTCATGTCTCCTTTCGCTGTAGGGTTTTTAGGTTTCTAAAGCCTCTTTCTACAAGCAGAAAAAGGTCCATTGCACCCTAATCGGGGTACTGAACGTGGACAGAGAGAGGTTCATGTCTGCACGTAAGTGCATATTGAACCACTGCCGATACAATACCCTGGACCTTGAGTGAAGTTGCTGTGCCTCGCACGGCTTGGGGTTTCAAGCACTCTTTTTACAAATCAAGGGCTTTGCCCAAATTGCATTTTTTATCTTCATTTTTTGATAGAGAGGATACAATAGAAAGAAACATGATTGCGGTGACAACTTCCAATCCAATTTATCCTAGTTCCTTTTTAATGGTCTGCTCTGACGTGGAGTGAACTCCAAGGTTGCATGAGCCACGCGGTTGTGCCCTTCTCTTTACCTTATACAGCATTGTTGCACATATTGACTCTCGACAACATTTGCATTCCATCCTAATAATTTAGGCACAATCCATCATGCTAGAAGCAGAATAACAAACAATTAATACCCACAGGATGACAATGCTAGACTACAAGCAAAAGGTTGAATGTAGGCCTGTAATTTGTACAGCAATTACAAACAATACAAAAACACACCTGTTTCCCAATATTGTACATGGTTTTATATCCTATGTCTGTTATATAGTTACATACACATATATAGTTCTAAAAAGTAGAAATGAAGTGCAGTGTTTAACCCTTGTGTTCAGGTCATTTTTGTCCTGTTTTCAGTAAACATATGCTATAAGTACCCACACAAAACAAATGACCCTTACTTGAAGAACCGGTTATGGCCATTTTGCAGCATTAAATCATGTTTGTAAATCTCAGCATCGTGCCTAATAACGGCCCTTAGCTGTTCTAAATTCACTGTAAATCATGTCTTATATATATATATATATATATATATATACACACACTCACCTAAAGGATTATTAGGAACACCATACTAATACTGTGTTTGACCCCCTTTCGCCTTCAGAACTGCCTTAATTCTACGTGGCATTGATTCAACAAGGTGCTGAAAGCATTCTTTAGAAATGTTGGCCCATATTGATAGGATAGCATCTTGCAGTTGATGGAGATTTGTGGGATGCACATCCAGGGCACAAAGCTCCCGTTCCACCACATCCCAAAGATGCTCTATTGGGTTGAGATCTGGTGACTGTGGGGGCCATTTTAGTACAGTGAACTCATTGTCATGTTCAAGAAACCAATTTGAAATGATTCGAGCTTTGTGACATGGTGCATTATCCTGCTGGAAGTAGCCATCAGAGGATGGGTACATGGTGGTCATAAAGGGATGGACATGGTCAGTAACAATGCTCAGGTAGGCCGTGGCATTTAAACGATGCCCAATTGGCACTAAGGGGCCTAAAGTGTGCCAAGAAAACATCCCCCACACCATTACACCACCACCACCACCAGCCTGCACAGTGGTAACAAGGCATGATGGATCCATGTTCTCATTCTGTTTACGCCAAATTCTGACTCTACCATCTGAATGTCTCAACAGAAATCGAGACTCATCAGACCAGGCAACATTTTTCCAGTCTTCAACTGTCCAATTTTGGTGAGCTCGTGCAAATTGTAGCCTCTTTTTCCTATTTGTAGTGGAGATGAGTGGTACCCGGTGGGGTCTTCTGCTGTTGTAGCCCATCCGCCTCAAGGTTGTGCGTGTTGTGGCTTCACAAATGCTTTGCTGCATACCTCGGTTGTAACGAGTGGTTATTTCAGTCAAAGTTGCTCTTCTATCAGCTTGAATCAGTCGGCCCATTTTCCTCTGACCTCTAGCATCAACAAGGCATTTTCGCCCACAGGACTGCCGCATACTGGATGTTTTTCCCTTTTCACACCATTCTTTGTAAACTCTAGAAATGGTTGTGCGTGAAAATCCCAGTAACTGAGCAGATTGTGAAATACTCAGACCGGCCCGTCTGCCACCAACAACCATGCCACGCTCAAAATTGCTTAAATCACCTTTCTTTCCCATTCTGACATTCAGTTTGGAGTTCAGGAGATTGTCTTGACCAGGACCACACCCCTAAATGCATTGAAGCAACTGCCATGTGATTGGTTGATTAGATAGTTGCATTAATGAGAAATTGAACAGGTGTTCCTAATAATCCTTTAGGTGAGTGTATATATATATATATATATATATATATATATATATATATATATATATATATGCTGGGTAGTAACTGATTACATGTAATCTGGATTACATAATCAGATTCCAACAATTAAGTATTTGTAATTAGATTATATTACATTTTAAAATACTCGTAATCAGACTACAGTTATTTTATTATTGATTACATGATTACATGATTACATGTTATTCTCACAATGTCAGTAAATGATTCATAATTCACTGATTTTCCCTACTACTTCTGTTTTATCTTTTCAATTTTCCTTTCTATAAAGCCTACTGCTTATATCCGGTCAGAAGGTCTTTCAGGTTTATGGAACTGCACACACAGACCAGCCACTAGTCATGAGCAGATCAATGAAAACAGAGACCCACAGCATTATTTCACTTTTAAGAAGTGTTTTCTCGATTCCTGACGAACACATTATTATTTGAATTATCACTCAGTGAGTCATTTAACCATGTATTACTATCTTTGGAAGGCATTTGTCTTTCAAACATTAAAATTTACAAATTCACATCGTATTTACATGCAATGCAGGGATTCCCCAATTCCCCTAATATATTTACTTGAAATATACCCTGAGATTTTAAGTTAATAAGGTCAATAATAAAATTACATTCACCGTTCTCTGATGTAAGTTAATGGTCACATGACATGCAGGTAAGCAAATTATTTTGATTATTTTGTTTTTATTTTGAAATTATACGAACCCCTGCAGTTCCAAATTGAACCCCAGTCTGGCAAGCCCTTATGTAATGTAATTTTTAATGCACTTTATGTTGTTGATAACAAAGACTGGAATGTATACACATTAAATGAAATTTAAATGTGTAATGTAATGGACTGTTACTAACTAAAATGTTTGTCATGTAATTTGGAATCTGTAATCGACTACAATTTGTAAGTAATCTACCCAGCACTGAATATAAATATATAAAATACATAGTTTATAATTGGCCAATAATTCACAAGCCAAGCCCTGTCTGTGTTAAATGGAAAAAAGTTCCTTTTACTCTCATCTTAGGGTCATTCGAAGAGGATCTGACCTTCACAACATGTTGCCTATGTTCAGGATAAAGATTTATTGTCTGTATCTGAGCATCCAAGACCCTATGACCTGTCATTCCTTTCTCCAGTCTTCTTTCCAGTCTGAGTAACCACTATTTTCTCCTTTTCACAGCCACCTGCCTCAATCTTTCTTAAAAGATCAATACAAATACCTTTGATTCATTCTGACTTCGAAGTATCTGTTTATCAGTAAGATTGAATTGCCCTAAATTACACTTATCTTAGTAGCATGAAATTATAATTCACTTGAATAAAGCATCTAGCAAATAATAAACGTGCGATAACTAAATGAATCTCCTTTAATATAGTTTTGTGTAAAATACTCAAAAAATGTCCATGTGCTGTGTGTGAATGATCAATACCTGGGTGCAATTAGTTTCAGTGTAAGGCCAAAATGAGAAAACATGGTCATTTTTACAATTCCTTCACACAGAATACTGATACTTTTATCACCTTGTCCTCTACACGAAATTCTATTTATCAGAAGAATTTTTTTTCCTAGCCTACAGATATTGCAAATAGGATTTTATATGATTTAAATGGATCTGAGATTGTTCATCGAGTACAACAACACTAATCAAAATATACGCAGGTGACTCACTTTATACAAACTCCTGACGGTCAAAAGGAAAAACCTTTTAAGGCAGAATGAATGTCTACAACCACTCTAATGCTAGGATCATCTCTTAAAAGAAATTTTAGCAGAGCCAAACAGAGAGGCTTTCGTTTTTTCAAACCACATCATATGTGCGTGTGTTTGATCCGTTTTATTGGAAAATTCTCATAAACAAAACAATGGCACAGCAGTATACAAATCTGGAAACATGCAATGTAGGCAGAACTCTTTGTGTTTCTGTGTAACACATTACACAGTAAAAACAGACTTGTCTGCTACTAAGTGGGACACACATAGCACACGATCAAGGAGGTTTCCAATTAAGTGCATCCTGCACGGTACGTGTTCTTCAGCATTAAAAGCAACATAAGTAGGTAGTAGCAATAACTCAGGGATGCCAATGTGTGTGATATAGTGCTTGCATAATTGTGATATAGTTATTTGGTTTGTTTCGTTTGATCTTGTACTACAAATATCAAAGTTAGTGGTGCTCTCAGACAAAACTACCATAAATAATTGTTAACCACAAGTAATTACAAGAATGTGTTTGATCAGACTTAAAGTGGTAAACAATAAATCAGAGAGACCCAAATTCAACACAGTTCTGTTGGAAAAGTGAAGGGATACAATGACTAATTCTAGTGTGTATTTACTCATTTGTCGTCTCGTTGTTCTGCACAGTGTCTGCAACATGTTTTGGATGCCCTATAGTTCAGGCTAAGATTCTTTTCCAGTTAAGAATGATTCAAACCTTTCTTATTGCTTGTGGGCCATGTTTTGTGTGTGTGTAGAGTCCAGACCGGTTCAGGCTTGTCTAATTTTGGAAGGGGTGTAGTTTTTATCCACTGACTCGTCCTGTAGGAACATGTGCAGGCAGCGCTCATTTTGGGCCAATGGATGACCAGCCACCCTGAGAAAAAAATAAAATAAAAATCAGACCACAAAATGCACATTAGCCATCATAAAAATATTATGCAAGAATGCACATTGTAAAGCAGAAAAAGAGAGAGAGAGAGAGAGAGAGAGAGAGAGGAGGCAGAAAGCAGAAAAAGAGAGAGAGAGAGGAGGCAGAAACAACATTGACCCCAATCAAGATGCAACTCTTAGATATTATTAGGAGGCTGTGACATTCCGTGGCATTCTTTTTCAGATCATAAATCATCCAGCTTGAATTTCAGAGCGATAATATCAAAATTTAATTACGCATATCTTTAAAAAAGTAGAATGAGCCATAATGCTAATTAAACTCATTATTTCACCATTCAATCTATTCCAGCTTCCAATGGGATAAAAAAGGACCCTCACACCTCTAAAATTACACAATGTTACAAGTCAAGATGATGGAGAATCATTTTCAGGTTTGGGAAAGGCAATATAAAGATATGCTGTACAAATCCACTCACACATAGTCGTGAAGTATGATGGGCATGCTTCCCCCTTCCCCAGGTGCTATTAGTACCGAACAATGATATTTAATTCAGGAATTTTCGGTTAAAGAAAAAAACCCCATCTTAATTACCTCCATATCCTTTCTTTCTTCAAACCTAATTTACAGCTGTTCGTCTCGTATTAAAATTCAAACAGGTAGAGCCGGCACATTTGCACATGAAACAAAGATAATGGCAAAGTCTGCAATCACAGCAAATAATTACAATCGAACTGTAACTTTTATTGTCTCAGCCGGCGGGGGAACGGCACCTCGGATCAAAAATAAGCAGGAGTGCACACAACATCTTGTAGGGAAAAGGTATGCATGCCTGTAATTTCACTCGCAATTATCATAAATTACACATCAAAAATAAAACAAATGTAAAAAGTAAAGCTGGTGCACTTGTGGCCTCTCATCAGTTTCGATCATTCTGTAGGTAATTATGAGAGAAGGAAAAAAAAAAGTGTGAGGGAAGACATCAGATGACAAAAAGGCTGGCAAGTGTATGTTTTTCTCTTTCACTGAAGTACCTTAACCTAAAAACTCAAAATTAACAGAAAGAGGAACAACTATTGTATTACGTTATCATGATAACCACTTCACTTTTCTTTAAAAAACAGTTCAGATGTGCCGAGGCCAAAAGAAGTTAAGAGGAAGGACACGCAGTAGAGGACTATGCAAATCTTGTCATATCAACATTAACTCAAATACACTTGAGAACAAAATAGCAATTGGAAAAATGTCTTCACTGTTTATCCTCTTGATTTTTCACAAAAATATAATCTTTAAAGGGGGGGGTCTGATGCTATTTCATGCATTCTGACTTGGACTTGGAAGAGTTGGATTCTCATGCTAAACATGGCCAAAATTTCAAAAAACGAGTTGGACGTATGATGGAGTATTTCTGTGCCAAATACACTCCTTCAGGTTTCTAACAAGTTTCAGAATGTTTTTTTCAAGTATGGCCCTGTATGATGTCATAAAGGGAATTCCTTGTATGGGCACTTCTCCCGGATGAGTGTGTGCACATCAACCAGAGCGAGAGCAAGAGCACGTCCATCAACGGGCTTCGTTCGGGTTACGGAGTTCTGGATGTGTATTTGTTTGTTCCCTGTCACGAGTCGAAACCGCAGGCGGTGAGTGAAACTGCATCAAATGTCTGTGTTTTGTTGGCAATTGGCGCGAAGTGCATATAATGTAAACAACACGAACGTATAGTGAATTGAAAGTTATCCAGGGATAATGCCATGATGTATTGTGTGTGTGTGTGTGTGTGTGTGTGTGTGTGTGTGTGTGTGTGTGTGTGTGTGTGTGTGTGTGTGTGTGTGTGTGTGTGTGTGTGTGTGTGCCCTGCCCACTGCACGCCTCCACAAGCTCGGCCGTTTTCAGAAAGAATCGGTACAGCATATCGTCTTTTATAAATATGACAAAACTAAAGACTCTTCGGAGATATGAAGGATGCAATACTACTCTATAGGTACTTAAGAATAACATGAAAAAAAAAACTGTGTGTTATGTACCCTTTAAAGAAAACCTGCTTAATAATTATGCACACCTGAATATAAGGCGTTTTTTACTTCCAGCCTGCCTTAATTATATATCACTTAAAAATGACTAAATACAAAATTAATAGTAGTTATTAAGATGGATGTGGTTTGCAATTGGTAAAATGTGATTGGAAAAAAAATATGATTGGAAAAAAAATATGATCAGAATATCAACTTGCATAATAATTATGCACGCACTGTATATTTCATTTAAAGATTATATATACTCCATTTAAAAATTAGATTTTTGAATGAAAGACAGGAATATAATTGGGCTACATTTTTATAAGTATTTGTAGGAGTGCCAGTAATTGTGACAATTACTAAACTTATTTCAAGTCACTTTTTTCTAGAATATTACTTATTACTTAGAATATTAGATTTTTGTGAACATTTTGAATGAAAGACTAATAAGACAAACAAAGACATTTTTGACAGGTCATTTTGCTCATATTTCAGCTTTATAGGTTGTAAATATTAGTGGAGAAATAATTTATCATTGAGAACTGAATGTTGGCCATAAAGATTCAATACTGCAATTTTCTTGTACCTCAAACAGTATTGCATGGCGCTAGCAACTCTAAAGTCACGAGTTTGATTGCCAAGGAATGAACTGATAAAATGAAAAAAAAATAAAAGATAAAATGAACAAAATGTACTTAATCTGTCAAAAATTATCCTGTTAACTGTTAAATTTGAAGTAAATTTTGTCCTGTTTTGTGAATTTTGTGACGTATAGTGATTTAGATGAATTGTCTTTTCCTACTCGCATGGTTCAACTGAACATGAAGGTAAACCCAAAGATTAATGTTTCTGGTAAAGCAGTCAAGAGGATCTTGTGACTCACTTGTTGAGGAACTGTTCTAGGCCCTGCCGCCGTTCCTCGATGAAAGAGTCGTCAAATATACCATCATCCCCACGGAATGGGAGCTGCCTGAACAAAGCCTTTCCAGGAAGAGGAGGAACTACCACCTGTTTGAAATACAAGCACTTCATTCACGTTACATTCATATCTAAATGCAATCATAGGTCTCTTACAATCACTTCAAACGTCATTACCTGAACTACAGAATAATTTCCAATCCAATGACTGAAAAAACAAAATCATTACTACTTAAATGTATCTAGTTGAACTGGACCCTAACAACAAGTCTGAGCATTCGTGCGATGTTCCAACCAAATCAACACTACTATTTCACTCATCCATCCTTCACCTTGCTTTCCCTCTCCAGCTCTCCTCTCAGCCACTCAAAGTCGCTGTATCTCCTCCGGACACGTGACTCCTTCAGCTTGAATATGGGGAGGTTTGTCTGTGGAGAACAAGAACAGACAAACAACATCAGAAACATCCATCCATCTCAGATTAAGAGAGACAGTTTATAAAAAAAATAAATAAATTAAAAAAAAAAAATTCGTTTGAAAACCTTGTTAAGACTGACAGTGTAGCTGAACAGCATCAATTCTTCAATGAAACCCAGTTCACTATTAGAGTAAAGCATTAAATAGATAGATGAAGTCCACAAAAAGGCCCACTGAGACTAAAACAGGGTCACTGGAGAGGCAGATGTTTATGAAATAAAAGAACAGCCTGATGACAGCATTCAAGGAGAAACTGAAGAGGCAAAAGGCAGCACAAGTAACGAACACACAGACGAGAATAAAAGTACAGATCAATACTCCTACACGGGCTGATTTGCTCAACGCAGACTCAAAACAGATGAATACATGGCGGAGGAGACAGTAAGTTAAACGAATAAATGAATGTGTGCTTTGGGGACAAAGTCTTATGTGGGCCCTAATTGGACAGAAAGAGTTGAAATGTTATCGATCCTCAGTTACCCCAAGACCATTCCTCTTTCCACGCTCACTCTCCCTCCATCTCTTTAGCTGCTGCAAGTCATGTTTTTAACCTTGAGAGGGTCCCTTCAGAAAGCGTAGATCTCGCCACACAATGAGGAACATTGATAATACCCACCACTTCAGCTTTCCCCATCTCTATTTTTTCAATCTTTATCCACCTCTGCTTGTTTCCCCCTCTCTATCAATCTGACCCATATCTGTTTTTCTTCTAGTCTCATTAAACATGTTTCGTGTGCTCATTAATTTTTTGTTTATGTCATGGTGTTAGAAGTCATTAAATTGTTAAGGAAACTAAAGTGTCCATTAATAAAGAAGTTAGTAACACAAAGTTAGTTGTATCCAGCTGATCATGTGACCCGATCCCTGTAGAATAAAATCACCTTTTTAGACAAGTGATATGACAGGAGTCTCATGTGAGTGAATAATTTGTATCATATTACTAAATTACTGAGTGCACCTTTAACCTACACTACCGTTCAAAAGTTTAGGGTCATGAGATTTTTTTGTATCAGTTTTCACAAAATATTAAGCAGTGCAAGCGTTTTCAATATCCAATGTTTGCATAATCCACCGTTTTTCTCTGGGTAAAATAATACATTTATACTTGCCAAATAAAATTAAACCTGTACAAAATATAACAGGGCCCGACAATACAGACTGCCCGGTGCCAGCGTAAAACGACGCTCGGGAGAGTTGCCAGAACTGTCACTGTCACTGTCACGATCGGGCCAGTGCTGCATCATCACAAAAGTGTATCCTTTGCACGTGTTTTAAAGACTTGCCAATTAAAATATTCAAGCGCAAGAAGATGTGAAAGAGAACTCAATTTGGTACTCGCTGTGTGAGATGTTTTGTGTGTGCATATATCCAAAGCGCATGCCCAGAAAGCCACATGTCTGATACTGAATTGAGTTATCTTTCGCTTCTTGTACTTGAACAGAAAAATTAACACAAAATGATATCAAAATGCCATCTTGGTGAGTATCCTAGTAAACGCAGTTGGTTATGGCCTAATTGAACGTAAAGAGTTGAGAAATAAAACACGTGTGTCAGTATATTGGATCCGTGCACCTCTTAAAGTGACAGCAGCCTAATATTCCTGCTGCGCTGCTGTCTGTTTTAATGTAATCAAACAAAAGACAAAAAACATTTTCAAGAGCTCATTTCTCTTGACTAAATCACTTTTGTAACTTTAATAATGATTATACTTAATTTATACAGCAGTGTTATCTTACATTTGATTACTTTCAATTTCTGTACCTGAAAACTACTGTTAGACCTACCTGAAAAGCACTGTTTATTTCATATCTTTGTTCTGTTATATTTATGTAGGCCTGTTGAATGGTAAACTGATCCAATCTATGTTCAATGAAGATGATTTGATGATGCAGCAATAAACTAGCTAGCATAACTTAATTAATTTTTCTAATTTAAAACATGATCAAAACACTAATCTATTTTAATGACAAAAGTCATATCGGTATCGGCCAATAGTTGTTAAAGGCCCACTGAAGTGCCTTGAAGATTTATTCAAAGTGTTGAGGTAAATTCCACTAAAACAGGAAGACAGGGCAGAACATATCAAACAGCTCCTCCCCTTTTTTAAATAGCCAATAGCGTTTAGTTTATATCACAGCTCGGCCAGAGCCGCTGAGCTCGGTAAAGGCTCTAACGGTTTCTCCTCCTAATCTCCTCCATATCGCTTCAAAATATAGCATTCTGTGCTGAATTCAAATGGATCCGATACGTTTTCTGGTATGCGTCGACTCGCACATATGGTCCGCTCTGTGCTATCGTGTCTCTGAACACCGGAGCAGATTTCACTCGCCCCAATGGAAAGCATGTTTACATTTTCTGAATCGTTCCCAATCCCCTATATAGTGCACTATGTGCCATTCACCATGTAGACAATAGTAAATGTGTGACGTGACTGATTTTAGCCGCAGCGCCTATTTGGGGGCGGGACGCTGTAGATTCTAGAGAGCATCTGATTGGACAGAAGTGCAGAGTGATGTCATCAAAATTATTGATCCATATTGGCTGAAGTGAGAGACTAAGTTTTGAATGCTTATATCTTCTAAATGCAAATGTTGTCATTGTTTTGGAGCACACTAGCTTATAGATAACAGTAAGGCTAACATATTCATACTAAAAGCCAAAAAACTTCAATTTTGATTTTATGGCAACTTATGGCAAAAAAAAATTGGTATCGGCCAAAAAATCCTATTGGTGCATTCCTAATAAATTACATTTTTATATATACAGTGCATCCGGAAAGTATTTACATCGCTTCACTTTTTCCACATTTTGTTATGTTACAGCCTTGTTCCAAAATGCATTAAATTCATTATTTTCCTCAATTCTACATACAATACCCCATAACGACAAAGTGAAAGAAATTTGTTTGAAATCTTTGCAAATTTATTACAAATAAAAAAATAAAAAAATAAAAATAAAAAATAAAAATATCACATGTACATAAGTATTCACAGCCTTTGCCATGACACTCAAAATTGAGCTCGGGTGCATCCAAGCCATGAAGTCCAAGGAATTGTCTGTAGACCTCCGAGACAGGATTGTATCGAGGCACAGATCTGGGGAAGGGTACAGAAATATTTCTGCAGCATTGAAGGTCCCAATGAGCACAGTGGCCTCCATCATCCATAAATGGAAGTTTGGAACCACCAGGACAGCTCTTCCTGATGGTCACTCTGACAGAGCTCCAGCGTTTCTCTGTGGAGAGAGGAGAACCTTCCAGAAGAAAAACCATCTCTGCAGCACTCCACCAATCAGACCTGTATGGTAGAGTGGCCAGACGGAAGCCACTCCTCAGTAAAAGGCACATGACAGCCCGCCTGGAGTTTGCCAAAAGGCACCTGAAGGACTCTCAGACCATGAGAAACAAAATTCTCTGGTCTGATGAAACAAAGATTGAACTTTTTGGCCTGAATGGCAAGTGTCATGTCTGGAGGAAAACAGGCACCGCTCATCACCTGGCCAATACCATCCCTACAGTGAAGCATGGTGGTGGCAGCATCATGCTGTGGGGATGTTTTTCAGCGGCAGGAACTGGGAGACTAGTCAGGATTGAGGGAAAGATGAATCCAGCAATGTACAGAGACATCCTTGAGGAAAAGCTGCTCCAGAGTGCTATGGACCTCAGTCTAGGGCAAAGGTTCATCTTCCAACAGGACAATGACCCTAAGCACATAGCCAAGATAACAAAGGAGTGGCTACGGGACAACTCTGTGAATGTCCTTGAGTGGCCCAGCCAGAGCCCAGACTTGAACCCGATTGAACATCTCTGGAGAGATCTGAAAATGGCTGTGCACCGACGCTCCCCATCCAACCAGATGGAGCTTGAGAGGTCCTGCAAAGAAGAATGGGAGAAACTGCCCAAAATAGCCAAGCCAAGCTTGTAGCATCATACTCAAAAAGACTTGAGGCTGTAATTGGTGCTAAAGGTGCTTTAACAAAGTATTGAGCAAAGGATGTGAATACTTACAGTGGGGAGAACAAGTATTTGATACACTGCCGATTTTGCAGGTTTGCCCACTTACAAAGCATGTAGAAGTCTGTAATTTTTATCATAGGTACTCTTCAACTGTGAGAGACGGAATCTAAAACAAAAATCCAGAAAATCACATTGTATGATTTTTAAGTAATTAATTTGCATTTTATTGCATGACATAAGTATTTGATACATCAGAAAAGCAGCACTTAATATTTAATACAGAAACCTTTGTTTGCAATTACAGAGATCATACGTTTCCTGTAGTTCTTGACCAGGTTTGCACACACTGCAGCAGGGATTTTGGCCCACTCCTCCATACAGACCTTCTCCAGATCCTTCAGGTTTCGGGGCTGTCGCTGGGCAATACGGACTTTCAGCTCACTCCAAAGATTTTCTGTTGGGTTCAGGTCTGGAGACTGGCTAGGCCACTCCAGGACCTTGAGATGCTTCTTACGGAGCCACTCCTTAGTTGCCCTGGCTGTGTGTTTCGGGTCGTTGTCATGCTGGAAGACCCAGCCACGACCCATCTTCAATGCTCTTACTGAGGGAAGGAGGTTGTTGGCCAAGATTTCGCGATACATGGCCCCATCCACCCTCCCCTCAATACGGTGCAGTCGTCCTGTCCCCTTTGCAGAAAAGCATCCCCAAAGAATGATGTTTCCACCTCCATGCTTCACGGTTGGGATGGTGTTCTTGGGGTTGTACTCATCCTTCTTCTTCCTCCAAACATGGCGAGTGGAGTTTAGACCAAAAAGCTCTATTTTTGTCTCATCAGACCACATGACCTTCTCCCATTCCTCCTCTGGATCATCCAGATGGTCATTGGCAAACTTCAGACGGGCCTGGACATGCACTGGCTTGAGCAGGGGGACCTTGCGTGCGCTGCAGGATTTTAATCCATGATGGCGTAGTGTGTTACTAATGGTTTTCTTTGAGACTGTGGTCCCAGCTCTCTTCAGGTCATTGACCAGGTCTTGCCGTGTAGTTCTGGGCTGATCCCTCACCTTCCTCATGATCATTGATGCCCCACGAGGTGAGATCTTGCATGGTGCCCCAGACCGAGGGAGATTGACCGTCATCTTGAACTTCTTCCATTTTCTAATAATTGCGCCAACAGTTGTTGCCTTCTCACCACGCTGCTTTTGCTATTGTCCTGTAGCCCATCCCAGCCTTGTGCAGGTCTACAATTTTATCCCTGATGTCCTTACACAGCTCTCTGGTCTTGGCCATTGTGGAGAGGTTGGAGTCTGTTTGATTGAGTGTGTGGACAGGTGTCTTTTATACAGGTAACGAGTTCAAACAGGTGCAGTTAATACAGGTAATGAGTGGAGAACAGGAGGGCTTCTTAAAGAAAAACTAGGTAGGTGATCAAATACTTATATCATGCAATAAAATGCAAATTAATTATTTAAAAATCATACAATGTGATTTTCTGGATTTTTGCTTTAGATTCCGTCCCTCACAGTTGAAGTGTACCTATGATAAAAAATTACAGACCTCTACATGCTTTGTATGTGGGCAAACCTGGAAAAACGGCAGTGTATCAAATACTTGTTCTCCCCACTGTATGTATATTATGAATAAATCTGCAGAGATTTCAAAAACTTCTTTCACGTTGTCATTATGGGGTATTGTTTGTAGAATTTTGAGGAAAATAATGAATTTAATCCATTTTGGAATAAGGCTGTAACATAACAAAATGTGGAAAAAGTGAAGTGCTGTGAATACTTTCCGGATGCACTGTATATTAAAATAGAAAACATTTTAAAATTGTAATAATATTTCACAATATTATTGTTTTACTGTATTTTCAATCAAATATCTTGAACAGTAGTGTAAACATAAATCTATAAATTCATTATAGGGATAGTTCACGCCAAAATAAAAATTCTATCATCATTTACTCACCCTCGTGGTATTCCAAATCTGTATGACTAAACAAAAAATATATTTTAAAACGTTTAACCATAAAATATAACCATACCAGAAAGTCAATGGGGTATAATGGACAAAAACAGTTGGAAACATTCTTCAAAATATTTAGTTGTGTTATGCAAAATATATGACTTAATACGACTTAACACAAAAAACAAATCATACCATTTAGCACTGACATGAGGGTGGGTAAACGATGACAATTTTAATTTTTGGGTGAACTATCCCCTCAATGTATATATCTTTTCATTTAAGTGTCATTATTATTTGCAGTAACCTCCTCACACCACTCATGATATAATATCTCTAACCTTACGATTTGAATTTTTATAACCCTTAGACAATCCTTCAACCCACGCAGTCATATGAGATGGGGATTAACTCAACGGCTATGAGATCAGGGTAACTGCAGTGCTGAGGAAGCGTTTAGTAGCAACCTTGCTGAGGTGCTTGCTAATACTGTGTGAATGGCTGGACCACTGGGTTTAGGTTCCACTAAGTAAGCAGGTCTAAAGAAGTTAATCCCCATGTCAATTGATCGCAGTAACAGGTAATTTAATACACACTGGCTTCGGGACTATTATGTGGTGCGTGGTCACACCGGAGGAAGAGTTAGTTAGTTATTGAACAGGATTAGCTCTTAGGCCAAGGGTGAAAGCCCATTTATCTTGAAAACTTCTTAAAACACACACACCACGATAAGGCCTTATGAAGGTGTCAATAGGTCAGGTTTTGTTTCTTTCACTCTACGGCTTCAGTCTTGTGTTAACAAGGTGAAAGAGGGGAGACAATTCAAAAATAAAAACAACAAAAAAGTTAGTCATCTATTCCCCTTATTGCAAAAGAAGAAATTTGTCAGCCTTACATCACCTTCTATTAGAAAAGCTATTTTGAAGTCATTCAGGCCAGGGCACAAGACATCAATGAAAACATAAGGTCAATGGTCAACAGTAGAAAACTTAAAGAATATTATATTTTAAACATCACTGTGGCACTTGGCAAAGGACAAGCTTGTCAATTCTACAGCTGGTTTTAAAAAGTGGCCAATATTCTATGTTCACTGATATACTATGAACGGCCGAATTGTGTCATTTCTGCAGCACTAGCAGTACCAGTATAAATAAATAAATAAATAATGTATCTGAACAGGCTTCCCAAAAACACTCCCCATCTGACATTGTTTGGTACAGTTAGTAGTACCACCACCAGCTCTCACACCACTGGTCAAGTCAATGTTGCCTTGTCGGGCTGCTCGAATAAAATGCAAAAAATATCCTTACTTACATAAAAAATGGCTTACTTATATAGCTGTCTCTGTACATGGGAAGATGGGATAAGAGAAAGTATTTTTAGACTCCATTTGCAAATAGTTGAATTTACCTATTTTACTACAACTAGAAATGTACCTTTACTTATTCACATAAAAGCAATTGTCAATATCTCGATTTTTAAGAGTCTGCACACTGCATATACAAGAATTAATAATAAGGAAAAAAATGGCCATTTAATACCTGGTGCAATACCTTTATTTCACTACAAAGCTCTGGAAGGTATAAATTATTTTAATGTTAAATTATATTAATGTCTTCTTTCTGTGATGATATAAGGAATCCCATTACACATGCACCCTTAGCAGTCAATACTACTTGATCTATGCTTCACATTTTATAACAAGAGGAAATTCTAATACAAACCCAATTCCAAAAAAGTTGGGACTCTGTACAAATTGTGAATAAAAAAGGAATCCAATAATTTACAAATCTCATAAACTTATATTTTATTCACAATAGAATATAGATAGCATATCAAATGTTGAAAGTGAGACATTTTGAAATGTCATGCCAAATACTGGCTCATTTTGGATTTCATGAGAGCTACACATTCCAAAAAAGTTGGGACAGGTAGCAATAAGAGGCCGGAAAAGTTAAATCTACATATAAGGAACAGCTGGAGGACCAATTTGCAACTTATTAGGTCAATTGGCAACATGATTGGGTATAAAAAGAGCCTCTCAGAGTGGCAGTGTCTCTCAGAAGTCAAGATGGGCAGAGGATCACCAATTCCCCCAATGCTGCGGTGAAAAATAGTGGAGCAATATCAGAAAGGAGTTTCTCAGAGAAAAATTGCAAAGAGTTTGAAGTTATCATCATCTACCATGCATAATATCATCCAAAGATTCAGAGAATCTGGAACAATCTCAGTGCGTAAGGGTCAAGGCCGGAAAACCATATTGGATGCCCGTGATCTTCGGGCCCTTAGACGGCACTGCATCACATACAGGAATGCTACTGTAATGGAAATCACGACATGGGCTCAGGAATACTTCCAGAAAACATTGTCGGTGAACACAATACACCGTGCCATTCGCCGTTGCCGGCTAAAACTCTATAGGTCAAAAAAGAAGCCATATCTAAACATGATCCAGAAGCGCAGGCGTTTTCTCTGGGCCAAGGCTCATTTAAAATGAACTGTGGCAAAGTGGAAAACTGTTCGAATCAAAATTTGAAAATCAAAATTTGAAGTTCTCTTTGGAAAACTGGGACGCCATGTCATCCGGACTGAAGAGGACAAGGACAACCCAAGTTGTCATCAGCGCTCAGTTCAGAAGCCTGCATCTCTGATGGTATGGGGTTGCATGAGTGCGTGTGGCATGGGCAGCTTACACATCTGGAAAGACACCATCAATGCTGAAAGGTATATCCAAGTTCTAGAACAACATATGCTCCCATCCAGACGTCGTCTCTTTCAGGGAAGACCTTGCACTTTCCAACATGACAATGCCAGACCACATACTGCATCAATTACAACATCATGGCTGTGTAGAAGAAGGATCCGGGTACTGAAATGGCCAGCCTGCAGTCCAGATCTTTCACCCATAGAAAACATTTGGCGTATCATAAAGAGGAAGATGCGACAAAGAAGACCTAAGACAGTTGAGCAACTAGAAGCCTGTATTAGACAAGAATGGGACAACATTCCTATTCCTAAACTTGAGCAACTTGTCTCCTCAGTCCCCAGACGTTTGCAGACTGTTATAAAAAGAAGAGGGGATGCCACACAGTGGTAAACATGGCCTTGTCCCAACTTTTTTGAGATGTGTTGATGCCATGAAATTTAAAATCAACTTATTTTTCCCTTAAAATGATACATTTTCTCAGTTTAAACATTTGATATGTCATCTATGTTGTATTCTGAATAAAATATTGAAATTTGAAACTTCCACATCATTGCAGTCTGTTTTTATTCACAATTTGTACAGTGTCCCAACTTTTTTGGAATCGGGTTTGTACATGGTAGCTCAATAAACCAAGATTTGTCTGGACTAAAAGGCATGAAATTTGTTTTTAACATCTAGTTACAATACTGCGTATTTAAACTTTTAGTAGCTCTAGAAGCAGTTGAACAAAAGAAGCTCTAGAAGCAGAAAGGAACAAAATCCTTTCTTCCAAATATCACTGAAACTGATATAGAATACACTATTGAGAACAAGCTATAGGGCACTAACTTGACAATTTCAGTGTATTTTTGGCAGTCAGACAGGTATGTTCTATGCAATTGTTTTGATAGAGGAAAAAAGGAAACATTTCTAGTTTCAACATTATTTGTATGCAAAGTGAAGTATGCCACATTTTGTTTTTGACCATAATTTACTTATGGAGCCACATTGACACCCCCATATCTTTGGAACTGAACCATATTGGGCCTTAAAAATGAAGACTCCAAAAGAAAGCTTTATTAAGAACAAACATCTAAATGATATGATATTAAGATATATTTAATACCTCTTGAGTTACAGGCACGCAAACTTTGGAAAGTAAAAACAAAAAGTGTTATTTCCCATTTTTGAACGGTCACCATTGGTATATAATGCAACAAGGTAAGGTTGTCACAGTACCAAAATTTCAGTTGTCGGTACCAATACCAGTAAAATTTTGCGGTTAAGCTGTACATATTTTGGAACCATACCAGATCAAAAACTGTTGAATTAAGTACTTTTAAAAAAAATGTCTCATTTTGTCTTGTCTGTTGGTTATCAGTCAATCATCGCAGTTTCCGTTTTAATCGTGCATTTAAATACGGTTGTCAATCCAGAAACTTTGCAGTGTACTTAGCAGCATGAAAAACCAAACTTGTATTCAGATTGTTAAGCAAGAGAAGAGCATTCCCTTTATAATCACTAAGGCTGTCAATTTCTAAAAGCGCAAGCTTACTGAATTCTGCACTCGCGAATACTCCTGTTGTAAAAAATCTGTATTAATTGTACAATTAGGGACAGATTTACAAACAGCTTGCGCTAACGCAAACCCTCTTTTGGTGTTAAAAAAAATACTGTCAGGATTTACTAAAGATGCGCAGCGAAAAATTAGCGCTGAAAAGGCGTGGACGGTTATTTTTTCAGCTGACCTTATTGCATATGCATTTGTAGGAGTTTCCCTTTCAGACGCAAAACTTATAGGAGGAGAGTATTTAAATAAATCATGCAAGGTGATTTACTAAGGTTTGCGCTCGTCAATTTACTGGTATTTGCGGCATTATTTACCACCCAAAAAAAGCATGTCTTAAATCTGCTCCTGGTAGATTGCGTTGGTCATTATGGAAATTATTCCGATTGCGTCTGTGTTCAAGTTGCGCGTCGTCAGTATCCCGCGCAGAACTTTCTACTCCCATTGGCGCTTTTTTGGAATTGTGCTAATTTGGAATTTGGGCTCGCGGTGAGGCGGATTCTGACTACTTTACTGACTAGCACCACTGTGTTCACACGCTCAACAGATAGGCCTATCATTGTGATGGGCTACAATGCTCAACGCTTGTAAAAACACACTGTAAATAGAAACCTTTGATGCTCAGAGACCACTCAAACATGAACAAGAGTGTTTGAAAGCAGCGTCTATCAGCGCAGCGGTACTGAATATACCGGTACTCTGTACTACCGGACCGGTACTGCAGAAATGCTGGTATTGTCCATTTTTTTTTCCTTTTCTTTTTTTTTAGTGTCGGTACGTTTGACATCAAGGGTCAAATGCCTTTACTAACAGATCTACCAATCTCTGTGCAGAAATAAAATAATAATGCAGCCATCCTTCTAAAGTCATTTCCCTCCTCCTGTAATTTGGCTCCAAATCTTAGGTAAATACTGAAGTACCGGCTGCTGAAAATTCAGCTTTGCCATCAAAGGAATACATCACATTTTAAAATACGAAACATTTATTTTAAATTGTTAAACTGTTTTATTGCAAAATTGCAATAAAAAAATTGCATGTCTGACCAAATACATAAGTAATATTACACAAATTAAAACATCAATCATGTCCCTAGTGCAAACTTCACAGGAACAGATGCTATTGTTTAGTACTTAAGGTTAGGGGTTCATTCAAATCCCTCACACAAGTATGACCAATAGTAATAGTGACACTTGCAAGCACCACTAATTACACTTCAACAAAAATGCTGTGACGAGAGCAGTGTTTTATTTTGTGTGTGCGTGTGCAAGGAAAAAGGAGGGGTACGTCACACTGTATACAGCTGCAGATGTAAACTCCAAAGAGTTTGACTGTCCTCCCCTCACTGCTAATGATCTCAATCAAACCTGAGACAAGCAAACAAAACAGCCCAACAAAGGGCCTGATTACCGTGGCAACCAAAGTTAACCACACAGACGGAAGCCCTTACACATCAAACACTCAATGAGCAGATGAAAACAGCCCAATTCATTAAGACAGCAGCCTTGCGCTGCCGCTAAGACGGGGCTTTTCAAGAGGTCCATCAATACCTGTGAGCATACTGGAGAGAGGGGAACGGTATGACATGATTAAACTGGCAGGTAATGAGACTCAATGTTAGACGAGACGATCAAATGCTTAGAGACTCTCTGATGGTCAGCTATGTTCTCTTGTGTGGTTTTTATGTTAATTCTGTAAGCTCCGTGGGATATTTAATGATGTCTGTTTTTTAATTATCTCTAGTTGGCCACTAACAGGACTTGTTACAAACCAAGCCTTCTCATCATAAATCATAACACTGCGGCAAAACCAAGAGCGCTGCGATAATGCATCATGCAATAAAAGCTCTGTCTTCCATGTTAATCAGAGTTCTTGACAGTTTTTGTTGATCGCTTGGTTTCTATTTGTTTGCACTCAGTAGCCTGCCCACAGTGAAACCTCATTGGTACAAAATCCTGCTCTACGTAACTGTATTAAACATTAAATATGTTCTATGATATTTAATGAGTATGTCGCGTCATGCAACATTTACACATTCAGTGTGACAAGGCAAATAGCATGTCATCGGAAACTTAATGCATCTTGTGTCACAGCAAGCACTACGATATAATCATACATTTAAAATACACTGCAAAAGATCTTTTCTTCTTGTTGTTTTGAAAGCAATTAATACTTTTATTCAGCAAGCACACTGAATTGATCAAAAGTGACAGTAAAGCCATTTACAAAAGATTTCTATTTCAAATAAATGCTGTACTTTGAACTTTCTATGCTTTAAAGATTCCTGAAAAAGCAGCTATTTTCAACATTGATAATAACAAGAAATGTTGCTTGCGTACCAAATCAGCATATTAGAATGATTTCTGAAGGATTATATGACACTAAAGACTGGAGTAATGATGCAAGAAATAAATTAAACTTATATGAAAACAGTTTGTAAGAATTGTAAGAATATTTTACAACATTACCATATTTTTGACCAAATAAAATGCAGGCATGCTGGGCATAAGAGACTTCTTTAAAAAACATTTAAGATATCTTACCGACTGCAAATGTTTGAACGGTAGTTTAAGTAAATAAATAATTTTATATTTTAAATAAAAAGTAGTATGTGCACAAACGGTCCTTTTGTTGGTCAGAATTGTGTCTACCAGAGCCACGGTTGACCCACAGATTCTGTCTTCAAGATTCAACAGGTATGCTCAAAGTTATCAATACATCATCTTCTCTAAATGCTCCAAACAAACTAGGTTAAAAAACAACCTAAAAATGTAAAAATGAAAACAAAACCACCTGAAAAGAATGGGACAGACTGCCCGAGTAAGAAAAAGTCGGAGAGAGAGAGTAAGCGAGACAGAGGGAGATACAGACTAGGTGCATTTTATGCACAACACCCAAAAATAGCCAATTGTGTGAAAGGTGCACTAAAAGCGCTCTTTCTTTTAGTCACTCTTCCGCACTGTTAAAAGCTTCCACATGGCTTATGCCGATATGAGGAGATAGCAGAATGCCAGTCTCTCTCCTCTTTTTAGATGCATGTGTGTGCTGGGGACAATGGTGTAGCCTCATTAGGAGGAGAGAGAGGGCAGTGAAAAAACAGCCGAGAGAGGTCACCTCACCCAGCGTAAGGGCTCTGCGCTGGCTATGCATTAGCTTTTAGCGAGTCGGATCAAGTCAAGTTTAAAAGCGAGCATTTCATCTCTCCGCCCTGCTCTCTCTTTTTCAAAATAAAAGTAGCAAAAATGGAAGCACAATGCCATCTCATCGCATCATAGCTCCAAAGAGAAGAGGACAGAGGGACAATGAGAGCACTCGCGCCCCACCACCATCATCCCCCTCCGTGTTCTACACACAAGTTGCTCTCTCTCTCACACACACACGCACACAAACACACCCACCCACCACCCCAACACCCTCACTCTGGCAAAAAGCTGCCCCCTGTCTTTGTTCCCATAGCATCAACTCCCACTTTTGATACTGTCATCTCAAGTAGGATATGGTAGCCTTGATACAATATGCTGCCCATTACCATTAAAATAGTTGTCGGGGAGGATGCTGTAGACTTTGGATTACACTTGACTGGGACTGACAACCAGGCAAGCAAGCCATTTTTAGTAATGGCAGAAAGGGAGAGCGAGAGAGAAGGCTTTTTGGAAATTGGAAAAAAGAATTAAAGGAGGATGACGAGGAGGAGGAGGTGAAGAAGGGAGAAAGGGAGTGAAAGATGGATAGGGAAAGAGAGTGTTGTGTACAAAAACCCAGAAGGGGGGCTGAGGATTCTCCTGTCTGTAAACAACGTTGAATCCCAAAGTCCTCCCTCTGATGGTTTTTCGTGCAGAGTCAGTGGTCTCATCGTGTCACTCAACTTCAGCACTGTAAACGCAATATGGATTTGATAAGAAATGATATGAACAGAAGCCAACAAACAGAATTTAAGTATACAGCAAATCATTATCTGCATGCATGCTTATGTTCTGCTGTCATGTGAATATGAGCTCTAACTGTGTGTGACAAACCCAATAAAACAGACCCATTCCAAGAATGCGTCACAGTTAAAAAAAGTTGCATAATCCATAAAGTGAAAGATTAGAGGTTGTCAAAATTCAGTTGCTTAAGGTACTAAAGTTCCTTTCTTCATATTATGATGATATAAAGCAACTGTTCTTTTCTCTTGAGCAAAAAGAAATACTTGACACACTGGAAAATTAGGCAGAAAACAGAACTTAAAGATATAGTTCACCCAAAAAGGAAAATTCTGTCATTTACTCACCCTAATGCTGTTCCAATCTCGTTTGACTTTATTTCTTAAGCAAAGCACAAAAGGACAGATTCTGAAGTATTGTATTGCTCTCACTTTCCCATACAATTACAATGAATGGGGACTGAGGCTTTCAGGCTTCAAAGAGAATGCAAAAGCACCATGAAAGTATCATAAAAGTGGTGCACGCAAGTGGTACATTTTCATGTATTCTAGTCATATGATACACTGTAATAAAAATCCAACTTCTATTTTGTTAGACAGTCTATTTTAAATGGTTGAAAAAAATAGCATACACACACAAAAAAAAAAAAAAAAAAAAAAAAAGAAAGTACATTCATCTTAAATAATTTAGTATGAGCAACTTATTTTAAATAGTGAAAACATCAAGTTTGGTGGTGAAGGTAGGCTTATTGAGCATGCTCAGTTTGATCACTAATTTTCAGAGTTTATCAAAAAATTGAGGCAGAACCATTCCACCTTGCATTTATAATTAAAGGATAAAACTTTCAGGGACTTCAGGGACATAAACTGTGAGAACTTGTTTATTAAAAGTTATAATAGTACTTTATTCAAATTGAG
Source organism: Coreius guichenoti (assembly GCA_039654105.1). Lineage (NCBI taxonomy): Eukaryota > Metazoa > Chordata > Actinopteri > Cypriniformes > Gobionidae > Coreius > Coreius guichenoti. The sequence goes on along the minus strand of CM077185.1, from coordinate 25,380,731 downwards.
AAAACTCAAAAAATGCTTTGCAGCCTTTTTTTAAGTTAACTCAGTGATAGCTTTGTGTGAGGAACAGACAAAATGTAGGGTAACTTCTGCAACTGGATCATTGAGTCAGTGAGGTCACGAACAAATCATTTAGTTTTGGTATTGTGGACTGAATCATCTGATAAAGATATGCCCACAAATCAGACACTGCCACTGCTCACATGAACGTGCCAAACAGAGCTAGGGCAGATGTCAAGATTATCATTGAACAATGACTTCAATATTGGTCTGTTCCTCACACAAAGCTATCATATGGCTTGGAATATAGTTCACAAGTATGGATAACTTTTATGATGCTTTTTTGCCATTGTGGAACTTCAGTCCGGATTCATTATGTTAAAAATATTCACCTTTTGCATTCTATGAAGAAAGAAAATCATGCGAGTTTTGAATGGCATGAGGGTAAATAAATTTGACCTTTACGTTATAGATGAGCAAAAGACAACTTTAAGAATCCTTCACTAGCTGAACTGAGGAAGAGATATGCCCATCCTGAGACAAGACCAGGAGGAGATGATGGGGGATGGGCACGTTTTGTGCCATCCAGTGGGGGGGTGGGTTTGGCAGGGGGTTAAGACGAGGTCTGCACCCCCATAGTCATTCACACGTTCCACTCTAAAAGAAAGGATTAAGAAGCTTCTCGCTCCTTCTCCAAGACACACACACACAAATATGGCTTGGCTTCTTTCTCTCACTTACCATGCCAGGATCATCTATGGGATGTGGGATATGACGATGGAAAGGATAATGGTTGGCCACCGAGCAAAAGAGAAAAAGCGTGCATGGATGATGCGAAAGAGCCTAAAAGAAAGATAGTGCCCTTGGCACACAAAAGCATGTAATCAACACAGGCAGTGTTACTATGACAAATACAAACAGAATCTTTTTATCTCCTCTCATTGTTGCGATTGGACTACTTCAGAAGCAAATCAAAAGTTGACAGCTCCGCTCTTTCTCTCGGTCTTGAGGGATAGAGCGAGAGAGCGATAGCGTGAGAGGGATGTGTGGGGTGTTCCCTTATGCAAAGCAGGGTCACCGCCGACTCAGAGACACACAATAATACTGATTACACGCATATGCTAATTATTATACGCTAATCAAGTACAGTAGCTTTAGATTTGGGCTAATGGCAGGCGGTGGCTCTCTCTGTAGGTAGAAGAAAGCTAAAAATACTATAGGAAAGCTGGGAAGACAGTGGCCTATTAGCAGACACAACAGCACCTGTCAAAACTTATCAGTTGTGGAAAATGACTGCCTAGGACAGTAAGAGGAGGTGACAATGTCTTGTCTTCACCACCACCTCCCTTCTGCAAGTGCTTCATATTTAAAAGTATAGCATTTCAAAGAAGAATTTAGGCTATTTAGGGAAGAAAAAAGTGCTTTAGATGGGAAGAGTTTCAACAACAATACCCGAGTCTGATGAGCATTTCGTCTTTCGTCAAAACTTCTCAAGTTTACAAATGTATCAAGAATAGAAATGAATAGAATTCTAGACAAACACACAACTGAGAACTTTGAAACTTTTCTCCACCACTTTCATACAATGTCGCAATGTTAAGATGCAGGGACTTGCTCAAGTCAGTGCAATCTTTTGTTTACCAACCCAAATATTTAACTACTAAGATGACTTCTAGAACACCAGTCTTAACTAGGCCACACAACTACATCAAGGTCAAATGTTAAATGTAACGTTTCACACTGACAGCAATTTGCAGTGATAAAGCTGTTGCAGTAACAAATCCAGTTAATTACGCATTTTAAAGGTGCAATAGGTGATTCTCTACAGAAACATTTTTTGTTATGCTGGTTGAAAGTCTCCTCATATCCTGATAAATGAATGATAGCGTGTTTCCTGTCAGTCAACGTGTGTTTGCATACCACTGCGCAGCCTGTTCACGCAGACATCACACGTCATCATCATCAGCGCGTTCACGTATGCTGTGCAGACAGAGCGAGAATGGCAGGCAAACAGTTCTTTACGTTCGTTATTGTAGTACTGTTACTCACTGTAGTACAAGTTTCCTCACCGGTGAATGACACGATGCAATCCAATAACGTTGTCTCTGGTCGTCTCGCTTCTGGTCTGTGCACGTTCATGAGTTTTAGAGGAGGCGTGGCTTTGGACGGCGATGTGCATGCTTTCGTATGCTTTCAATGCTAGCAGGCTAAAGTTAGCATTTCCCATGTCACCTATTGCACCTTTAAGTCATTTATATTAGAAAACACAAACAATCTGAAATAATGCAAAACAGAATACACAAGTATCGGGTGTTATGTTGAAACACTAAATATAATAAATATAATATATACACTAGAAGATGAGAAAATTACACCCAAGTCAGACAGTAGATATGACATTAAATCTGACACTGAAAAAAAAATGAGTTAACTTTGGCCGCATGTAGGCCTATGTATGTAGTCTTTGTATTTAAAGGGATAGTTCAACCAAAAATGAAAATTCTGTCATTACTCACCCTCAAGTTGTTCCAAACCTGTATGAGTTTCTTTCTTTTGTTGAACACAAAAGAAGATATTTTGAAGAATGTTGGCAACCAGACAGTTGACGGCACCCATTAACTTCCATAGTAGGAAAAAAATATATGGAAGTCAATAGGGCTTTTCACACTTGAAATAGTTAACCCTGGGTTATTCTGAACACTGGATAAACTGAATCCTGGGTTATCTTGCTTCACGTTTCACACTGCTCAGAATTTCCCCGGGGTTAACAATTAATCCTGGGTATTCATAAAATGACGTTTCACATTGTACATTCCTAAACCCTGGGTTAACGTTCTTATTTGCATATTTGCGGGGTCACTGATTGGATGAACGCAGCACGCGACCTGTTTACATAAAAGCTCTAGCATTGCACATCCTCGTATTGCCGACTGCACTATCGAGTTTATACTGAGTGGATACTTAAGACTATAAAGGTAAGAATGAAAGGGTCTCTTCTTCACTCAAATTTGTCACGTGTCTGTCAGCATTTGACATTTTTCCTCTCAAACGCTGAATTTACGTTTATATACAATGTGCAGTGTTTCCGTGACTGTCCAAAGCACGCAAATATGAGTACACGATTGGTTGTCTGTTGCTAAGCATCTACACCGCATCGTTTCACACTGTACAAGTTTGGCACTGCTGCCTGTTCCGGAGCAGGGTTTCATAACCATGGCTTCTAAATTACAAGTGTGAAACGCTCCTTTACCCGGGGTTAAAAGTGCTGTTTTGTGCAACGATAACCCGGGGTTAAGCGCAGTGTGAAAAGCCCTAATGGCTACCGTCAACTTTCTGGTTACCAACATTCTTCAAAAATATTTTCTTTTGTGTTCAACAGAAGAAAGAAACACATACACGTTTGGAACAACTTGAGGGTGAGTAAATGATGGCAGAATTTTCTGAACTATCCCTTTAATGGAGAAAATAAATTACGGAAGTATAAAATGAACGAAGGTCAAAGTTAAATCAATTGTTCCCATTTATAAAAACTTTCACCATACTGTATTATATTATGCCTTTCATATGTGCAAGCGTAGAGATGTTTTTCTTTTGAAGGAATATTTAAAATTTGCTCATTTTAGTTGTCCATTCATAGCATTTCTGGATATTTGAATTACATGCACCATAACTACACCTTTTTACCATAATGTTGGAGATTAGCCAAAAAAAATGTTTGAATGCAATATGGGCGTCAGTCATTTATCTGTCGTAAGGTCCATTCCATGCATAACAGCACACAGACAAAGAAATGCAAAACAGATGACGCGTGTCTTTCTAAACTTCCTCTAACATTTTAAATAATTTGGAAAGTCAGTGCAAATATTGGCAAGCAGATTCATGTCTTAGGAATGACGCGTGTAAGTGTGGGAAATTTTGCAGTAAACTGGATTTACCTAGCGAATTCAGATTAATTTTATGAGACAGATCCTTGAAACATGCAAGAAATCAATTCTGTTTAAAGGGATAGTTCACCCAAAAATGAAAATTAGCCCATGATTTACTCACCCTCAAGTCATCCTAGGTGTATATGACATTCTTCTTTCAGACGAATACAATCTGAGTTATATTATACTAGTTATTTTAATTTTTAAAGTTTTAAATATGAATATTTTTCTCACACAAACGCATCGCTTCGCTTCAGAAGGCCTTTATTAACCCCCCGGAGCCGTGTGGAGCAGTTTTATGATAGATAGAAGCACTTTTATGGCCTTCAAAACAGAAACAGCCATTCACTGCCATTATAAAGCTTGGAAGAGCCAGGACATTATTTAATAGAACTCTGATTGTATTCGTGTGAAAGAAGAATGTCATATACACCTAGGATGACTTGAGTGTGAGTAAATCAGGGGCTAATTTTCATTTTTGGGTGAACTATCCCATAAAAGTTGGGTGCATGTACAGACAAGAACAAGGAAAAATAAATAAATAAAGCATTTTAACTAGCAAACTGGAAGGTTTCACTTGGTAAAGATGATGTGCAAAGTACTTATACACACCTAATGTTAACCAGGTTCATCATTATCATTATAAGCACCATTATCTTGGCCTTGCACAAAGGGGTGTAGTCACACAAACTATCAACTTGAAATCTAACTGCTTGAAACTCTTGTCTCAAAACTCTGCTTATTCTCATGCCATTGTAGACACCCCTACTAAACTAAGCACTCTACTGCACAACACAAGTTAATTGATCATTACAGAGTCAGGCTTACAAAAGGTATTAAGGTCAGTGTCAAAAGTAATAATTAAAGGGATAGTTTACAAAAAAATTGAAAAATCTGTCATCATTTACTACTCTTTTTTTGTTCCAAACCTGTATGATTTTCAATCTTGTTAATGAACACAAAAGAAAAGAGATGTTAGGCAAAATGTTAAGCACTGACAGCTTCAGTCACCTGTCACTTCCAATGGATCTGATTTCCATACAATGAAAGTGAATTGAATGACTGCCTCGGGTACATTTCCTTTTGTGTTACACAGAAGAAAGAAAGTTATATGGGTTTGCTAAACATGAGGGTGTGTAAATGATGACAGTCGTGAACTATTCCGAGCACCTAACCAGAGACTTGCAGACCAATTCTTTGCTAAATCAAAATAAAGACGAAAACAGTTACGTTGTCATGGAAATATTTAACAAGCCATCAAGTTCTACAAAGTTATACCTGAACGCACGAGTAAACAGAAGTCGTGGTATTATTAACTGAAATGAACAACACTGTCTCCACTGTGATCTATACCATTAGCACTCATTTTAATCGTATCAAGAGTGTATGTAAGCATCAGTAAGACCAGTGTGTGATGGTCTGATCAGGCCAGCATTGGCTGCTCACCTTCAGTCTGATCTCATATGTCGTGAACCTGTTCCGACCGACGCCAACCGTCTCGGGGTTGGCAACATCAATCTCTAGAAAATTACTCGGTGGCCCATACGCATCGTTCAGGTTTTGTGGTTTAGTATACAGTCTTCTCGTATCTGCTATGGCCTCAGCCATCGCTTCCCGTTACAGGTTTGAGCAAACAAGCAGCTATCGATTGCACTTCCGATCAGCTGAGGAACAGCTGACATGTGACATACCAACACGGTCACGTGGCAATATCTCTGGGTTTTGATTGGATAAAAGCTGTCTTAGTATTGCTGTACATATGTGAAGTTGAGAACGTTATAGGTTATAAATGACTATTTATAACCTTCCGTAGAGTTATGCCTAGCGTTTATTCAGTCATGTGCCAGTGTTCTGAGTTGTGATTTGATAAGTGTTATTAAAGCAAGTACAGTGTACGTTTTGTAAATTTGTAATGTTAAATCATGTCATGTGCTAAATAAATATTTATAACCTTCTCCAGAATAACATTTTGCATGTATTCAAGGAAAAGATATGATTTTGATTGCTTCTAAGTAATTTATATTTATAAAGATATATTTCTTATGTAATGTAACGTGCTTGATATATTACAGATTTTTTTATGTGACATATAAACAACATGCATAGCAGCTGACTGTAAAGGGATATCAAGGTGTCAGTGTACGGAGCTCAATAAAGTTATTACGTTTTGAATCAACATGGCGGCATACGTGTCGCGGTGGACAAAGCGGTGTCTTTTAAGATTTACATTCAAAAAGACAAATTTGTCGAAAGGAGTTTGGTGTGAAGTGTTGAAGGCAGGTAGAGGTGAGCACAAACATTCTCCTGTCATTTGGTCAATACGGATAGCACATGAAAACACCGGGAAATCATTTACGTCATAATAATTATTTAGGTAACGACCGGTCAAGTTATATGTAAAGTTAACAATCTGTTATTACTTTTATAATAATAATAATAACAATAATAGTAATAATAGCTTTATTGTTTTACGATAAATATTGTGTCTTGCAAAATATGTTCTGTAGCGTGGTTATTACTTTTATAATAATAATTATAATATAAATATAATATTATATGGTTATTGCTTTTAAAACAACAACAGTAATACTTTTTTGATTAAGCATTTTGTGTTTATTTTATTATACTATATATTTGTTATATATTATAAAATTACATATATTATTTTTTACAACACTTGACCTATATGTCCACTTTTTTGTTTTATTTGCCTGATACAGATAGCTCACCCAAAAATTGTCATCATTTACTCAAGCTAAAATTGATCCAAACTAGTACTGTATGTCATTCTTTCTTTCGTGGAACACAAAAGGAGATGTTTGACGGAATGCTATTCACTGTAGTCATTGCATCTTTTTCCATAGCCTACTCGTTTTTCTTTTCTTTTTCCTGGGTGAACTGTCCCTGCAGTGCAGTGCTTACTGTTCTTTGAAAAAAAACTCACACATAATAGCTGTTTGGATCTATTGTTTTGCATTTATCAAATATAACATACAACTTATTCAACTTGATGTGAATTATTAATGAGTTAAGTGTATAATGTAATATAAGTGCATTATGTGATACAAGCGAAAATACATGTCAAATACATGTCTAACAACTTTCATATTTTCTTTCTTAAGGGTGTTCAACATTATCTGCGGGACAAACATCTACATCAGCACCTTGGGCTGCCCGTGTCGGACTTGTCAGCCACTATGACGGCCTTGTCCACTCCGGTTCGCTGCAAGAGGACACTCAACAGAGAGCTGCACTTCTTCAATTAGAACAGTTAAACAGAGTGATGACCAACTATACCAACATCCCTATCCCTCGACCTAAAGACTGTTCACAGAGTCAAACCACCTCAGAACTGGAGAATAAAGTAAAATCAAGCGAAAGCAGAATAAAACTTTGCAGTCCTGAAGAAAATATATCAAATGAAAAAGAAGACAGAGACGTTAATGACACGCAGGAGGTATGGTTTGTGTGTGCCAAACTGAGCAGTGCATTCTGTCAGTGTTTCAGTCAGCACAGTGTTTCCAGCACTTACACTGGGCCATTGCCTAATTTGCTGTGGGCCTGTTATTTGTAGGTCAAAGCAGCCTTCAGCCTGTTTGTGTTTGTGGGGGTGGAAAGGGAGGAAAGACCAGACCAAGCACTTGCTGGATCACAGCACAGCCCCCTACTGAGTCAGGACACCCCACCTATCCCTCTTTTCAGTAATGAGGGGTCGCCATTGTCTGGGAGAGAGATTCCCAGCTCCACTTTTAATGTGGGGAAATAAACACAAACATGTACAGCGATGTGCTCTAGTCTTGATTATTTAGGGCGAAAAGGGGTGAATTGATCAGTGTAATGCACATGCAAGTGATGAATAAATTAATTCTTAATAAGGTAATCATTAATCAATAATAATTATATTGAGCAAAGTTATTATTTAAAAAAAAAAATTGGAAATCTAATCCCAAGTCATTGTTTATCTAAAGCATTACCAGAGCAAACAACAGTTCATTTGTTGAGTTAAAGAGAGTGGAAAACAGGGCCTTTCTACCTAAGAGTGTTGGCATGTGAACTTTTTCCCCTTGGTTGCGTCCTGTGAAAGTGTAGAGCATGACTCCACCTTGTGGACCCGTCCCTGACAATGCCTGTGTCCTCTCTCGCTCAGTGTCTTCACTGTGTTTGTCCACTCTACCGTGACTGGACCACTGCCACCAGCCACAATAACGAGCTACAGAGTTCTGGAAGTCAGTGAGAAGTCACACGCTGTCATCCAAGAACGCTGCGCCTCACTGCTCAAACAGCTTTCACCCCCCGAAAAAATCAGTGAGGTTGAGGTGAATACGGGGATAAGGATGTTGGTTCTCTGTCTTTCCTGAATAATCAATTGTCTGCAGCCACAGACAGTTCTGGGCTGGCTCATCAAGCGCTTTGTACTCTGAAAGTTGAATGCATTGCAAGATATTGTTTGGAAACTTTAAGTCAAGGGCATTCTTATTCAGCCAAGGGTTACCTGAACATTTCTTTTTTGTTACAACCTCAGGATGTTTTTATGATATGCATTTGTTTTATGATCTGAGCTATGTAGGCTAAAATGTGCTGAATTAAAGGGTTAGTTCACCCAAAAATGAACTTTCTGTCATTAATTACTCACCCTCATGCTGTTCCAAACCCATAAGACACAAATTACGATATTATTGTTGAAATCCGAGAGCTCTCTGACCCCTCCATAGACAGCTATTTAATTAATACTTTCAGACTGACTGACACAGACGTGAAGAAACTGTTGAATAAGATTTTATTTTTGTTTGTTTTTTGCGCACAAAAAGTATTCTCGTCGCTTCATAAAATTAAGGTTGAACCACTGTAGTCACATGGACTATTTTAACGATGTCTTTACTACCTTTTTGGGCCTTGAAAGTGTTAATAAAATAGCTGTCTATGGAGAGGTCAGAGAGCTCTCAGATTTCATCAAAAATATCTTCATTTGTGTTCTGAAGATGAGCGAAGGTCTTACGGGTTTGGAATGACATGAGGGTGAGTAATTAATAACAGAATTTTCATTTTTGCGTGAACTAACCCTTTAAGCAAACAAGCTTTTTACAGCATTGAAGATGATTATATTTGCTATTATTTATTTTACAGGAGTCCCCAAAGCCACATCCCCCCCACGGTTACTATATTCATGGTGATGTTGGTAAGTTTCATTTTTAGCCACGGCAACAAAATTAGTCATTTTAAGCATGCATATATTGAGTTTGGATGGACTGGGCTGGGCTGGACTTTACATTGGAGAGGCCATTAATGCTTATTCTGTTTTCCCTTTTATAATCAACAGGCACTGGAAAAACCATGCTGATGAATCTTTTTTACTCATTTGTGGAAAACAGAAGAAAAACGAGGGTTCATTTCAATGGATTCATGTTAGATGTACATAGAAGTAAGTTCTAACTAACTAAGGTCTAACCAGGGTGACCTGTTTTCAAATGTGTGGATACATGAAAGGTTCTCAAACACGGGACTGTTGTCATATGGACTACCATTCAAAAGATTGAGGTCGGTAAGATTTTTAAATGTTTTTGAAAGAAGTCTCTTGCGCTCACCCAGGCTGCATTTACAGTGGGGAGAACAAGTATTTGATACACTGCCGATTTTGCAGGCTTTCCTACTTACAAAGCATGTAGAGGTCTGTAATTTTTATCATAGGTACACTTCAACTGTGAGAGACGGAATCCAGAAAATCACATTGTATGATTTTTAAATAATTAATTTGCATTTTATTGCATGACATAAGTATTTGATCACCTACCAACCAGTAAGAATTCCGGCTCTCACAGACCTGTTAGTTTTTCTTTAAGAAACCCTCCTGTTCTCCACTCATTACCTGTATTAACTGCACCTGTTTGAACTCGTTACCTGTATAAAAGACACCTGTCCACACACTCAATCAAACAGACTCCAACCTCTCCACAATGGCCAAGACCAGAGAGCTGTGTAAGGACATCAGGGATAAAATTGTAGACCTGCACAAGGCTGGGATGGGCTACAGGACAATAGGCAAGCAGCTTGGTGAGAAGGCAACAACTGTTGGCGCAATTATTAGAAAATGGAAGAAGTTCAAGATGACGGTCATCTTCTCGGTCTCCAATCTCCCTCGGTCTGGGGCACCATGCAAGATCTCACCTCGTGGGGCATCAATGATCATGAGGAAGGTGAGGGATCAGCCCAGAACTACACGGCAGGACCTGGTCAATGACCTGAAGAGAGCTGGGACCACAGTCTCAAAGAAAACCATTAGTAACACACTACGCCGTCATGGATTAAAATCCTGCAGCGCACGCAAGGTCCCCCTGCTCAAGCCAGCGCATGTCCAGGCCCGTCTGAAGCTTGCCAATGACCATCTGGATGGTGTGACCATCTGGATGTAGTCTGATGAGACAAAAATAGAGCTTTTTGGTCTAAACTGCGCTCGCCGTGTTTGAAGGAAGAAGAAGGATGAGTACAACCCCAAGAACACCATCCCAACCGTGAAGCATGAAGGTGGAAACATCATTCTTTGGGGATGCTTTTCTGCAAAGGGGACAGGACGACTGCACCGTATTGAGGGGAGGGTGGATGGGGCCATGTATCGCGAGATCTTGGCCAACAACCTCCTTCCCTCAGTAAGAGCATTGAAGATGGGTCGTGGCTGGGTCTTCCAGCATGACAACGACCCGAAACACACAGCCAGGGCAACTAAGGAGTGGCATCTCAAGGAGTAAGAAGCATCTCAAGGTCCTGGAGTGGCCTAGCCAGTCTCCAGACCTGAACCCAACAGAAAATCTTTGGAGGGAGCTGAAAGTCCGTATTGCCCAGCGACAGCCCCGAAACCTGAAGGATCTGGAGAAGGTCTGTATGGAGGAGTGGGCCAAAATCCGTGCTGCAGTGTGTGCAAACCTGGTCAAGAACTACAGGAAACGTATGATCTCTGTAATTGCAAACAAAGGTTTCTGTACCAAATATTAAGTTCTGCTTTTCTGATGTATCAAATACTTATGTCATGCAATAAAATGCAAATTAATTACTTAAAAAATCATACAATGTGATTTTCTGGATTTTTGTTTTAGATTCCGTCACTCACAGTTGAAGAGTACCTATGATAAAAATTACAGACTTCTACATGCTTTGTAAGTGGGCAAACCTGCAAAATCGGCAGTGTATCAAATACTTGTTCTCCCCACTGTATTTGATACAGTAAAAAAAAGTACAATTACAATTTAACAAATTACAATTTAAAATAACTGTTCTATTTTGATATATGCTACAGTGTAATTTACTCCTTTGATGGCAAAGCTGAATTTTCAGCATCATTACTCCAGTCTTGAGTGTCACATGATCCTTCAGAAATCATTATAATATGATGATTTGCTGCTCAAGAAAAATTTCTTATTATCACAGTTGAAAATGGTTGTGCTGATTAATATTTCTTTCAGTATTCCTTGTTGAATAGAAAGTTCAAAAGAACATTTCTTTGAAATTGAAGTCTTTTGTAACAATATAAATGTCTTTCATTTTTGATCAATTTAATGTATCTTTGTTAAATACTGACCCCAAAATACTGAATAGTAGTTTATATGTACCTCGTTCCATATTAAGCAATAAATAGTACTATTATTTGTACAAGTAGCTAACTAATATAAACTTGTTTTCATGCATGAATAGCAATTAAGGAAAATAACAGCATAAAGTAGAATAGTTTGTAGCTTTTCCTCTGAGATCAAAATTGTTTTTCATTTAAGTTTTGAGATCATTTGCCTTTATTTGTATTGATTTTAATTTGTGCATTCCATTCAGGGATCCACCAACTGAAACTGAGCCTGCCAAAGCGACGGATCGGTAAAATGACAATGTATGACCCCATCTTTCCGGTTGCCATGGAGATCGCAGAGGAAACCTGTCTCATATGCTTTGATGAGTTTCAGGTGAGGGCAAGAGTTGGGAAATTGAAAGGGTGAAGATTTTTTTAAATTGTTGAGAGATTTCTAAGCTGCAATTTAATGCACATTCACTGTGTGTTGTTTGTGTGTGTGCATGGGTGAGAGGAATAATGTGAGCCACAGAAATCTCAAATATGCAGCAGTAAGTAAGAATCAGCATGCTGTTGGTATGTTTATGATGTAGTTCATCTGACCGACCAGCACTTCATAGATATAAGTCTTGTTCATTTTGGAGCCATCTAGTGGAGTCAGACACTTTCACACAAAGCTGAAAACACATGCTAGGGCCACAGATAATCGAGATGAGGAAAAAAAACTAGAAATAAACAGAAAACAGTATTGTTTTTGCAAGCCCAAAAGGATGAGGCAAATTAAATGTCAGAGGTACATTTTTGCAGATTTAAACCCTTCAGACCATTTCTGAATCTGTAATATGGTTGTCCCGTGCTCGTTCTCTCACTGCTTAAGGATGAAGGACTGCTCTTTTTAATAGTGGCTTTTCAATTGAAATGATGTTCACTTTCATTTATTTATTTAGTTTTGGATCTCGTTATAGCCTGGACGCTCACCTTCAATCTGCTTGCCAGTCGTCGCTAGCGGCAATATGGAAAGCACACACATTTTGTTTATGATGCATAGATGAGGAGCTGACAGCCCCTTACCAATCAGGACCCACTGCCACTTAAGCATGCAAATGAAGCATCGAGTTTCAGTCGGCCCCTCTTGCTTCCTTGAGTGAGGGGTAATGGAGAGCGACTATGGCGGGTCACATGCATCCATGCCTCTTAAATGCTAATGAAATTTCTCCATTCTCTTCATTAGTCCGGCATCATTATCAGTAATTTGTAGCCTTCCCCTTTTGTCCCTCTCCACTCCCTTAATGAATGCAAGGTATTGAGAGAAGGACCAAGAGAGATATAGAAAAAGGAAGAGCAAGCAGAAACCGCTTGAGGTATTGTCTCAGGCCCGTCAGTCGCCGGGGTGAAATTACTCATCGACGGAGTTGTGTAAGTAAAGGTTTAAGATCAAAAGAGTGCAATTTGGCACCCGTGTGCACCACACAAAAGTGACTCTTTGCTGGCATAATTGGATGCTCATTTGAATATCCGCACCGTTGTTTTCGCTGTCGTCCACAACAACGCCACACAGAGGGCTTTCTTGCACTCAACCTGGCAATCAATACCCAGAGACTAAAAGTGTGTGTGTATACACACGCGCACATGAGTGTCGCGGTGCCTGCGTGACAAACAAAAAACAAATACAGGACGGATGAAAAGGTCATAATTAAATGACTCCTTTGAAATGAAGAAGAGAAGAGGACGGTTAAAGGAAATGTGATCCAATTTATGCCGTAGCACCTCGTCTTTGTAACAGACCACCCTTCCGACAACACATGTGCACGCCCTCCACCTTGCCGCACGTAAGGCCGCTATAGACGATGCTAATTGGGTTTGATGGGGCCGAAGGTTTAATATGCAAAAAAGGGAAACACTTAAATATAAGAAAAACAACATATGCTGGGGGTATGGCAGTCATAAGTGTGTCCTTCTAAGAATAGTAGAGCCCAGTAAAAGAGGAGATCTTCTACATGACAAAAACATCCCCGGGCCTCAAATTTAGCTCCTCGCTGCCAGATATGCAAATGCTAATAAAGTATTAATGCAAAACAAGGAGAAATTTTGCTTTTGACTAAATGCGTTTCAACCCTGAAAAAGTAGTAGAAACATGGGAGAAGATGAGAGCAGCCCATGGTCGATCTCATTGTGCGTTATTGACTAAAGGGCTCCTTTTGTCAGGGGAGGGTCAGCAGCCCCTGTGTTGCTGCAGATGTGTGTGAGGCAACAGCTCGCTGCTGTGAAAAAGGCAACGTTTAAATGATAATAATGAATGATGATGATGAAAATGATAATAATGAAAGAACCACTCATCCTCTCGCTTCTGAGATTCAGGGACAGCCATGCCAGGCCCTCAAGAGCACAATGGGACCGCATGTGTGTGCGTGTGTGTATGTATTTGTCTCTGTGTGGCCATCTGGCTGTCATTGTGCCACTGATTTTACCTCGAAACGCTGTTTATTTATTTATTTATTTATGTATTCAATTATTTACCTTTTTCAGTGCTTTGGCCACTTGTCCTTGTCTCCAGCAGAAAGCCGCAGCTCTGTGTGGCCATTTTACAGTCAGGTGGAGTGGCTTTGTGTCTGTCCTCCGCCTGTGTGTGAGCGCGTTGGGGAGGGTGATGTCAAAGGACCTTGGCCGAGGCTTCGGTTTTAAAATGTAACGACACCTGGTTTTCGCTCATTCATTCGCATGTACACCCATAAGACCACATGTATGCGCACAATTGTGGTAATTAGCTCAAGGCAAAGGAAGGGCAGAGAGGAGAGAGTTGCACCTCGCTCATCTTCAGCTGATACACCTGCGCTTGCTCCCATAGTGTCTGACGGTCCTACCTAGAGGACAGAACGGAAACGACAGGAGCTATAGGCTGCTTTAAAGTCAACATGAAATGAAAACCAACGCTATTTTCTGTACATTTAATAATACATACATAATTTGGCTCTTTTACTATTCCTGTGAACTGAACTGATGGTATGCTGTATTTTCCATGAGCAGGAAAAAGGAAATTGCTGAATCAGATTATGTGCTGCCAAAATAAATCTTTCCTCAAAGTACAATGAATAATAATCACTTTTTTTGGTTTTTCAGGTGGTGGATATAGCAGATGCTATGATTCTGAAACAGTTATTTGAGGGCTTGTTCAAGTGTGGAGTCGTGGTTGTGGCAACCTCAAACCGACCACCTGAAGGTGAGATGTCTGGGTAATGTTGAAGCAGTTTAACATAACACAAAAAGTGGGGCTCAAACGTCCGGTTCCATGTTGAAAATCTGCATTTATAATAAAATTGTAATTTAACCCGGGAAATAAAAATGTATATATTGAAAATTTAGCTGCCATTACTTTATAATTTTCAGCTTTTCTCTTTTTGAAATAAAATTTAAATTTAAATAAATTATTTAAAATGTTTTTTTTTTTTAAATCAACTTCATATTATAAAAATGTAAAATCAAAATATTTGTTTAGCTGCACTACTGTGAAATTCAGGAGAAAATCATTAAATATATTGTTCAAAAGTTTGGGGTCAAAACAATAATATTTCACAATATACAGTTGAAAATATATTGAAAATTATTGAAAATTTAGCTGCCATTACTTTATAATTTTCAGCTTTTCTCTTTTTGAAATAAAATTTAAATTTAAATAAATTATTTAAAATGTTTTTTTTTTTTATATCAACTTCATATTATAAAAATGTAAAATCAAAATATTTGTTTAGCTGCACTACTGTGAAATTCAGGAGAAAATCATTAAATATTTTGTTCAAAAGTTTGGGGTCAAAACAATAATATTTCACAATATACAGTTTTTCTGTATTTTTTAATCAAATAAATGCAGAGTTGGTGAGTATAAGACTTTCAAAAACATAAAAAAATCTTACCAACACCAAATTTTTGAACTGTAGTGTAAATAAATGTATTAAAATTAACTTTTTGTAATTCATCATCATTTTTGTGAACACATTCAAATCTGAGAGAAATCAAAGTAGTTTATTTCTTTCATTTCCTCCATCAATTTCCAGAGTTAAGTGTGTGTTTTCTGATACTGACCTGTCACCTACACAGCGCACATGACTCTTGTACTTTTTCACCTTGTATTGTTCTCTACCAACTTCTCAACAATAGACCGCCGTACCTTTCTCACTCTCCTCAGTCTTTGTGTGGCCTGAAAGTAAAACATGTTCCTAAACTACATGTCCGTCTCGTGTTCTAATCCAGTTCTGCACCGTCTCGTGTTTCTTCCTTTTTACTCTTTTCTAAAGTTCACCTCCCCTTTTAGTCACTCCTTGGTTAATCTGTGTATTTTGATGCCATGATGTTTGAGGTCTATTGATAATCGGCGTAAAGTCTCTCGTTCCTTTTCTGCTTTTTTATTGCTCTCTTCCTCTCTCGCATACACTCAAACACCTGTCATTGGCTGCTTCTGTGTGGTGGATAAAACTAATCTGAGGAGTGTTGTTTAGGGCTGAAACACAATGATGACTGCATCCATCTGAACTTTAAACCCTTCGTTCTTCAGTAAACCATTTATTTTCTATGTACATTTTGGTGTAGCTTGAGAAATAATTCACCCAAAAATGATTTTTTTTGTCATTATTTACTCATCCATATGACTTTCTTTCTTCTGTGGAACACAAGTTTATCTAATTATCTAGCAGAATGTCCAAGCTGTTGTTTCCCATACAGTGAAAGTGAATGGTGACCAAAGCTGTTCCGGGGAAAAGGAGCTTGGACATTCTTCTAAATATCTCCTTTTGTGTTCCACAGAAGAAAGTCAGTCATACAGGTTTAGAATGATATATGGGCGTCGTGTTTGTGTGAACTATCCCTTTAAATCATGCGGAAACTTCAACCTCACCGGCATCAAAGATTTCTCGCCTATACGCCGTTCATCATAAAACGAGGCAACTTTATTTAATATCCGCTTGAACGTGAGCAGTTACTCTTTTATCTCTCTCCACCGTTCCCACTCTTTTCTTCCGGCCTCATTGTTGATTCAATAGATGCCGTTTTTTGCAATTGCTGTGATGTTACATTAAACTGGAGAGCGAGTGTGATAAGGGTAGAGATAAGACAGTCCTTCTGCCTTTCTCTTCTCCATCTCTGTCTTGGAGCGCTGCTAATGTCTCGTTGTATGAAGTGGCCTTGTGTGCCGAGTACAAAACGGTAAGCGGCAGTTACATAAAGAGACCCTCTCCTAACATTAACCAGCCACTGAGAACAAAGCTCATGCTAAAACTTAATAGCCATCTTATTCCATTTTAATTAGGTGACTAATGGATAGACTGGTACACATGAAAGATGGGAGGGAGAGAGATGGCACCAAGAGAGATTGCTCGTTTATTGATATAAAGATGCTAGGCTGAAGAGCCGCTAAAGAGGCTTGTGTGTTTGAACTTGGATGTTCGTCGTCACCCAGAACTGTTTCTTCAGGTAAAGTGAGGGAAATGGATAGACAAATGTGAAAGAGGGTGCACTTCACTTCCTAAATCTTTAAATGACTCTTTAGTTATGCACTAGGATATGGGTAAATAAACTGCCAAAAGAATGGAGAGTTTGTGCTGAAGAATCTGGATGTGTCTATCTAGGTTTTTTTTCATCCAGATGCTTCTGTATAAATTATTTGCTACAGTAGATGATTGAGATTCATTCATTCACATATACACCGACCAGGCATAACATTATGACCTCCATATCTCCAAAACTGCAGCTCTTGTGGGGTATTCTTGGTCTGCAGTGGTCAGTATCTATCAAAAGTGGTCCAAGGAAGGAATGGTGGTGAACCGGCGACAGGGTCATGGGCGGCCAAGGCTCATTGATGCACGTGGGGAACGAAGGCTGACCCGTGTGGTCCGATCAAACAGACGAGCTACTGTAGCTCAAATTGCTCAAGAAGTTAATGCTGGTTCTGATAGAAAGGTGTCAGAATACACAGTGCATCGCAGTTTGTGGTGTATGGGGCTGCATAGCCGCAGACCAGTCAGGGTGCCCATGCTGACCCCTGTCCAAGCTCCAACAGTGGGCACGTGAGCATCAGAACTGGACCACGGAGCAATGGAAGAAGGTGGCCTGGTCTGATGAATCACGTTTTCTTTTACATCACGTGGATGGCCGAGTGCGTGTGCGTCGCTTACCTGGGGAACACATGGCATCAGGATGCACTATGGGAAGAAGGCAAGCCGGCGGAGGCAGTGTAATGCTTTGGGCAATGTTCTGCTGGGAAACCTTGGGTCCTGGATGTTACTTTGACATGTACCACTTACCTAAGCATTGTTGCAGATCATGTACACCCTTTGTAGCCTTTTTCAGCAGGATAATGTGTCCTGCCACAAAGCAAAAATGGTTCAGGAATGGTTCATCTTGGTGCCAGATACCACAGCACACCTTCAGTGGTCTAGTGGAGTCCATGCCTCGACGGGTCAGGGCTGTTTTGGAAGCAAAAGGGGGACCAACACAATATTAGGTCATAATGTTATGCCTGATCGGTGTATAACCTGGTAAAAAACTGGATTAGAAACATTATAAGTTCCTGGAAAAAATAGTGACCGTAGAGTCACCTTAAAGCAGTGGTTCTCAACCTTTTTGAGTCCAAGACCCCCCTGTTGTCCACAACAATATTCAAAGACCCAATGAATTTTCCAGTTGTTCATGATTTTCTGAAAATGGATTATCAAAAAAATTTAAATCATTTTTACACACAATTTCTACCTGATTTTAGAGCATGGCATAAATAAAAAAAATGTATATTCATAAAATGTATAAAAATGCCCATGGAGTTTTTTTTAATTAAATGGCATGGCTTTTCCAGGTTTAGAAATTGCACTTTTAAAATTAGGCTACCTCATATATTCAGGTTTTCTTAAAGCCTGTTCCTGGAGGTACATTTTGGATGTCTCCCAAATCTGACCTCTCTATTTCTGGGCTGTGTTTAACTCCACTTTTAGACATAAACTCGCAAACTTCCCTAAGCACTTGCCCTCGTGGCCGCCAATTTGAAGTGCGTTCAACTTCGTCAAGTGGTCGAGGGAAGTTTATTTGGACAGACCCAAGGGAGTGAGTCTACCTAACATGTACACTTCAGGCAGATCCATAGACCACAGTGCAACAGCAGGCCGTGCTTAATTTACCCTCACCCCACACAGCTCTAATGTATGATATTGGAGTTATTATTATTTAACCACATTTAATACTTGCAGCTACCTTGAGCTGACTTTTTTTTTACAGTTATAGTTTATTGTATTGTCATTTTTGTGTATTTTTAAATATTTTATATTTAATATAAATGTATTTATATATTAGCTACAAGTATTAAATGTGGTTAAATGTCTAAATAACTTCCTGAAGTTTACATAATTAGTAGACTCGCTCCCTCTGTCAAAATCGAGGGGTCGAGGGTCTGTCTAAATACAGACTTCCCTCGTCCACTTGACGAAGTTGAACGCACTTCAAAATGGCGGTGGGGATTCCCCAGAGGGGACGTGCTTAGGGAAGTTTGCGAGTGTATGTCTAAGGCTGCGTCTGAAAACTTAGGCAGCTGACTTGTTGCATCGCTGCCCTATCAGGCAATGACTTTGCAGGCAGCGATTGCACACAAAGGTACCTCACGAAACTGACTGTCGGACAGACTTCTGAGGCGGCGTAGCGGTTTAATGATCTACAGCAAAATAGAGAGAGCTTTGGTGATAACTAAGCGAACATTTAATTACTACAATAGTAATTTATCGCTAGAAAAACGTGCATTTACACACAAACTGACCACCAACCGCAACTTTCAGATGAAAAATAAAAAAGCTAGATATTTTACTTTATAAAAAAAGTGTTAAATATGGATACAAACCCATCGATTCACTTCAGAAGTCCTTTATTAACCCCCTGGAGCCGTGTGGATTACTTTAATAATGGATGGATGCACTTTTTTGGGCTTCAAATTTTGGGCAGCCATTTACTGCCATTATAATGCTTGGATTAGCCAGGATATTTATTAATATAACTCCGATTGTATTCGTCTGAAAGAAGATAGTACCTGACAGTAATCGCTCATTTGGAACGCCCTGCAACGTCATATAATAGACCATATAATAAAAAACCATATAATAGAAATATACATTTACAAAACACACAGTATGTATCTAAAAATATAATCAAAACATTGTATTAGTCTATTCGTTTTATTAGTTTACATATACTTGTATATCACTATAAACAGATTTGATGCTGAATATGAAAATCAATATGATTTTGAATATGAACAGCTCAATACGACAATACATTTTAATTTGGGTAACTATGTATTAATGTGTTCTTAATCAATGGTCTTAATAATTGTAGCGGTCTCATCTCGTGTGCTTTCTTTCCCACGCGCAGCTGCATAATAAACGAGGTAAATAAAGTATAAAATGACAGGCCTCAGCTGCTTCTCAACACTTAATTAATTTAGTTTAATTCATACAATAGAATATGCGAATACAACAGTTATTGCCATAACCATTCATACTCTAGTTTTGTATAATAATAACTATGAATATTCAAATGCATACGTAAACTCCATTGCAGAGGCGTTTAAAAACTCTTCCAACGGCTCTGCTCCATCGTTAGTTCAGACGCGCAATGACAGTTGGGTGATTTTCGCTCTCCACTTCCTGTGAAGTGATGTATCGATGTTCCCTTCTTCCCTACGCCGTTCGCAGTGCCCTTCGAACTGAACATGTTCGCTCCCTTCGGATTGGAATCTCATTTAAGATGCCGGAATACCCTGTGAAGTCCACTTCGCAGTCCACTTACGGTCGAATGGAACGCACCTAAATTTATGTTTACTGCTCCTACGTCCTCCAGCCCGTGACCCGGAAACGGATCGTTCTCTAATTGCACCACGAGGAGGCATGAGGAATGAGGAGCAAGGAAGCTTCCTGAGGAGTCATGAGCGGGGATACACAGGTGTATCCTTCCCTTGCATCATAAGGGGGTGGAGCTAAGACGTGAGGAAAGGAATCGAGGATGCACAAATAAGAAATGAGAAGCAACCATAGTGTTGCTGTGCCTCCAGAAACAGGGTTGGGAAAAGATATTTCTTTTAGTTTAGTTTATTTTAATGCTTGTTTTGTCTTATTTTACATTATTTTAAGTCATCTTTATGCTAACTTGGAAGTTTGCTGAGGCCCCCTGGTTGAGAACCACTGCCTTAAAATGTCATATAATGAGAAACATAATAAGAAAAAAAATTCTATGTACTATAAATGCATTCTGTAACTTTGTATTGTATTGTATTTCCTTTATTGTCCACCGAGGTGGAAATGTGTCTTTGGCTCAACCAACACATAAAATAACTAGACAGGCAATATTAAGAAAAACAAAAGTAAAACAGACAGATTCACATTACATAAACATAAGTACAATTCATGTTACGTTCATTTGATTTATCAGTCACTTGATTTGATTTATCAGTCACTTTCATAACGAAAATCTTTTTTTATTAAAATCTTCTGCTACTTTCTGACATCAGAAGAGTACATAAACACATGACCACTTACACATAGTGCTACAAAGTGAATAGGCTATTTACGTCGAAATCTGAAGGTACAGCAGCCAAAAATGTCCATTTTCATTTTAAGGGTTAGGGGGAAAATGGCTGTTAACATGAGGGAAAAGTATGTATGATTCCTTTAAAATACCTTGGTATGTAAGGGTGAATCCAGTTTGCTTTCCTCATGAAAAAAAAAATGAATGAATCACCTGAATGATTGTCATAAGTGGCCTCCAGATCCCTAGCTTTCATTTGTTCTTTCATAGTAAGATCCATATGGTAAGCTTTCATTTCTTGGGTGAGAACTGGCTGGACGTCTCTCACTGGACTGTTTATAGCTCAACATGCCTCTGTTATGACAGTTCTGTTTCCTTTATATTTTCTCGCCCACGGCAGCTTTAAACAAGCTTTTACAGCACAGACAGAAGCATATACTCGTCATGGTCTCTTTACATCTGTGTGTGTGTGTGTGTGTGTGTGGCTTATAATGCCTGTGTGGCTAATTGAAGTCTCTATTCACCGTGATGCAGGTTTATTGTCTGTGCAGAAAGAGAGAGACTTCTTCTCTTGAGCTCATTGTTTGGGAATGTAATGAATTTCATGTACTGCCTTTCTCCAGCGCTGCCCACAGAAATCAATTTCTGCCTCTCCTCGTCCCTTTTGTTCCTCCTCCCCTCCCGTCCCTCACTTCATCAATAGACACTTTATTTGCCAATCATAGATGGAAAATGACATTATGAGGAGGCTAAAGAGTGAATCTAACCAGCATCTCTCCCTCTCGTGCTCTCTCTCTCTCAGAACTGTACAAAAATGGGCTTCAGAGGACTGCTTTTGTGCCTTTCATTGGTGTACTCAAGGTAAAGACAAAGTCATTCTCTCAGTTAATTTATTTATCCTTTCATTCTATCTCCGTCCATCTCTCTTCATGTTTCCTCCTCTGCTCTGTCTGGTTTTTGATGTATTTTATTCACAGGTAAAAATACACAACCTCATATGTGTTTGCAAAAACACACAAAACAGAAAAAAGACAGCTTTGATCATACCTGGAGATGAGAGCACCAGACTGAGAGAGAGTGTGACAGACATGGAGGCCGTTTAATGACTGGCGTGGGTTGGCTGGAATGAGACGCCATTGCAGGAAGCTGCTTGCATTTCAAAGTGCGCCCGGCCATGGACGCCAGCAATGCGCTGATCTGCTTTGCAAGTTAATTGTATTATTTTAAGCAGGTATTGGCATTATCCTGTGTGCTGTCTGGGTAATTACCATCATCCTGCGACAGCTTTCCATCATAAATAATCAGATGATCATTTTCAGGCATTTTACAGCTGGCCACATTCTTGCACATTTGATTATGGTATCAACACACTGAGCTGAATGTGTTTTAACATCAAACGGCTTATTTGTAGCTAGACACTTTGAATATAGGTAACATTTTTCCCATGTTTTTCTTTTCCTTTTTTTTGTTCTCTGTTAGATATTGAGCATGCTGTTAAGTCGTCACAATTGTAAGGGAAGTGCAAATGGCAAAACAAACCAGTCGTCCTTTACATGTTCCGTTTCTCTCTGTGATCTTGAAGAGCGACAGAATAAGAGGATGCTTTATGACTGGCAATACAATGTCTTTCTAATCCACATTATATCGTAGCATTTCTCATAGTTAAAGGGTCCCGTCACACAGAATGTCCTAAAAAAAAAAAAAGCCGCTAGATGCTTCATTCAGGTTGTGATTTCTCTCAGTTTGACCCCTGGGTCTTTTATGGTCAGTGGCCCAGCACAGTCACTCTGGTTCAGCCAGTCTCTGTCAAATCCCTGGGGTCCTTAAAGTCACCCTCTATTTTGGCCTGTGTTAATCTTGCCTGGTAAGAGTGCTGAATGCCCCGCGCTCTGCCATGCACCTCTAATGCTCAAGCTTCTTTGTTAGGCCATCTGGTTTTGGGGCAACCTAGGATCCCAGTTCAGGGTAACTAGGGTGGCCCAAGTGGCTCCTCTCATGTCTGGTCAACCCTAATAATGTGTGACAGACTCACTGAAATGCACTCACTCGCTCTTGTTCTCCTTCTATATCTTTATCTCTCTTCAGGGTGGCAGTACTTATTTGCTGACAAAATATTATTGAATTCTTGTCAGTTTTATCTCAAAATGATTAATTGTCAAAATTATGATAAAATAACAAATAAAATAAACTTTATTTATTATATCGTCAATCAAAATTGACAGTACAAACTTTTACACTGCTACAAAAGATTTTTATTTCAAATAAAATGTTCTTTTGAACTTTTCTATTCATCAAGGAATCCTGAAAAAATTATGGTTTCCTCAAAAATATTAAAAAGCACAACTGTTTTCAGCATTGATAATAATAATAATAATAAATATTTCTTGAGCACCAAATCAGCATATTAGAATGATTTGTGAAGGATTATGTGACACTGGAGTAGGACTAAAATGGCTAAAATGGCTTCTAAAATTTAAACTTTGCCATTACTGGAATAAATAACATTTTAAAATATATTAAAAAAAATATATATATATTTTTAATTCTAGTAATATTTTGAATGGTAGTGTATATTTATTATGTATGAAACAATATATTGGCTTCTAAAGTCACCTAAAGACACATTTCTATTCGGTGCTTTTGTTTGCCACATTGTTTTATTTATTTATTTATTTATTTATATATATACACTGATCAGGCATAACATTATGACCACCTTCCTAATATTGTGTTGGTCCCCGTTTTGCTGCCAAAACAGCCACCAGGGAATACTGTTTACATGAAGGGGTGTACATGGTCTGCAACAATGCTTAGGTAGGTGGTACGTGTCAAAGTAACACGGATGGCAGGACCCAAGGTTTCCCAGCAGAACATTGCCCAAAGCATCACACTGCCTCCGCCGGCTTGCCTTTTTCCCATAGTGCATCCCGGTGCCATGTGTTCCCCAGGTAAGCGACGCACATGCACCCGGCCATCCACGTGATGTAAAAGAAAATGTGATTCATCAGACCAGGCCACCTTCTTCCATTGCTCCATGGTCCAGTTCTGATGCTCACATGCCCACTGTTGGTGCTTTCGGCGGTGGACGGGGTCAGCATGGGCACCCTGACTGGTCTGCGGCTATGCAGCCCCATACGCAACAAACTGTGATGCACACCTTTCTATTAGAACCAGCATTAACTTCTTGAGCAATTTGAGCTACAGTAGCTCGTCTGTTTGATTGGACCACACGGGCCAGCCTTCGCTCCCCACGTGCATCAATGAGCCTTGGCCGCCCATGACCCTGTGGCCGGTTCACCACTGTTCCTTCCTTGGACCACTTTTGATAGATACTGACCACTGCAGACCGGGAATACCCCAAAAGAGTTGGAGATGCTTTGACCCAGTCGTCTAGCAATCACAATTTGGCCCTTGTCAAACTGACTCAAATCCTTACTGTTATGCCTGATCGGTGTGTATATGTATATGTATGTGTGTATGTATCTATATATATATATATATATATATATATATATATATATGATTAATTGAATTCATTGATTTTGATTTGACAGCCCTAATTATTATTCATGTTAAGTAAGGTAAGAACCCCTTATTGACCCCATTAGAGAGGTGTGATGATCTTAATTTTGCTCAAATGTCTCTGTTCATTTTTGCTAACTAATTTTTGAGTATTGTCTAGGTCTCGTGTGTGTGTGTGTGTGTGTGTGTGTTTTTTTCATGGTGAAGGTCTCTGGTGGGTAAGGATGAGTGTATGATGATTGAATGACTTGAAGATGGAGCAAAAATGAAAAGAGGCAATTTATGTTGGATTGCTGCTACTGTTCCACTGACCTTTTGTTAACCTCCTATTTCTAATATTTCTTATCATTCCCTTCCTTCAAAGCCATTTTATCATAAAATGTCTAAACCCTTACAGAGACCTTAAAGTAGTTTTGAAGAATAGTTAACTAGACAGACAGAAAGACTTGATCTGATTAATTTGAGGCAGTTAATAAGAACAGGCCTATGAGAGATATCTAATCTCATAAACCGTTCATAGAGAGAGGACAGAGAAGTGGTTGCCAGGAATGCCGCTGTCTCTTCTCTTGCTGTTATTATTTTTCTGTCTGATTTTGTGGCCTGTTTACACCAAGTTCAATTGGTAGCACTTTACAATAAGGTTTTATTTGTTAACATTGCTTAACTACATTAGTTAATAGCATTTATTTTTAAACAAGCTTTTATTTTGACATTCTCTGAAAATAACAAAACCTGAATGTAATGTTATCTTATTAAATTATTTTTTAAGCAACTAACTGTAACAGTACAATAGTTTGGATTTAAAATCTTGTTGGCCCTGTTAAAATGGCTTTGGTGTGAATAAGCCTTAAGATCAACATTTGAGGTGACTTGACATTCGTTAACGGTCACTCAAAAGATGTTGTTTTGCCAAGTCACCACTAAAGTTGGTCAGTCATGTTTTTAGCAGGCGCAGATTAGCAAAGACTGAGGAGCGAGTGATTGTGATGGAGAGGATGAGAGCTGTGGCCTGTGGCCTCTGCCGAGGTCTGGGGGGTCCACGCTTTCAAAGCGAGGCAGATGTTCCAAGGGTGATGTTTCTTTAAGAGTCCTGGACAGGGCAAGGAGAGGTTGTGAGAACATTTTGAGTATGTTTTGAGAGCGTTCTGAGTAACTAACAAAGCCGGTTACATGTAAAGGGAATAGATAATTAGGCGTAATTAGTGCGTTCACGTCGTTAACCACCCCCATTGCTGTCTCTCCCTCTCTCTTTCTCTCCCTCACACACACTCACTAGTCACCTAATCTCTCAATACATTCACTCAAGACACGCACACACACACACACACACATAGAGACAAAATCACACACCGCAGTGGTAAAAACACTTTGATGTAAGAGGAGTCGTCCTGGACTCAAAAGCATAAAGGCAGTGTTTTAAGCTGTCTCTCGTTCTCTTTTTACCCCGCCCCTGCTTCCACCCCACCCCACCCCACCCCCCCTTTTCTTTTCTCCTACCCACAGAGGCTGTAAGACACACAAAGATGAATGGACTACAACCTTTCCCCCCTGTCCCCCTCTGCCACCTCTCTTTTTCAGTTCTCCCACCGCGCGCTCCTTAAGCCAGGCTCTGTCAATCCGCCCCTCTTCCTCCCAAACAGGAGGGAAAAAAGCATCAAATGTTTTTGGCTGTCAGTAATGAGGTAGTGGACCTCATCAGGGTCCAATCGCCAGCTATCCTTGGCTTTTGTTAGAGCTCAATGGCAACCCTTGCTTTGAAAAACTCAAAGGCAACTTTTTTGAGGAGTGGAGAAGAGATAGCAAGAGAGAGCGAAGCAAGACAGACAGAAAGAGAGACAGACTTCATTCTTATTCTAAATGGTTGTGCAGGGAAGCTGTGGGCATCCAGCACATGCAACGATAAAAAATAATTTTCATGATCTGTTATCATAACTTTTTTTCTTTTTTCAAATCAACTTAGATAATTAATGTGGTTCAGATAACATAATATTTTGACTTTCTATTTATTAAGTCAATCTCCAACTCAAATTTTTAATTTCAATGAACTCTAATGTTTTAACTCTAAAGTTTCAATGAAAATTTTAAGACAACCATGTAACTTACTTTTTTAAGTTAAACCAACAGTCATTTTTACACTGACTCAGCATGACTTTAAAAAAAGCTTTGATTAAACCTTTTACTATAAAATTGATCATTGAATAATCAATTGAATATTATTATTATTATTATTATTAACATAAATAATCTTTTTTGTCAGGTAATATGGACATGCATGGTATTATAAAAAATAAAAAATATTATTATTATTGGGAAGAAGAAGAATGTATTTTATTTTTGTTTATTTTTTGTTATATGTGGACATTTATGGTATTACAAAAATATTATTATTATGATGATGAAGAATAATATATTTTTTATTTTTTTGTGATATCTGTCAGGTAATGTGGACACAAAATAATAGTAACTATTATTGAAAAGATTTCATTTATTTATGTATTTTTGGAATATACCATGCAATATGTTGTATGTGTTTCCTGACAGATATAACTGAAAAGAGAGTGTTTTGTGAAATTGAAAGAGTCAGAGCAGCCCACTCTTCTGTTGCCAATTAGAAACCTATAGCCAATCAGAAACACTCTCTACCTGTCAATCATTTTTAATCTTGGAAGGGATGTGCTGTTGAGCAATAGGGGTGGTCCGATTCAGTGGCTAAGTCGGTTAAAAATGTTTTCAAAATGGCTGAAATTATCCACTAAACAACAACCATAAATAATTAATTTTACTGCCAGCTAGTGCTTTAATCTCAAATTATGTATTTTCCATTGCCATTTTAATTCTGTAGAAACACATTTTAGTTATTTTATTAAAAGGTCAGTCGGTTAGGAGATCCTGCACGTTTATAGGGTCTGGTGGAAAAACCGAGGATGCGCATCTGAGTTGTGTGGCAAAGTGCATTCTGAGTTGAGAAGGGCAGATGATGAAGATTTTTGAGGAGTTATGAGTCTTTAATGAACCCATCAAAGACCATAATCATGCAATGATCCACAAGAGGACGTGTCTTCAACTGATTATAAAGAACCATGCACTGGAATCATTACTGATTGTATTTCTCTCCCCCTCTCCCTCCTCACGATTACTCTCCTGCGAGATGGAGACGGCCCATCAACTGTTAAGATATACTCGTGGAAATGGAAAGTTTTTACAAAAAGAAAAAAAAAAGGGTGTGCAGAGGAATAACCCATTTTGATGGCTGCTGGGGAAGCGTGGTTGTCGTGGCTGTGGCGGCTGTTTACATGGAGGCCTGGTGACAAGGTCGAGCAGGGTTGATGAAGTGACACTTTTCCTTTTGTGTTCTTCTGCTCACGGTTTGTCAGCCTGTCATTACGGCTGATTCAGCCAATTGGCTCGGACGTGGAACTCTGCGCTCGAGAGAGAAAAGTTGACAGCGCTGGAGAATGGGGGGAAGAGGCGAGAGATACAGGAAGAAGAGGAATAGATCGCTCCTCTCTCGCTCTGTGTGGTGATTGCTAATTATCTTTAGTTCAAGGAGGAGGGTGGCGGAAAATTCACTGATTTCATAATTCGCTGGAGCTGTCATTGAGGACTGATTCAGGCAAAGGCCTCTCGCCTAAATACCACATATTATCCACATCCTGTTAAAAATAATCACCCTTCCTTTTCATCAGTCATTTTTGTCATCATTCCTCCAGATTTTGTTTCGTTTGAATGTTTTTTTTTTCCACTCTAGTTACACACAGTCACTGAAGTGAGGAACTAACATGTTTAACGGTGCAGACAGTTGGTACGCATTAATTCATTACGCATTAATTTCATTACTTTTCAATTACATTATTTTAGCATTAGGACATAACAAGTACAAAGGTGCCATTATAAAATCTCTATACATGCATTGTGAAGACTGATAAAGTTGATCCCTTAATCTTTTACACGGATGTATTTAATAAGAATGTATTTATTGTTTAGACGACATGAGATTATATATTGTAAGTAATCTGTTAATAGCTAAAACAGTTCACAGTAGTTCAAAGTCATTAGAAAAGTCAAACTTAATGTAAGGCTTAAACATATGGCTTATATCAGGATAATATGGATCACATGTTGTGAATATTATTTTGTTATAACAATTAACCACGTAGTAACCTACGTGTCGCATTGTCACCACCTAGGGGGGAAATGTGTATTGCAAGCCAAAATACAAATAACCGGTGTCATTTAAAAAGCAATGTCACTTTCTCTCTTCTTATTTGTAACCATTCTCTTTTACCACATTTCTCCCTTTGTTGTACAGGAGCGCTGTCATACTATCTGTCTTGACACTGGAATAGATTACCGGAAAAAGAAAATGGAATCATCAGAAAGACTGTACTACATGTAAGTCATATAACACTTTTAGAGCACTGCACAAGAGATCAACATCAAACCGGTAATTATTAAAAAGCTGTAAAATAGTTTGGAGCAATTGTAACACACTAAACTAACTTCTATGATTATTATTATTTGTTTGTTTGTTTTGGATGCCCTAGACTTTTATGGCTCATACACATATTATTCCTGACAAATTTGACAAAAAGTTTGGGGTCAGCAAGAATTTTTTTTTTTTTTTTTTAAAGAAATGAGTACGTTTATTCAGCAAGGATGCATTAAAGTGTTCAAAAGTGACAGTAAATAAATGCATATAATAAATGCTCAAATAAATGCATTTTTCTATGTCTTCAGCATTTTAAGAAACCCTGCAAAAAATCCTTTTTTTTTCCTAGACAGATATTGCAGCACAACTGTTTTCAAAATTGATAATAATAAGAAATGTTTCTTGAGCACCAAATCAGAATATTAGAATGAATTTTGAAGGATCATGTGACAAAGAAGTTAAGTAGTAAAGCAATTATATATTCTTTATTTTGTGTGTTCTTATTTGAGATACAGTGGGTTAAATATATTTTATTTTCATTCTCACTACAAGTCTATTAATGGAACCGTTATTTTACCAAACATAAATGTTTCTTATATGAAAAATGGCTGGTAGATTTATAATCATTTGTAAGTTATGAAGTAAAACGTAAAAATGTTACAATTGCCTCTGGTCTCACCTACCGTCTGAGAAGAGAAAACAGAATTACATATCATGAGTGCACATTAATATAAATATACACACGCCGTCTTTTTTTGACTTATTATAAAGCCTTTATCTCAACAGCTGCTCTTTCAGAGGATGTTTAATATGCATGTGTTTGTTGACACCTGATTGCTGCTCCCTCTTTTTCACACTCTCTCAGTGTTTGCGTTTTGAATCCAACATCCTGTTCCAGGAGGCACTGTGAAAATTCAAACACAGGCCTTCACAACACTGTTTGATGTGACCACTTCAAACCTGGTTAATTTCATATTCAATTATCTCTCTCTTTCACTCGCTTTCCATAGATCAAGTGAGCCTGATGCAGAGAATGCTGTCAATACGCTGTTTGAGGAACTGGCCTACAGACAAAATGATGGTAAGCAACTTAATTTGCCTTTGCATAGATGGGGTTTTAAGGTTAAGTGTTGATGTTTCCTTGACTTGGTGTGTGAGGTTTGATCTTATAGTTGGTTAGATCTCGTGTTGACTGTTTTGATGTGCAGGCCACAGTTTCAGTGCTAAATTGTTAGATCTTTCCAATGCATTCAGTCTAGTAACTATATGTCTACCTCTAACTATTGATAGTAACCAAACCAAGGGTGTTGAACGTGCAGGGAAGAGAAGTAACCTTGAGCCGGACCTGTGGAACCATTGCAGACTGCACCTTTCAAGAGCTGTGTGAGCGAGTGAGTCTGTAGAAAAGGAACATAAAATGCTGATTTGAGATCAGGTTTGTGTGGTATATTTTACAAAAGTTTTGGATGTGGATATAAGAGGGTGGGGGTTAAGTTAGGAAGGCACCTTATATTTAAAAAAAAAAACAAATAATATAAGCTTGTTTGTCATTCCATCTCCATTTAGTCAGTTTATTCTCAGTTTATACTTCCCTTCCAATATGGCCCACTCAAAAAATAAATAAATAAAAAACAGTTTTTAGCTTAAGTGATATTTGTATGTTTGTGTACTTAATTTTTATTGTAAATTTGTCATTTGCGTCTTTTTTTTATTTATTTTATAGCAAATATACTGTATATACACTGCTGTTTAAAAGTTTGGGTGCAATTTTAAGAAGCTTTTGAAAGTCTCTATTTATTTGATAAAAAATACACAAAAAAATTGTGAAATAATAGTACAATTTAAGATTTTATTTTATGTTAATATATTTAATATTTTCATCATCATTACTCCAGTCTTTAGTGTCACATGATCCTTCAAAAAATATTTGAATATGCTGATTTGCTGCTCAAGAAACATTTCTTATTATTAAAAATGTTGTTGTAGAAACTGAGAATTTTTTTTTAGGATTCTTTGAATAAAAAGTTGTTGTTTTTTGTAACTGTCTTTACTATTTACTTCTTGATCAGTTGAATACGCGTCCTTGCTGAATAAAAAAATTCAGACCCCAAACTTTTGAACATTAGTGGAGTAACACAAATGCATTTCAACACAGGTGATTATTATTGGGATACGAAAGATGACAAATCTTTCTTTTTACCCTCTTACCTAACTTTCTTTTATATATAATGCTTTTTTCTACTCTGCTGCCACCACATCCATCATACCACATCATACCACTCAAAAATCACATACTGAGTAGGTACTTTGAATTTTACGACCATCAAAAAAGTACGCTCTATATAGTATGAATATGGATAGTATGAATGAAATTCAGACATACTACATCCTCAATGATGTTACTGTCACTTGACCTACCAGCGTCAGTTGCATCGCTTCACTTCCATCCATAAATCCCCTCTAATGGCCTCATGGGATAGTCCATCATATGCGCACTTCAGAATCTCGGCGGAAGTAGTACATCATCCGGGGACTTTTGGCCTACTGTTTTTCGAATACTATGTATTCAGACATACTACTTTTTTGGCCTGCTGTTTTTTGCATACTATATAGTAGGGAAGTATTCGATTTTGGACGCAGTGTATGTAATCGCCCATGCCTTGATCCATCCATCCATGGCTCAGTTTATCATTGCAGCCATGTCTATGACTAGTCTAAGCCAGCATGTGTGTGTGTGTGTGTGCTTGTTTATGTATGTAACCTTGGACTTGGTTTACCAGTTTGAAGCTCCCTTTTTGTTTGTGAAGGAAAGAAAGGATGAGTATGCTGCTCTCTAATGGAGCCGAGGCACTGTCTCTGCGTCCTTCAGTGCTTTTGAAAGTGCTGTTCACTTCAGTGTTCTGAGAGTGTGAGCGAGTGTGTGTGTTTGTGTGTGTGCATGTACATGTGTGGATTTGTCTGAAGAGTCCTCAACTTCTTCGTCTTCATAGTCAGGCTAATGCAGTAGGGACTATGTCAGCATGTGTTAATGTGCCTTTCCACTTAGTTACCACAGAGATACATGTTACCCAGAGAAGATACAGAATATAGGGTGAAATAGATGATTAGAGACAAAAATTCAAGAGGGAATAAGCACATGAGATAAGAGAGATGGATGGGTAAAAAGGTATGTGCCAAGGTTTCAGAGACAACATCAGTGAAGTTTCCCTCTCATTCACTGTCAAGGTGGTGCTGAAGCAGATGAATTTGTGTTTTTATGTGAATATTATATTTATATTATAAAAAAAAATACAATATACACTAGCGTTCAAAAGTTTGGGGTTGTTAAGATTTTTGAATGTTTATGCTCACCAAGGCTGCATTTATAAACAGTAAACACCAGTAGCCTAATATTGTGAAAATCTATTAAAACAATTGTTTTCTCGTACAATTAATATATTTTAAAATGTAATATATTCCTGAATTTTCAGCAACCATTAATCCTGTCTTCAGTGTCACATGATCCTTTATTTGGTGCTCAGGAAACATTTCTTATTATTATCAGTGATGAAAACACTGCTTAATATATTTGTAGAAATCATGATAAAGTTCAAAAGAATAGCATTTATTTGAAATAGAATGTTTTGTAACAATCTAAAAGTCTTTAATGTCACTTTTGATCATTTAATGCATCCTTCATGATTAAATGTATTCATTTCTGACCCCAAACTTCTGAAGGAATAGTGTGTATACAAAATGAATACTAAACCCAAAAATGGTTATCATTTACTCATCCTCATGTCATCCATGTTCGTATGACTTTCTATATTCTGTTTTGAATAATGTAGTGGCCATTTTTTCCCCATTTAATTACAGTGAATAGGGATGCGAAAGCACAAAAAAACAATTAAACATTATATTTATTATAAAGGTTTTCAATATTAATTATAAAAGTATTGTTCTGAAGCCATTTTATAGCTATATGTGATCAACAGTTCGAAATTTAAATCTTCATATGGGTTTGGAACGGCATAAGGATGAGTAAAAAAAACAGAATTTTAGTTTTTTGATGAACTATCCCTTTAAACAGAATAGCTTACTAACTATCATAAAGAAAATGAATGTTTAATCATTAAGGTTACCTAATCTCTTCATGAGTGTCTGTTTATTTGTTGTTTAAAGCCGCTGGGTGCAGGTGATTATTTAGAAATCGCACAGCATTTTGACACGGTCATCATACGGAATGTTCCTCACTTTCGGGTTGGAATGAAAGACCAAGCTAGACGCCTCACCACACTCATTGACAACTTTTACGACCGAAAGGTAACGTGCTACAAGACACGCCGCAATACATACTGACCCCGACTTCCTGAAAGCTCACGTAGGCCTTTAACATGTCCATCTTCAGAATTAAAAACACGATATATTCATGTGCAGTCCTCAAAAACATTTGTTTCATACCTTTGTTGATTTCCTAATCATAATCTCCTGTGTAGTACCAACATATGTACAATGGCACACTTTCTTCGTCTAAAACTCTCAGGTTAGAGTGGTGATGTTGGCCGATGCACCGGTAGACCGACTTCTTGATCAGGGACCGATGACTGGAGAGGAAGCGAGAGATCGCCTAATGCTGGATGAACTCGGCCTGACTGATGTAATGACAACACCCTCAAAAATGTGCCACTTGTAGGCATTACATTAGAACTTTACATTATACTTCTGAAACTATATCATAAACGCATACTGTCAGCATACATTAATGTAGCATCAAAAATCTTCAAAAAATGCTTTCTACCAGTCCATGACAGTTATTTCTGTATAATTTATACACCATTTCAGAATTTATTTTCATTTTAAATTAGCTTTTTGTCTGTATTTTTATTTTAGTTTTAGTAATTTTGTCATTTGCTTTTGTCATTTTTATTAGTTTTTTGTAATATTTCTATATAGCTTTCAATAATTTTATTTCAATTTTAGTAATTTTAGTACTTAAACTTATTTCAGTTAGCTGCCAATGCAACATTTCTAATTTCTGTTTTAATATTTATAAGTTATCTAATATTTATTTTGCATTTTATTCCAACTTTATTTCAGTTACCGGAAAACTATTTTTAATAGTCCATGAAGAGGAGTTATCAATGATTAAAGGGGTCATATCACGCATTTCTGTTATTTTATTTGATTTGTGCCAAAATGTTTCCATTCCATTTTCCAACCTGTCTTTGCTTTAGAATTGAAAAGGCCATTTTTTTCTCCTGTTCCTTTGAGAAACAACTCTGCATTTTGGCTTCCTCTTTAGTGGTGCAGGGATGACATATTTTTGTAGGCCAACCCAGAAGTTAGACAAAAACCCAATAGGATTTTTCCACTGGCTTTTGAATTATTGCAGAAAATAAGGACTAACAAAAGCTTATGATTCTTACATGTTTTGTTCATTGTGACCTTTTAATGAAGTTAATTGGGAGAAGTTAAAAGCTAAATGTAGGCTATAGTATAAACGAAGTACACTACAGTCGCATGGCTTCAAAGTCGCCATCACTAATCTTCCGGCAACTCTTTCTGTCTTTGTTTAAAAATATTTTCTCTGAAAGTTTGAGTAAGAATAGTTTTCAAGAGCTAAACATAACAAGGCTGTGAAAGCAGACTAGAGAGTAGATGAGTTTATCTGTTTGGCTGATGAAGTTTAATGTCCCCAACAACCTCTGTTGTCCCATTTAGCCACTTGTTAGCAACCGCCTTTTACAAGACAAGGAAAAGTTTTTTTTTTTTTTTAAAAATCACAAGAGGGTATTACTAATGTAATAGTGTTCACCAAAAACCTATAAAAAAAAAAAAAACAACAACATTGACTTCAGGATGACAGATCGGGAAGTGCTAAAATGCTAACTCGTTTCCGGGTTTTGGCCTACAAAAAACGTCATCCCTGCAAAACTCTGTAACCTTTCCATGGCAGTCAAGTTTCTAATCACTCAACAGGCAACACTGACATGTTCCATCCAAATATGTATGACCCCTTAAAGTAGAGAAAATCTTTATTTATTAAGACTTAGTTCTTTGCTAATATCTGTAGAATGGCATTTGTAATTGCTCAACTGCCTATATTTATTTTGTTCAGGAAGCCAGTGAGCGGTTGACACTATTCACGGCGGAGGAAGAGGTCTTTGCCTTCCAGAGGACAGTGTCCCGCCTCACAGAGATGCAGACAGAAGAGTACTGGATTAGTGGGGATCGGAGTCAAACGTAAACGGAAACACCCGTGCAGTTACCAACTACCTCTTAGGAGAGTCCACAGGAGAGTCCATGTGACCTCCTAACACATTTGGGGTGGTACATTTCCATCACCATAAACAGACTGTAAGCCTTATTACTACTTTACAGGCAATTAGAATCATCCATATGGTCACAGCACCATTAATATGCTAACTAAATCTCGTTGACAGCAGTAGGAGAATGCACATGTTGCCAAATGAGAAGATGTCTAGCACCCTCTAGTGGATCATGTATTATGCCGTATTTAGTATATTATGTACTTTGGAAAACACTCAGTCTGATTGGAAACATTACTATTTTTAATGTTTTTGAAAGAAGTCTCTTATGCTCATCAAGCCTGCATTTATTTGATCAAAAAAAAAAAAAAACAGTAATATTGTGAAATATTATTACAATTTAAAATAATGGTTTTCTATTTTTATATACTTTAAAATATAATTTATTTCTGTGATGCAAAGCTGAATTTTTATCAGCCATTACTCCAGTCTTCAGTGTCACATGATCTTTCAGAAATCATTATAATGTGCTGATTTGATACTTAGATATTATCAGTGCTGGAAACAGTTGTGCTGCTTAATATTTTTTGGAACCTTTGATACTTTTCTGGATTCATTGATGAATAAAAACTTAAAAAGAACAGCATTTATTCAAAATAGAAATCCTTTCTAACAATATAAATCTGTACTATCACTTTTTATCAATTTAACACATCCTTGCTGAATAAAAGTATTAATTTCTTTCAAAAAAGAAAGAAAAGAATTACTGACCCCAAACTTTTGAACGGTAGTGTATACTGTTACAAAACATTTCTATTTTAAATAAATGCTTTTCTTTTTATTCATCAAAGAATCCTGAAAAAGTATCAGTTTATAACAAAAAATATTAAGCAGCACAACTGTTTCCAACATTGATAATAAATCAGCATATTAGAATGATTTCTGAAGGATCATGTGACACTGAAGACTGGAGTTATGATGCTGAAAATTCAGCTTTGCATCACAGAAATAAATTATATTTTAAAAGTATATTAAAATAGAAAACCATTTTAAAATGTAATATTTCTCAATATTACTGTTTTTTTTCTGTATTTTTGATCAAATAAATGTAGGCTTGATGAGCATAAAACACTTCTTTCAAAAGCATGATATGTACTGTATATGTAAATGCTTTATGTCTAATGTGAAAGTATGTAGTTACAGTTGTGGTCAGAATTATTGGCACCCCTGGTAAATATGATCAAAGATGGCTGTAAAAATAAATCTGCATTGTTTATCCTTTTGATCTTTCATTAAAAAAAAAATTGCGAAAATCTAACCTTTCATTGAAGTAAAACAATTGAAAGTGGGGGTAAATCACATTATGAAATAAAATACGTTGGCCATAATTATTGGCACCCTTTTATTAAATACATTTTGCAACCTCCTTTTGCCAAGATAACAGCTCTGAGTCTTCTTCTATAATGCCTGATGAGTTTGGAGAACACCTGACAAGAGATCAGAGACCATTCCTCCATACAGAATCTCTCCAGATCCTTCAGATTCACAGATCCATGTTGGTGCTTCTTCTCTTCAGTTCAGCCCACTCATTTTCTATAGGGTTCAGGTCAGGGACTGGGATGGTCATTGCAGAAGCTTCATTTTGTGTTCAGTGACACATTTGTGTGTTGATTTTGTGTTGTTTGTTTTGGATCATTGTCCTGATGGAAGATCCAACCACGGCCCATTATAAGATTTCTATCAGAGGCCATCAGGTTTAGATTTTTTATCTGTTGGTATTTGCTAGAATCCATGATACCATGTATCTGAACAAGATGTCCAGGACCTCCAGCAAAAAAATAGGCCCACAACATTAAAGATCCAGCAGTATATTTAACTGGGGGCATGGGGTACTTTTTTATCCCTGTTTGCTGCCAAAAAGCTCTTTTTTTTAAGTTTAATCTGATCACAGAACCAGGTCCCTTTGAAGTTCCAGTCGTGTCTGACAACTGAATATGCTGGAGTTTGTTTTTGGATGAGTGTAGAGGATTTTTCTTGAAACCCTCCCAAACAACATGTGGTGATGTAGGGGTTTGATTTTTTTTTTTTTTGTTGTTTTTTCTGACCCCAAGACTAATCTCTGCAATTCTCCATCTGTGATCCTTGGAGAAATAATTAACAATAAAAACAAAAAATTGAAATAATTAGTTAAAATGTTGAAATTATGATTTAGTATTTCACAATTCTGACTTTTAAAAAAAACTGAGATAAAGTTGAAATTATGAGAAGTCATTATGACATCAGTCAGTTTATGTCATAGTTATGACTTAGTATTATAATTATAATTTACCAAAGCATGATATTTTTCTAATGTGGCAGAAGTGGGTTTCCCTTCTTAAATTATTAAAATGGTTACAATAAAACTTTAAACATTGTCTGTACTTGTTCTAATTATGTTAAATGCTAAAAAAAAAAAAAAAAAAAAAAAAAACACTTAATAAAAAAAGTTTTTTCTCTCTCTCTCTCTCTCTCTCTACTTGGGACCAGCCATGGTGAACAGCATAAATCTTACATTTTAAAAAGTCTCTTTCCTGTAATTTAAATGTTTGGTCTAAAGGCGGCAGTAGAAGATAATTCTGTTGCCTACTTGGCTGTGTACACAGCCCACGTGCTCTGTGTTATTGTTTTAAATGACATTAGTAAAGCATACTGCAACTCCCTATATCTAAGAGAACTAGTATTTTAGTGGCCCTCTCCAACAAACAAATCTGTACAATGCATCTATATCCATATGCTCAGGAATACTGAACAAACTGCTTAAATAAGTACACAATTGAATTACAAATTTATTTCTTATCTACTATTACCATCCTCATGGCAATATGTGTACTCTACAGTGAAATTATTGGAAACATGGTGTATTAGGTGCTGAGGAATGGTCACCTGCAGATTACCATTTATGCAGGGTAAGGAACAAAGGGGGGGGGTAAAGTAAAAAGGAATGAATAAAGGGCTCTTTGAGCAAACAATTGTGTTACATTTTTAGTGACTGAATAAGCAACAGCATTATTCCACTTGTTGTTTCCCATGCAAATGTATCACAGAATGCCACCAA
This sequence comes from Coreius guichenoti, assembly GCA_039654105.1. Lineage (NCBI taxonomy): Eukaryota > Metazoa > Chordata > Actinopteri > Cypriniformes > Gobionidae > Coreius > Coreius guichenoti. The sequence goes on along the minus strand of CM077185.1, from coordinate 25,342,426 downwards.
TCTATTCAACATAAATCGCGCGATTATGTAATTTTACAGGTATTTCTGACTCTGAACCTGCATAAATATGTCGTTATTATTAATCTCAGCTCGCAGCTCGCAGCTCGATTAATTTGATTGTGCGCGCTGCGGACAGGTGGGAAAAGAGCGCGCATTTCTTTACAAACATCCGTCGAAATCACTACGCCCGAGAAAATGCGCATCTCTGTAGGAACAAAGACGTTCTCGTGTTTTGGAAAGACGTCACTGTACTAGAGTAGCGCCACGGAGGACAGTAAACTGGTATAACATTTCGTGATTATGAATTACGTCATGTGTTTGAATAAAACGAGGCTGGCAGCAGGGGGCGTGTCATGACGGACGACTTCACGCTGGGATTAAAGGGCCAGCGGACGGTAAATACAAGACATGCCTAGACATTTGTCAGTGGCCCCAGATTTAGTTCTTTTTTTTTTTTTAATCCAGTAGAAAATCTTCTGGTGATTTAATATTTAAAGGAATAGTTGGACTAAAAATTTTATCATTTACTAACCACCATAATTTAATTTTTTCCATGAAAGATTTTAGGAAGATTTTAAATGCCAAAAGACAAAAAAGTACCATAATAGTGGTCTGCAACTCATGCACTCTAGTCCAAGTCTTCTGAAAATATCAATTTTGAAATTGAACTCTACTTGCTCTGAAATGTCATTTGTGGTTGCATCCAACTATAATTTGGCTGGTTGCAACATGTTTAAAAACACATTTGTGAATGTTATTTGAATTTCAGTCTGTTCTTCACACAAAACTATCCTATGCCTTCAAACCAACTTGTTTACCAGTGATATGGACAACTTTAATGGTTGTATTACTTTTTTTTTCTAGTGACATTAGAGTGTAACAGATTTTTGAAAAAGAAAAAAAGCGCACTAAACGATTTAAGGGAAGTGTGTTGTTTTTGCCAGAAAATCCAGTTATGACATATGAGGTCAATAAAAAAAGTGAAACATTTACATAGATGAATCATTCACAATACCATATATGACATGCATTTACAAAACAAATAGGATGAACTTTCATTTCATGCTAACTTTTATTGTACGGAAAAACCATAATAAAGGCATTCTGCCTATAGTGTTGGAAGGGTGGAAAAATGACAACATTTTGGGTAAACTTTGTCACCAGTAAAATTTGCCACTATCTCCTATCCTGTATTAAAATGTTGGCTACTTGTGTTACCTGAAAATGTTGTCTCTGATCTATAGCACATTTCTGATCATATGCCCAGATAATGTTGTTTGCATGTCTGAACTACAAATTCTAGCAACTGAATCTATATTTGGAAATTCGATAAACTGATATGGGCTCTCACTGCTTGGAGTGACTTGTTTGAACATGTCCTCTCGCCTGTTAGCAGCTGTGCTTGTGGAGCAGTGGCCCTTTAAGAGGCGATCGCATGCGCGGAATCTAGGAGGCAGGTCCCTGTCAGCGGTAGAGGCTGCGTTTCTTTTCTCGCCCTCCTCCAGTCACTCAGTCCTAAATTGAGCTCGCTTGAGTGCTGACAGGCTATTAGAGCAGATAGTCCTCTTGTGCCTTTAGACAGATAGATAGGTGCAGAAAGAGAAGGGACTTTCTAGAAGGGAATTTTCCGCACTCTACCGTCCGTGACGTCGAGGCATTGGCGCGCGCTCCAACAATGCACTGTCAATAAGTGATAGTTGCGTCTCTACCTTTAACTGTTAAAGAGACTTTTGAATGCTATGTGACATCGGGTCAAACGGACAAATAGCACAAAATGATCACTGCAGTCTTCGAGCACGCATAGTTCTGTCCTCGTTATTGTAGTTGTCTTGAGCTGACATACTGTTTTGAGTATAGCCCGCTGAACGTGTCGTGGCTCTGACAGTTCAGTTCTTTTGTCACTACCGTGACTTACAGCCTGTGATGATTGTGTGCAGTGACGCTGTGGCGCTTTGTCCGTGGCTACTGGCGAGGTGCGCTGGAGAGATATAGTTGTATTACATCAGTGCACCAAGTGACTGGAGTGCGACACAGAGAGGAGAAACGGCTCTAGCTGAATGGTGCGTGTTGAGGTATTGCATTATAATATTCATTATAATATACATACTCATGTATATATATATATATATATATATATATATATATATATATATACACACATACACACACACACACACGCGGAGACATTATGGACTGAATTTGTTGTTTACATTAGCTACAATAGTAGTGCTGTCACTATTATGAAATTTTGTCTGACAGTGGCGATTAACGTACGCAGTGTGTGCAACATTTACCTGTGAAAATATTGCTCTAAGATACAATAAAATGAACATTACATATATATTTTTTAATTTTTCTCTTATCGGTTCTTAGTCCAATTTCCATTCACGCTGTTGTGGTTGATGTTATTAATAATACATACAATAATATTTGAATATTTTTATGCAATAATTACTGCACGAATGATATATTAAAACCACTGTTATTGTGAAAGTGAAGAATTTAGGACATACTATATTATTTACTTTCACAATAACTGTGGTTTTAATATATCATTCGTGCGGTCTTCTCCATTGGAATACGAATAATCTCTTCATATGTGTCATTATGAAAGTGTAACGACCAAGAATATGTGCCATCAAGCGAGTGTTGAATTAAAGTGAAACTGGAGCACTTTGCGTATGCTATACACGTTAATCTTTGTTTATACTTTCACGTGACTGTTGCGCGAAACAACGCAGACGCGTTCGCGCGCACACCGCCGTATAATCAGACACATGACACATTATATTAGCTTAGAATTCAAATTTGAAGTGAACAATAATCATCGTTCTAAAATAATTTAAAAAAAATTACAAATGTATATTTTTGTTGATTTGTATGATTATGAGGTATTTTATGTCACATGGCTTTATATTGTATTTTTGTCTTTCTGAAACAGGGAGGGGTGTTAATGATCATTAAGATTTGCACTAGTCGCTCAAGCAGCAATAAGCACTATTTAGAGTAGAGGTGCATTCATGGAATGCGACTGTGACCGCTTCCCACTGCCTATCTAACTTGGACTGAGACAGTACAGAAGAGCGACAGAGAAGGCTGGTAGAGGCAATGGCGGAGACAACCCTTGAACCACTGACCTCGCTGGATGTTGCCATTGATCCAGATTTTGAGCCACAGAAACGGCCGAGATCATGCACTTGGCCGCTGCCGGAGTCCAGTTCGGCGAAGCCTTCGTCCAATGACACTGACATAATCCCAGAGGAAGAGGATGATGAGGATGACAGCGCGATGGCAATCAATGGCGTGGGTGAAGGAGAGGACAACGGCAGCCCAAGCCTGGCAGAGGAACTGCATCCCAGTAGCGGTCAGGAGAACACAGACTCCCCGCTCTCCTCTCAGCCCGCTTCTGCGACCACAGCGAATCGGGGGGTGAGCGGTCAAGGTAGCCAACAGCAAACTCCCCGGAAGTCATCTTCAAGGAGGAACGCATGGGGCAACCTGTCCTACGCAGACCTTATCACGAAAGCCATAGAGAGCACCCCAGACAAGAGACTGACACTGTCCCAGATCTACGACTGGATGGTCAGAAGTGTCCCATACTTTAAAGACAAAGGTGACAGCAACAGCTCAGCTGGTTGGAAGGTAAGCGATCCAATCGAGCAGTGCTTTCCAACCGCGTTCCCATAAATACACATTTTGCTTGTCTCTGCTTATGAGCTGATTTTAATCAGGTGTATCTGATTAAGCAGACATGCAAAATGTGTACTATTGGTGTGCCTCTTAAGGATCAAGGTTCAGAATCACTCTGCCAGAGAATTTGTGTGTCATAAGGTATGCAAGTGTCTGTCATGCTCCTCCTCATTTATTTCGTGCCAAGTCCTCATTCTGCATCACAACCAGAAACACATGTTCTGACATGTTTGGCACACTTACTCACGCACAGAAAACTGGAAAGTTTTCGAAGGTTCGCGTGCGCGTGACTCAACAGTGAAGCAAACTCAGTGACATCACATGTAAACAAACGATTTGGATGCCAGCATAAAAATAAACAGCAAACTAGGCGTGATCAGTATGGAAAATTTGTGTGACAAAACTATTTGCTCAATTGGTAAGTTAGTTCAGGTGGACTGTGTCTTGTGATTAATAGTTAAAACCCCAAAATACAATATCCTCAGAGCCAAGCCTAATAAATGTCCATGTATCCAAATGCCTTTATGATCATATATCCGCAGCTTGGCTTATGTAAAACTTGGCATGGCAAATGAACCCCCGCTAGAAGCTGCCCAGACGGTTTATGTAGGTGTTGAATGGCATTAGAAAATTGCGTAACAACTCAGAATGGCGCGAGCTTCTCCTTAGCAGTCAGCAGGCAGGACTGCCTTCAAAGGGAATGTCATGGTCATGGGCCATAGCCAGCATAAGACATATGGGCCTTTCACTTACAGAGCCAGGGTGGGTTGGGGGAGGGGGTATATGGTAGGGTTGTGGGTGTAAGGTCAAGGGCTGAGTTTGCAGCAGGAGGCATAGCTGGCCTGTCCCATTGGCCGTAAATAGCCATGAATTATAATAGTGAAAGGAGAGTTACTGCCGGGTCTGTGGCAACGGCAAACTATGCAGACTCCAGCTCAGTGTGGAACTGTTTGCACCCCGACTCATCTAACATGCAGGACCGTGTATGTGCATGATCATGTTTCTCAAACTGCTATGCAAATCATTATCTGTCAGTCAAACATGTTTTATGATCAAATACTATAACCCCAATTCTACACACAAATAAACACACCTCCCCCGGTCTCTATTAGGAACGAGTAGTAGTAAGTACCTGCTGCCTTTTCTGATGTGTGGAAAACCGTCTAACAGTGTTCCACTGAACTTTGCTCCTGTGTTACCTTGAGCTCTAAATATGACACACATTCCAGCACACATCTGACGACTGCAAGCAGATCTGTGTGTACAGAGTCTGGGTGCTAGTTTTAATACAACGTCAGATAAACACTCCTGCAATTGGCTGCCAATATGGACATTTGCATTGAAATAAATCATATACACACACACTAATGAAAATAGTCGTAAGATGTCTTATTCAAACACAAAGGTCGGAAAGGTGCAAAAATGACAAGAAGCTGCATCACTATGGCTACCAGGTCACTGGTCCTTTCTGTTTTAATGAGAGGGTTTGGATGACATGTGATCTCATAAAGACGTTCCTTTGTTTCTGTTGAACATACTGTTGTGACTGCAGGGAGAGAGAGGGAGTGACTGTTAAAGCATAGTTGACATTAAAGCACCCACCTCTACTCTCTGCTCTGAATGTTACAGGATAATGCTGTGTGTTTACTTAATGATCTGGTTATACAATCAGGTATGAATGTGGATTAAGTCTAGAATGTGTTTGAAAATTTTAGATTAATCTTCAAGGTTTCTTTTGCAGGTGTACAAGTGGTAAGGTTTTATTGATTTATCGTTCTTCTTCACAATGAGCTCCTCTAGTGCCAAATGATGTACTCTACTTTTGAAAAAAGCCAGCCTTTAAATTATTCACTTCTTCAAGCATTAATTCAGGCCATTTTATTAATTTTTAAGAGACACCTCTTAGGAATCTCTCTCACACATGCACATTTGCCAGCTCACCGCTTTTAAACTTGTAATCTTGTCCACCGCACACTTGTCTCTATCCTCTTTGCTATGTTAGTACCTTGTGTAACCCTGTTTATCTCACATCTGAAATATAATTAGATTATGTAACTTAAAAAGAACAAGCTACTACTATAATGTGTTGCACCATTCTTGTTTCTGGAACACTTAATATGCTGAGCTGCCACGCTAGGCCCAATTGAAATGTTTCAGTCACGCTGATGAAAGCGATCTGGTCACCCTCCAGAGGGTCCATATTCGGCAAATTTCACTTGGCACAGTTCCAGGATGTAGGTGCGCTATTTTAAGTGTTTCCTGTAATCTGTTTATTGTCAAGAGAGTGGGGTAAACAAATACAACATTAATAGTATATACGTATAATATATATATATATGTACATTTATATCTGCATCTTTAAAGTTGCAATGAAACAGATGTAATGACAGATCTTCTGTATTGTGACGTACATCCAAGTGTAATGGATTACTGAAAAAGAACAAATGTAGGGCGGGGACTTGTTTTTTTGTATCGGTTGTTGATTAGATTTTGAGATGTGAGCATTGCACTCAATATTGGAGGCAGTAGCTTGTAGGGGTGGAGTGTAAGCAGACTAAATGATTGGAAAAACAGAGAAAACATGTTTTCGAAAATAGATCGATTTTCATTTCATGCTGACTTTTAAAGAGTGTTTAAAAATGTGTAGGAGGTATGTACAGACATTTTGCAGTTGCTATGACTGTTAACTCTTGTACAGTCACTGTTTTGTGTCTTGATTGATTGACACATGTGAATGTTGATGTTTGGTTCTTTTATACATGCCTGGTCATGTTTAGGTGCGTGAGAGGTCTTGAAGTGAGTGTCACTGGGGTCGTAGATTCTATTGCTATGGTTACACTAAAGCTTAAAGTATACCTTAGTTTTGACGTAAATGCTTGTGATATGTGTGGAGCCGAATGCATAGCCAATAGCGAACTACACACTTAAATGCGTACAGCAAAGAAGCAAAAGGCGTCATGAGAGACAGCGTTAAACTACCTCATGGGTGTTTCTCAAACGGAAGGCTGCATCCTATGAAGGCTGCATATCTCAGCTGCCACGTCATCAAACGTTGCTGAAGGCCATCTCAATTTGAAGGATCCTTGGACGTTTTGCATCCTTCATTCAGCCTGTTTTGAAGGATACATCAGACGTATCCTTCGCGGCCTTAAATCACCCAAAATCCTTTGCACAAATTTAAATTCACAAAAATAAACTGATGGAAAATGAGTCGGTACTGAGCTTGTCTGAGTTTATTATGAAATGTAAGACAAAAATAATGTTTTCGGACATGAAAGCATAGATGTTATCTTTTCTGTAAATGAATCACTAACACTAAACTGACAATAATGTAAGCCACTGGGAGACCGCAGACGGCTGTCATTCACTGTATTGCATTAATAGAAAGCCAGTTAATATAAAGATTTGTAATACAAAGTATTAAGTTTCAGTAGTATTTTCGTGCCGTGACTGTGGGGGCGGGAACATGTGTGACGTAGCCATGCGCACTTACTAGACCGTCTCATTCTGGTGTTTAATTGCTGAGGAGGACACTAGCCCACAAGCCTCAGAAGGACTGGACTAGGAAGGACACAGTCTCGGTAGGATGCAGCCTTCCGTTTGAGAAACACCCGACGTCTCAAAGTAGAGACCCGCACTCCCGCGGGACCTGGCTATGTGCGTACGAAGCTGATGATGAAATTTACGTCACGCACACTGTACGCAAACCCTTGCGTATGAGTAAAAACATACTCGGAAGGTTGTTTTAGAAGGTGTAAGCACTTGTACTTGTATGCAATATGCTTCCCATGACAGATTCAACCAACATTACTCGCTCTAACTCGTACATACAGTATGCACTTCCCTACTCGTCCAGCAGACGTTTTCATATTTGAAAACATTTGATTAAAACAGACTTCCTGATGGGGCAGCATCTACAGCGGAATGTTTGAAGAACATATGCTGCGGTAAATGCATTTGAATGCATTTCTAGTTCAGCTTGTGCTTCTTCCCACCTTTTCCATGCCCTCAATGTACCTGCTCACTTTTCTAAAGATGTACTAGCTTGCAGCTCTGAGGTTTTTGAAAGTTTAATTTGTTTTGTTCCCGACCCGTCATTTCTAATTACGCATGTCTGCCTTCCACAGTGCAGATAAATAGTTCTCGTTTAAACTTTAATTGAGTACAATAAAGCTAGATTTCTATGTCAGGAGCTTTTGGCCAGACAAAGCCAGCAGTAATGAGAGCAGATGCGGCTTTGTAGTTGATTATTGTTGATTATTGCAGTGAACATAGGGAAATGATAGTTTTAGGGAAATACTTTGTCAGTGATCTCATGCATCAGATAACAGAGAAACATTATCAGACAGGAGTGGGCGATTATTAGCCTGCTTCTGGTGATGCAGAGGGTCTATTTTGGTGCTTGTACGTGGGAGTGTATGTGTCGACTTTTGATTAGATAAAAAATTGGATTGATTAACACAGATTATGGTAGATTGAGTGTGGTGGTTCCCGTTTCAATTGTGAAGCAGATGTTTAAATATGGTTCTGTGATGATATAAGGGTTTCAGATCCTCCTTGACTAAGCAAATTTATTTTCTGTGACATAACACCACAGCGGCCACATGCACACAGTGAATTTGGTAGTCAAATTTATGATGGCTTGTGTATCTGACAGAGCCATACACTTAAATCACTGGAACCCAGGGCAACATTTTATGGGTCCAATAAATAGGCTATTTGACACTTGACACAAGTCAAAAGTTTCAGAAACTTTACAGAGCTACAGGTTTGAATAGCCATCAAATGCTAGGTTGAAAGTTTTCATTTATCTCTATTGTGGGTAGTTTCCACCTAAATTCTTAGGGATTTTTTTCCCTCATCACAGTGGCCGGATTGCTCACTAAATATCTCTTTGTCTGAATGTTTCTCAATCTGCATTACTAGTATTTTCCGAGAACTGCTGTGAATAGTACAGTTTGTCATGCTGCACCAAACTAACACCTCTTATCAATACAGTGTTCTAAATAACAGGCCAATCAGATGTTCCACAGGTGGTGAGGTCATCAGCACAGGCCTATTATCCGTTTTAAGAGGCCATTGCCTTGCACACTATCAGTGGAGGCTTATCTCTTTTCACTGCACCTTCAGTGTTTACACACCTGTCTTTAACCTGCCCCTGGGTCAGTTCTGGTGATATGGATGTTAGTGGAGGCCAGTGGATCAAGCTGAATGGGGCCAAAGCGCTGACTTAGCAGTAAAGTCGGCAACAGTTCCAGCTGCTGGACACATCAGCAGTTTGTTATCAGCCAGCTCAGTCAGAGAGAGGAAGCAGTATATCGGTTTGAAATGACTTGAGGGTGAATAAATGATGACAGAATTTTCATATTTGGGTGAACCATTCCTTTATAAGCCCAGAATCAAAAAATACAGCAATCCATTTATTTCAGTACTAATAACATTTATATTAAATAATGTATGATTTGATTAGAGAACTTACCTCACTACCTTTAAAGTTTAGTGTCAGTAAGATTTTTTTATAAAAGAAATTAACACTTTTATTCAGCAATTGATCAAACAGTGACAGTAAAGTCATTTATAATTATATTATTACAGTTTCAAAAAATTCTGTTCTTTTGAATTCATGATAGAATCAAAAGAAATGTATCATGGTTTCCACAAAAATCAGCAGCACAACCGGTTTCAACACTGATAATAAAAATAAATATTTCTTGAGCAACAAATCAGCATATTAGAATGATGTCTGAAGGATCATGTGACACTGAAGACTGGAGTAATGGGTGCAGAAAATTCAGCTTTTCCATCCCATTAATACATTATATTTTAAAATATATTAAAATAGTAAACAGTTACATTAAATTGTAATAATATTTCACAATATTACACGTTATTATCATTATTATAAGTTTTTACTATATTTTTCATGAAATAAATGCAGTCTTGGGGAGCAAAGAATTAAAGAAACATTAAAGAATCTCACTGACCCCAATCTTTTGAACAGTAGTGTATAGTAATAGTTTGCTTGAATGGCATGGAGAGTCACATGGTTTAATGAGTAAACATGTTCCTCATTGACTACACTTGCAAACAGTCACTTTCTGAATGCCGCAAACCAAGCATGCAGGGTTCAGAGTTTACACAATCTGCTGTATATTCATATACCCCTATGACACCTCCTTTGTTTTTAAGGAGTAGTTAAGAGGCCCTGAGTCTGTTTCTTCTTGTTTCTCTCGTTCCCGTGGTGTGTGTTAATGCTTTTGACATGCACAAAGGCAAATGGGCACAGACACATGCACACACCCCTTTTCTGGGAACAGTAATGCATTTCCTTGCTCATATGCTTCAAAGACAGGGCTTTTCTTTTTTGTGTGGATGAAAGCATGTGCGCTTGAGTGACCATATGCAGTAATGTAGCGTGAACTCTCAAACCGTAGCTTGTGTGTGTGTGTGTGTGTGTGTGTATGTATATATATATATATATATATATATATATATATATATATATATGGACTGCCAGTCAATTAAAATATTTAATCATGATTAATACTTTTCGTAGTTAATGATTTAATATTTTATATATGTATGAGCAATATCACATGAGTAGCTGTGTGATATGGCTGTCTATCAGCACGGCTGTGATTTGGCCGTAGGTGCCATAGATAATCACAGCGTGCTGATATACAGCCATATCACACAGCTACAAGTGTGATTGCGTTTATACAACAGTTTGACAGCACAATTGTGTAAGTAAATAAGAAACAACAACGGAGTGTCTTTAAAAACCCTCTTTTGTGCAGAACTACTTCCTTCCGCCACGGATTAAAAAATCTCAAATTGACAGTTTGACAGTTGAGCCCAGGCCTCCATAACTAATTCTAAAACGTCACTTTAGAAGTAGTAACGAAGGAATGTTGAGTCGCTTCATTGAAGCTTATTGTATTATGTAGAGTATTATGAGAGATTGACAAAACAAGTGCATTACCTGCATCTAGCTTATATTCTTCTGGTCAATCTTATATTCATAATCACAAAATCAGTTTGAACATCTGCTGAGGAAAGTGATATCTTTGTCTTTGTTCTTTTAACAGTTAAGGGGATTTCCCATGACAGTGCTAGTCAGTGCATTTGTAAATTGCGTCTTATTGATTACAACCTTGTTTCATCCTTACAATATAAAAGTCTTTCCTACTCCCTCATAAAGACAGTCTTTGATGCCATCTAATGATGTAATAATGTAACTTTCACTGAAGTCGAAATCACAATCACTAACTATTTATTTCTAAAATACCTATTGATCAATAATATTTAAACAAACAATATTAGCCATTATAAAAAGTATAAGAAGTTTGTACAATAGGAAATAAACACATGCAAACAGTCATAAAAAGCCATGACACTCTCTGTGAGAAATGTTGCAAGCGGAGTGATACAAACAGTGAAACAATTCCAGTGCTGATACTATATCGGGGGAATATCACACGGCTGGAAAAGGCTCTCGGCCAATCAGATTCGAGAACCAGAACAAACAAATATATTTATTACACACACACACACACACACAGACACACACACACACAGGCTACAGTTTCACATCTTTTATTATTATTGCTGAGAGGATCTTGTCTGTGAAAGGAACTTGTCTGTGCGTCTATGGTGTTACATTATCCTTCGTTTTCTGCTTTTTATTTCTCTCTGTGTAGAGGCCCAAGAAGGGGTTACATGGGGTACCAGAAAAAGGGGCCCCTCGCCTTCTCTCTCTTCCTTTTTTTTTATCTGAGTTTCCCTCCTTCTCTTTCTCTCAGATTACTGTGAACGGGTGGGTGGGGGGGGGAGAGGTTACACTTTCCCATGTTGTGTGTAAACCTTGAGGAAACATACAGCCTCGACGTTGCTTTCAATACAAACAGCTCATTATACAACAGTGTATGAAAGCTATGTATGAACTTTTTTAGTGAGAGATCTTCGTTGGCTTGGTTGACATTGCTACAGTTGCTTATATTTTGCTTCTAGCTAAATGTTGTGTGTTTATAGTTCACCATCTTGATCTTATTCCCATAGGTCCAAGTGAAAATAAAATAACCACACTGTTTGTGCTACTTGGATACAGTGAAACTTTACAACAACAACACTGGTCAGAGCGCTGTGTTGCTGTGGTGTAAAAAGCAGTGAGTTGGCTATGCAAAGTTTTGGTATTGGTACATTGAAGCGCAATATCTTAAAAAAGAAATGCTAAAATGATACATAATTAATGTGAACTTGTACACAACCCACATTGTGCAGTCTTCAGGTAAAGCCACAAAAAAGAAAGGAAAAAGAGAGAGAGAAGTAGAGTCAAACAGATGGATAGATAGAGAATGGTCCAGTGGGAGAGGATTTCTGATGATCTAGCTGGGGATGACATCACCGCTCGACTGAAAGGGCTTTTAGACTGATTGATTCGCACATACGCGAGTGAGAATATGATGCTGACGTGTGTTAGCATTTGTGGTATTGGTGCCACATATGATAGTGTGTGTATTATTGTTATGAATGATTGGTAAAGTCGTTGCCTTTCCCCACAGATTTTCTTCCCTCCCAGCGCTGCACAGTAAATATGGGTTAGTGTGCCTTTCCTGTCTCTCCTCTCCCCGCTTCTTCCCCCTGTTTGTTTTACTTTTCCTTTTCTTCCACCCAGCTTTTTGCTCCCTTCTATTTTTTCCCTCTTCCTGCAGCTGTGCAGCGGGATCCAAGGTTTTTCCAGAAGAACACAAAGGCTTGGAACAGCCAGGCTTTCTGACACATAGCGTTATTTTTGCAATGTTCGTCTGAAGACACGTACAAACTCTGGTTAATATACTAATGTTATTTTGTACAAGGCTTGTGTTTGATATAGGCATGTTGTATACAGTATGCGTTGTAAAGACAATTTTTCAGTGGTGTGATGTGCGGTGTGAGGATTATTCTCTAAACTTGAGGCTTAGTCAGGTGGCTGGTCATATGAGCTGACTTAGTGTACAATGTGTGTATGTACACATACAGTGTGTGCGTACAGAGAGCAAGTGGAGATTAAACTAAGGATCATAGTGTAATCTGTTGTGTGGTTACATCAGCTTCACTACCATGCATCACACCAGATTGCTTAATGCAGAGAGAAATGACACCATGAAAAAGAAAAGAGGTGGAGAGAGTCAGGGAAATGATTAAAGACAGATAAAAAAATCTTGCAGATACAAACAGCCAAGATAAAAGAGAATGAAGAAAGTGCTTTGATTTTCTACCAGTTGCTGACCAGGATGAGTCTTTGAGGATGTCAGGACTCTGTGTGACAATGTTTTCCAATCTTTTTGTCTTACATACCCTCACAGCCTCCTGTCTACAAAAAATAATAATAATAAAATGGGGAAAAAACAGACCCATCAAGTAGTATAAATAATAATCTACAAAATTATGTAACTTCTACAAAAAATGTATAATATTGCACACACAACTCAAACACACTGAAAAAAAAAATTATGATTAGTTAATGTAATTTATAATTGTAATTTATATATTATATTTAATATACACTAGCGTTCAAGATTTTTTTTAAGAAATTTCTTTTTTCAGCAAGGATGCATCAAATAAATCAAAAGTGACAGACCTTTACATTTAAAAAAAAAAATGCTGTTCTTTTAAACTTTCTATTCATCAAAGAATCAAAGTTTCCACAAAAATATTAAGCAGCACAACTGATTTCAACATAATAAGAAATGTTTCTTGAGCACCAAATCAGCATATTAGAATGATTTCATTGGAATGAAAATTCTGCTTTGCTATCACAGGAATACATTACATTTTAAAACCTATTAAAACAGAAAACATTAAAAATATTTCACAATATTACTTTTTTCACTGTATTCTTGATCATATAAATGCAGCCGTGGTGAACATAAGAGACTTACCACATTCAAACTTTTGAATGGTAGTGTCATTCAATCAAATGTATAATCTTCCACACAAGATTGTTTCCTGTTTTTCTGTTAAAAGGGAACAGAAAAAATGCTGATTAATCATGATTCATTATTTTAAATGTAATAAATATATTTTAAATGTGGAAAAAATGCATACATTTAAAATGTATTACTTGTAAATATTTAAAAAAAATTATGTTCTATATGTTTAACAAATCAAAATCTTTTCAAGTACCCCAATGATTAGGAATCACTGGTCTATTATATATGACCTCCTGATGACCCTGCTTTGGTGTTTGGTGAATGTGTGCGGGAGCAAGTACATTTATACAGGAGTTCATGTTTCTTTGTGTGTGTTAGGGTATACCGAGTGTATTGTATTTAATTGGCCAATAGTACCCTCTTCGTGGTCCACTGAGGTTTCGTCTCAGTGGTGAACAGGCAAATTTAACATCAGTGGGGTACCCCATCATTTAGACAAACAAAATTTAGATCCAGCAAAAAAAGTAGTCATATATAATTTCCATTCTTGGCGAGCATTTTTGTTCCTGCTTTAACTCTAAAATTGTATAGAGACTGTGAGAGCTTGTGCTGAGGGTGAGGAGTGCTATTGGCTGACTTGTTCTCCTCCCCTGTCTGCGATTGGCTCGAAGGTTCAGTGGGGCACTCAATCAGCGCAGTGGAAGCATATGTAGGTCAGTGTGTAGCTGTGCTGCATGGTGTGTTCGTGTGTGTACTGTGCGGTCGCGTACTCTGGCAGTCCTCCAGCTTTCTCTTTCAGAGTTAGGGAAGAGAGCGGAGGGGGAGGGAGAGAAGGAGAGGACAGAGGGAGGAGTAGACTGTGAGGCCTCTTCTATCCAGTCTGCACATTAACGACACTAAACGCATTAGTGTTTAGTCTCAGATTGGTGACAAACATTTGGAACAACTTTTCTGAATGTACTGTAACGCCAAACAGATTTGCATTTCATGGCCTTAGTTACTCTTTTAATCCTGTAAACAGAGAATTTTGCTGCCACAGAGAACGTCAACAATGGCCGGTTACTATGACACAACCTCTGAACCAACCTCTGAACCAACCCAAACCACTACATATAAATACACAAGGATGCAAACATCAATCTGTGTCATTCAATGCTTCTCGCTTTTTTTTTTTTTAACTAAACGTACCATTGAGAACCTAAACAGCCTACGACTTGGAAAGCTGCAGTGTTTTCGAAGGAAGTGGATTTAGAGTGAAAATGAGAGTGTAAGGGAATGCCAAAGGAGGAAAATCAGGCTTTGAGTGTTGTCCAAAACTACAGTTCTGTATCTGCCTTTAACGACTGTGCCCTGAGAGTGCCCCATGTACTTCCCAAGCACTTCCCTCTGGCATGGCCAGGAATTTAGCTCAAGTCCCTAAGGCGTGCCACAAAAAGCACAGAAAGTCTGTTGAGCTGCTAAGCTTACCCGCAGTGAATAACTGTCCCCTCTAAAAAGCTCCCATTGCACACACGCACATGTGCTAGGCAACCTGGCACATGCGAAAACATCAACTCTCTATCTCCAGACGCTGGATGTCTAGACGGAGAGAGCGAAAAGATCGGACAAAGAGTCTCCTGAGCATCTCTGTCTGTGCATTTTACAGTGAACCAACTCAGTAAGCACGCACACACTTATACATGCACACGTACCCAAGTAAAAAATTACTAAAAGCCTGGTGGGCACATTCTACACTTCAATGAATTATGAATCACTGTTGTTAGGCAGACTGAATGCACAAGGTCTTTACCCAGATTTCATACAGCCCACAAGCACAGCTCAGCAGTGTGTCTAGACTCACATTGTTAGCACAAATATGTGATCCAGTTACTTTTTACGAACTATATACTCTGCCTTGCTGAATACAGAAAAACGTGTCTGTCCATCCATCGTTCTGTCTATCATTCCATGTATCTATCTGTCATAGACATCCATCTGTTTGTCTGTCTGTCTGTCTGTATATCATTCTGCCATCCATATGTGGATAGACATATGTATAGATATGTCTATGATTTTATATATTTAATCAATTTAATCAAATAGATACCACATGCTTTCATGTGGCTTAAAGAATTGTTATGAATAACAGTCAGAACTGAAATGAACTGTATGAAAATCATACAGTGTTTAAACAGGAGTTTTGTTGACACCATTAAACACAAGTAGAGAGTAAATAAAAGTGTCAGCTGACAGCCATATCTTAAGAATAAACACACATTCTTCCAGTAGATGGACGAAGAAACATCCTGCACACCTCTGTTGGTTTTTTCGCCTCGTCTCATGATCTGACTGCCATTTCTGCATGTCTGCAAATAAAAATAGAAAATAAACTTACTTCCCTTTTCTGATGACTATTTTAAACAGCAAATTATAGCCTTAGTCACTGCTGTGGGTGAAAAAGCGTTAGCATTTTTGCAAGAAAAGCAATGGTGATTTTGAAAATGTATGCATGAGTAGTCTGTGCACTGGTTCTATTATGTCATATTTGTGTCAGAAGTCAGTTTAAATTCAGTTAAGACTTTTAATAAATATAGGTATTTCAGAGAGGATGGAGATGAGTGATTGAGTAGACGTGTGTGTGCGTGTATAGGTGTACATGTTACACAATGTGTCAGAAAGAAGGTTGCTATGCAGGTTTTTCAAGTTGTCTCAGAGTTGTACTCTCCATTCCTCAACTGAAGAACTTGTCAGCACTTTTTACCCCTCCAACCCCCTTTCTCTATAAGTTTCTTGAGGGATTACTGTGCAGACTTCTTTCAAAAGTTTCATGGTGAGATTGAGCCTCTGGATTGGCACCCTGCTTGTGTATCAGTGTTCTTTAGTGGATGGAAACCAGTGCTATATGCTCAGTCACATATGTCTTGATTGTGTTGAGTTCCAAAGCTCTCCCCTAGAGCTCTTTTTTTTTAATTCCAGAGAGAGGCCCAGTTCAACTATGAGTGTGCGTGTGTAATGATTCTGGAAGGAGTCCAATTTGCCGGAGAGCGTGTGAATGCAATGGAGCTGTGCCAGAGAGTTCAGTGCAGTAGATGAGTTGTTACTGGAAGGCTTTTGTTCTGGGTTCCACTAGAGAAAAGCCCTTTACAGGAGTCAGCCAGTCAAAATGGCAGAAGGGAGAAAGGAGAGGAGGGAAAAAAACCCCCAAATGTCCTACTTGTGAGAACGATCTATTATCGAGGACTTCACTAACAGCCTTTAAGATTCAGCTGAGATACCACTGTCATTAAGATATGTGTTCCTGTCCGTAATAAGCTGAAATTACCTCAAGCAGTTTTCTAGGAACTGTGGCTTGCTTTGGGATCTCAGAACTAATAATGCCCCTAGTCATTGTAATTCAGACACCTGTGTTTTAATGCAATATAGGCACATCACAATTAACAGATAAGATAATAATATATATGGGTAGAATAAAAAAAAAAAAAAAAACACTTAAGTGGCACTTTAATATATAAATACAATCTCACAATTTTCATTATTAATATCATTATAATGTTTTTTTTAAATCACGTCCCCCTGACCCATACTTACCTCCATAATAATTATATGTGATTATTTGCAATTACTTTGACCAAACTGGTCCCAAGGTGATTTTTAGGATGGTGTAAGTGTCAAAATACTTCTTGGGGCCACTGCCCATACTGTATATGATCTCTGGAACAGGAAATCGTTGGAGAAAGAGCTCTTGACGGTTGTGGAAGTGAGGTCAAAGAGTGAGACCTGACCTGTGACACACTAATGAAGTTAAGGGAAAAGGTCTGTAGGATGTTGTCCTAGTGTCACTCAACAGCTAACTGGTTATGGCTCCTATGTAAAAACCTATTCTTATTATCCGCACTTGTAAAACTGTGTTTATTTACAAATTTACAGACACACTGATGCCAAGGAGGTCTGTAATACCTAATCTAAGTTATAAACTATAGTGTAAGCTATATGATTGGATAATAATAATAATAATAATAATAATAATATTATTATTTATATATATATATATATATATATATATATATATATGCATTCTATACATGTATTCAGTTAGAATTAGGGGTTAGGAGTAGTCGGTAGCTATGTGATTAAAGTTGATTCAACGTTGACTAAACGCTGATGATGTCATTAATAAAAACAAAAGAGAAGGGAATGCTTTGCAACATGCCACAATTTAAAACCATAGGCTAAAGTTTTTGAACAACCTTTGATGTTGGCTTGAGAAGCCTGAACCTCAAGCCGAGAGTCACCTTGTGCACAGCTGCAGCATATATCAGAATGCTGCCCACAAGGCTATTGCTCCTCATATGTCTATGGGTCATTATATTTCTTACAGATTTCTGCTCGTTCTAAATCAGATACAGATAAAAGTAGCACAGTAAGATTACATTCATTTAAATGCATTAGTGAGAGAGACTGAGTGTGTGAATTAGTCCTACCTGTCTGTGCAGTGTCTCTACTAAGAGTGAGCTGTGGTTTTTAGTTACTTCAAAAACACAAAGAAATTTATATACATTTTTCTGTTTTTAAGCTATTTTATTGATAAATTACAGGACAGTAAGTTTCTATGCGCCTGAATGTTTCTGTGTGTGCGCGATCTACTGTCTGTGTGTGTGTGCACGTTACAATGTAGCAGCACATTAGTTTAGAACAGCAGTTAACTTTCCTGTATAATAAACTGTGTAAAACGTGCATTCACCCGATCAATGTTGAGTATCCAGATGGTATAAACAAACATTACTGGTAACACTTTACAATAAGGTTGTATTAGTTAACATTAGTTAATGCATTAGTTAACATGAACTAACCATGAACAACACCTCTGTTCAGCATTAGTTAAAATTTGTTAACATTAGTTAATAAAAATACAGCTGTTCATGTTAGTTCACAGTGCATTAACTAATGTTAACAAAATTTTAATAATGCATTAGTAAATGTTGAAATTAACACTAACAAAGATAAATAAATGCTTTATAAGTGCAGTTCATTATTAGTTCATGGTAACTAATGTAGTTAACTAATGTTAACTAATGAACCTTATTGTAATGTGTTACCACATAACTTGTGGAGTGCTTTTGGAGTATGTATTTATTTGTCATTTTAACTGATGGAAACTGAGCATAAAAGTGGACTTCAAAGATTTCTTATCCTGTGGTCCCCTCTATAGGACAGCATTAGTATTACAGCCAATGTAAATCTATGGGATTTTTAGAGTTTTTATCGTAATTTATACGCAAAGTCCGATCAGTTATAAAAGATACAGCACACTTAAGGCCCTGAACACACAGAGACGCATTTAGCTGTATACATGAAAGATTTTGTATCGTATCGCCTAGGGATGCACCGATCCGATACTCAGTATCGGTATCGGCTCCGATACGGCCATTATTTGCCATATCGGTTAATGGTCAGACAGGACCAATCCAAATCCGATACTGTGCGTATACTATTCTGTGTTATTGTTAAGCCCCAGTGCCCCACAAAAGGCACAACAACATTATAAAGCATCATTAACGCTTTGTGCACTATATTAAGTGTTCTGAAGCCATTCCATAGTTTAATGTGAGGTACAGATGAATATTTAAGTTATTAAATTCAAGTTCACGTGAATGCTTCCCTCCGCTGCAGCTGTCAGTCATTCTCCATTCAGCTTTCAAACTGCGAGTCGCGTTCGGTTACGACAGTCAACACGATGAAACTCTCTTCAAGATGATTCAATGTTCCTGTTATTATACTTGATCTGTAGATAAAGGTCTATGGTTTCGTATAAAATGACTTTATCTGGCTGAAGTTTATTGCTGTTTCTAAATCGTGTTACTTTCTACCGGGTGTCTGTTAGATCACAACACTGGACTAGAGATTGTATTGTTCTTCACACGCACGGTAACTGAAAATTTAAACTGTTAAAAGAAAAGGCTCAATAAAATATTGCATAGATATATACACTACGTATTGATATCTCTTCCCTTTGTGTTTTGAACTTTTCAATGCGGACGGAGCGCTGCGCGCTGTGACTCCATGTTGCTTCAAACGCATCATTGTGCGCTCGGGATGCGCATACGCGCTTTGTGCCGCTCTGTAATGGAGCCTTTCGTATTATAATACTTTTGCGCAATGAAAGATTATTAATAGCCTTTCTTGTTCTGCCCTATCTATAATATGTTGCTGCGTCATTAAAAAGCTGCGCTATACATTTAAAATAAATGTCTTTTAATTTCTTAGTATATAGGCCCTATTTCTATAAATATTTTTACTTGTTTTTCATTAATGTATTTTACAACAATGTGTAACATTTTACCAGATTTAGTGCTACACTTATTCACTTTTATTTGTTCCCCACTAAATGTTTAGATTTTATACAATTATTGTGCACTCATGATTTTTCTATTTTATAGTAGTATTTTTGTCATAGATTGTGATTTATATATTTTTTTTTAAATTTGTTGTTTTTCTTTATAATGAAGTTGTCTGTATTTAGTAGATTTTAGTTTAACACACAAAAGCGTGATTATCAGTTCAACACACTGAGGTATAGAAATTCTACATTGATTTTTTTAAACAACTGCGCTGATATCGGATTGGTATCAGTATCGGCCGATACTCAGAATTTTTGGGATCGGATCGGTTCTGAAAAAATGGTATCGGTGTATCCCTAGTATCGCCGTTTCGTCCAGACGGATCCAGCGTTTTGGGAGCCTGAAACTATTATTTTTTGAAACCGGATCCCAGAGTGGATAAATCTGAAAAACGACACCCTTGCGTTTTTGTGTGTACAGCCAATCCGTATATTTTGTGAAACGATGATGTCATCACCCCACATCTCAGGCATGCTCCATTTCTTCTTCTTCTCCATTTTTAGTCAATCTCTGTGGCAGAATTACAGCGCCACATACTGGTCTGGAATGTATACTACATCGTTTTGTGTCGGTTTCAGTGGTTTCGTGTGTACGCAGATATTTCTTGAGAGGAAGAAAAAAGCTCTGGCTTTGTGTGGATGTGGCAGAACAGTCTGAAGGTCTTTTATGCAGAAGAGAGCGAAGCATAAAAGTCGACAAGTCGACTAGTCTGTGCAACTCCTAGTCAAAATATGTTAGAATATGCAACTACTTTTGAATGGCTGACAGCGCAGAAAAGCTTTTTTGCTGGTAGATTGTATAATTACGACATCTACCAGAAGGGGTTAAGAGGACCACGCTAACCAGGCAAACCTTGACCCCTTGAATACGGCGCAGGGGATTGTCATATATCTCTGTGAAAGGAAAATGTGAGGGCGAAAGAGAAAGTGTGGAGGGGGAGGGTGGAAATCAATAGACAGACACAGCTCAGAGGACATGTCTGTGAGATGTGTTTCAGTGTGTTTCGTCATGATGGGGAGCAGCAGCATTAGTGAGCATGTGGTTAAATCTTGTGTGCCTCAGAGAACCAGAACAAAGAGACATGAAGAGAGAAAGAGAGACTGAACAACTAAGTGACAGATCGAAGCCTCCTAAGCCAGTTACACAGAAAGGGGACTGTGCTGTTTAAACCAGCCGTGTCCCAGACACACAAACACCGACCCAAGCACAAGAAAACATGCTCTTGTTTGTTTGTTTGTTTATGAGTTGTTGTTGGGGTTTTTGTTCAACTCAACTGGTGTGTGATTGGCTTGGGACAAAAAACATGTCGTAAAAAGCTTTTCTTGTAGCTTTTTCTGGTTACAGTGTATAGACGAGAAAGCAAAAGAGCAAACGAGTAAGGGAAAAGCACAGAGACGGAGAGGTTGATGTTATGTGTATTCCTGCACGTCTCAATATTTCTATGTTTAGAACTGTAATCTCCTATTTATCCAAACACACGTACACAGCCAAAGTGACCCCAGCCTTAATCATCTAATCAGTCTGGTTTATTTTGAAGGAAGACATTAGCAGGCAGCGCTCTTGACTGTTTTCAATATTATAGAGGTTAAAGGTGCACTCAGCATTTTTTGTTTATGTCGAGGTGGTCTAGATAGCAATTATCTTCGACTGACACTTATTGCTGCACTGCACTGTAGAAATATTTTATTCACAGTCAGCCATGATTCATTCATCCTGCGAGTGAAAGTGTCCAATAAAACGGGGTTATCTAGATAAAGTGAGTAATATTTAGCTGGTCATGTGATCTTTACATGGCGGCCCCCTGTGGTGACCTGCAGAATAAAACTGCTAGGGTGAGGGATAAGATTACATGATTTTTTAAATGATTTTTACGATTTTTTTTTCCACCTAAAATTATCACTTAGTCACCCTCATATTGTTCCAAACAGTGGAACAAAAATTAAATATTTTGAAAAATGTGGGTTTATATATATATATATATATATAGAGAGAGAGAGAGAGAGCCGTCAATCGATTTTTATTACAATTTTTATATTGTAATAATTTCACATTTAATCTCCAAATTAATGTAGTTGTTAGAGCTTTTATATATATTTTTTTTAGCCATTATTATAGGCATTCACCATTATAGTATAATTGAAAGATATAATTTTTAACATTTATTAGGCTTTAAAAAAATATAACTTTTAGTTTAAGTGAACTTAAAATAATCTTCACATAAACCCATTATAATAAATGTCACATTTACCTGTGCCCTTCAATATATCAGGGCTCACTTTTTTCTATTGGCCCAGTCAGACCAGTTCCGATTTTTACTTGCCCTGTCAAAATGCACAAAAAGTAAACTTTGTAAATAGTGCTTTAAGATTTTCAGGTAGGTCTAACAGGTTGGATATACAATATGCAGAAATTAAATATATATTATTCATTTTATTTTTAACTTGCTGTACCTTTTAAGATCAGCTCAGGCTACACAGTTTACACAGAGAGCATGAACTTATCCGAAGTCACACTGCACCAATGATATTGTCCTTTTCCCTCTATCTCCATCAAACACATGCACAGAGCTGTACAGAGGCTTTAAAACTGCAAGCAAAGCAAAAGCTCAATTGGTATAAGAGCCAAAGGAATGGATTTCTACATTATTTAGATTGATATTTAGTACTTGTGGGTAAAACTCCCATGAGATTATCCCCAGCTGACTGTGCATGTGTGATATAACTCAGAAGTAGGTCACCTGGTCACAGAACAAGCGTTTTGTTTAAAGACCGAGCGTTGCTGTCTAGATATGTGTGACACAATGTGCGAATACATGCACGTGCAACATGCAGAGTGTATTTTTGTTTGTGTGTGTCACATCAGCAGAAACAGGAAATCATGCGGCCCAAAAGTCAAGGCAGCAGGAACTGGGGGGGGGTAAGAATTGCTGGTATAGCAGAAAACCCTGTGAAACACTCTCTGCTGCAACGCTAATTTCTTTGTCTCTTTTTTTTTAGGTTCGTTGAGACCCTCATGAATTATACGTCCCTGTAGTGCAGGCGTTACTGTAAATGATCGTCATGGGGTGATATTCAATAGTGTTGCATGTAGAGGTGCGATAAAGCCGTACTGCCTTGCTATCTAGTTTTTGCAGGAAAATGTGTGTGGGGGTGCTGGCTCTCCTTACTCTGCAGAGCTCAGCAAAGTAAAATGCAACACAAGCACACACACAAATATTGAAAAATATTTCAACACAAGCACACACACAGACACACAATATAATAGTACCTCTGGTTACTGTGGGCTAAAAGTTGAAATCAGGGTCACCTAAATTGCATCTGAAATTGCTCCCTATTCCAGCTACTTTGTAGTGAATTCTGAATGAACAACTTCATTTTCTATATAGTTATATACATATTTTATGTAAATGATGAGCTTGGATTTATACCGTACAGCCAATGTACATTTACCTGCTATATTTTCTGTTATCCAAAGCGAGGGGATGATATGACAAAAACTTGTTGTAATTGAAATGTAATTGTGATTGGATGAGTCATATCCACAGCCATTGTAAAACAGCCGATATTCATATTGTGACTGCACAGTGGAATTTTATAATATGTGGCAAAATGTCATGTTGCATAAGGGCTTTGTCATCTTGAGTTATCTTGACTTGTTTTTGGACACGTTCTGCTCTGCATTTTGCATTGCGCCATGTTTCTATGTCTCTCTCATGTGTAAATAATAACAGGCCTCCCCACTGAATAGTGAATAAGTGAGTGATTTCAGACATTTTGATTGCTAATTACCCAGTCTTAAACAACAATCCACTTCAACACCAATTCATGAAATTCATGTAGGCATACAATGAAATTGTAAAACCAAATGAAACACAGGCTTCCCCTTGAGCAAGCTGCACCCTTGTGATCATAGCTAGAAAAGCCGCAGTGTATACACACTCAAACACACAAACACCCACAACAAAATAAAAAAGAACACAGGGCCTTTTTTTAAATCCAGCCCAGATGTGCACAAGAGCGACAAACATTCGCATAGAGACGGAGCCAAACATTGATAAAGATGTTTTTAGTTACTCCCGAGAGCCACAGTAAATGTAACGACAACAGCCACTATGAACAAATTCATTATTAGAATATTAGAGCAGAATTAAAGAAAACCTGTTCCATTATGAGTCTGTGTTAAATTACTCTACATTTCCCATATTCAGTCAGTGAATCATCCCAACAGTGTCACGCAATACTGTGCATGTGACAATTTAACAGAGGCAAACCTTTGAAACCAATTATTATTCACTAAAATGTCACAAGCGCTGTCTGCCATTTATAATGGGGTAAATATAGCAGCTGTAGTCGTCCAAATACGTGTTCGATACATGCTGCTTGCATTTTGCTAGACAAACAGTTTCCAGGAACGATAAAGTGAGAACCAAATACAGCAATGATTGAGAACAGATTTGTTGGAGCCATGAGGGCTTGTTTTATTGCTTTACAGAAAAAAAAACCCTCTCTATTATAACATTCAGAAAAAGAATTCTAACTTATACTAGCAGACCTGTCTGGCAAAGACGTGAATAAATAGGTCCCTCCTCTATCAATTTGGCTAGGTTAACCTGGGACATCAAGGGACACAGTGTTCCAAATTGCAGCTAAAAATATCACGTGTGGCTGATGTCTGTTCAGTGTTGTTTATCTGTTGAGTAGGTCGTGGGTCTTTCATATTCCAAGAGAAATGCCAAAGAGGGTGTGGACCAAGAGGTTGGACATGTGGGAAGCGAGTTGAGCAGCGGAGAGAAGTACATGATAGACGCGCATTGTAAGGAATGTCACACATGCTTGTGTGAGGAGTTTACAAGAGGATGAACTTTAAAATCCAAAGGCCAGGAATACGTTTCTCATTGGTTTGATAGTCAACTTTCCCTTTTTTGTCCCTCTTTTACATTTCTATACTTTGCGTAGCCTGTGTAGTCCATCATCCTAAATAGCTGAGCTTTAGATGTGGTCCAGACAATTCTCTCAGTCATTCATCACCACCTGACAGGAAGGGCACATTTAGTACTTCCTGATTAGAGAGAGGGTGTAATCTTCTCCACTGGACTGGTTACATGCAGTTTTGAAACTGTGTACAGTTTGTACTTCAGAATACTTTTTGTCAATTATTTGGGTTTTAATACAGAAATAATGAATAAATATTCATTATTTATAAAAAAAATATATATATTTTTAAAAAGTACATAGCTAGACCATCCCTTTTAACAATGCTCAGTTAGACCTTTGTGGACTTCAGAGGCATGTCCTTTGAATTCCACATCCTTCGAGAATGGAATCCTTCAATGTGGAATTCAGCCTCTGAATTGAGACACGACTAAACAAGGCAAATTAGCGTGAGAACAAGTCCAAAAAAGCGCAGTTGGGAGTGGGAAGTTCTGCGTGTGATCTACTGACGACACGCAAATTAAAGAACACAGACGCAGCCGGATCATTTCCATAATGACCAATGCAATGTACCAGTTAGCGTCTGGTTTAAAACATCCTTTTTTTGGGCGGTAAATAATGGGGCAAATACCAGTAAATTGACGAGCGCAAACCTTAGTAAATCAATTTTCATGATTCATTTAAATACTCTCCTCCCATAAATTTTACGTCTGAAAGGGAAACTCCTACAAATGCATATGCAATAAGGTCAGCCGCAAAAATAATCGTCCACGCCTTTTCAGCGCACAATTTTCCCTGTCTTTATTAAATCCTGACAGTAGTTTAACACCAAAAGAGGGTTTGCGTTGGCGCAAGCTGTTAGTAAATCTGGCCCCTAGTGTTATTTTAGTATAATTGAGATAATATTATAGTTTTAATTTTCAGTTTTACAATTTGAATTTTTATTAAAATTTTAGTTAAAGTTTTAGTAATTTTGTTGTTTTTGTAATTTTTATTATTTTTTAAATGTCTATATAGTTTTTATCTATTTTATCTATTTTACTAATACATCAAATTAAACAAAATTAAAATGATGTAATGATGTATAAATGTAGCTGAAATAAAATAAGTTCAAGTAATATATTTTATTGTTTCAGTTAACGTTTTTCTCATGTTTTTAGGGTTTTAGTTAACTACAATAACCTGTTATATACATCACATAAACCATCAGTTTATGAACAAATTAAAGGAACTGAAGAATAATTATAATGGTATAAAAGAAATATTAAAAACTTGGTTTAAATCCTTCTTATTTTCTTTACGGCCACCCTTCCTTCCTTTTTTTCTTATTTTCCACCTCCATTGTATTTGTTTAGAGTTGAACAGATGGGATTTGTGGTTCTTTGGCACATGACACAGCCTGATAATAGGACTAACTGTACCCAAGACACAGATAATGTTGTCCTAAGATACTCCATGCCACCTAATACTATTACTACACGAGCACTTCTGTGACATCTCATTGAGTCAGTGGCTGTGACATGCTAATGACAGTGGTTGCCAAGCTCTTAAATGTGTTAAAACGTCAGAGAGTGAGCATGTTTATATGAATATTTGTGTTTGCAAACTATAAATACTCGGCTGAAATGTGAAGAAATCGGTCAGGAGTGATTGTGTATGTTTGCTGGACAGCACAGGTGACACATACTGACCTACAGTGAGGTCAGCTATGCAATGGGGCATGTTTGTGTACGCCTGTATATAAACGCTGTGATTGGCTAAACAGAGTAGGCTGGGAAGGCCACCACCCCCTGGATCTGAAGTCCCAGAATAAACAAGGAGGTCTTTGAACATGCCACATTATGCAATGTGCTCACAACACACACATACCCTGCTTAGGCACTCTTACATGCTTAAGATGCTTTGTGCTGTTCATGTTTTGGAAACATGCGCTCTAATTATTAGTTCTGGGCAAATCTCTGAAAGGAAAGAATAAACATTCCCATAGATTTGCATGGAGTTATGTAATTGTTTCTAGCTGGTTAATCATGCATGACCTGCACAATAACACTTTATAATACACACAATAACACAAATAATTACTTTAATTGATGTGTTTTGTACTTTTAGTAAGCTAAAGAAATTCATATATGGTTGGCTGGGATGTATGGACCTCAAAAGTAACAGAAGAATAAAAGAAGAAAGAGAAAACACAGAATGTACTTTCAGAGAGAACTGGATCCCCACTCCACATGCAGTCCCCTACAGTTCTCAGCCGATTCATATACAAACACACACACTCTCTCTCACTCTCTCTCTCTCTCTCTCTCTCTCTCACTCACTCTCTCTCACACACACACACACACGCACGCACGCACGCACGCACACACACACTCACTCGATCACTCACTCACACACTTTTGAACAAGATGCACGCACACAAAAAGAGAGATGTCCTGTGCTGGCTGGAAACCGCACATTTTGGTTGGATGGAATGGAATGTTCTCTCTTTCTCTCCAGCAGTCAAGGCAGCTGGGAAAGGGATGAGGCGAGAGTGGGAGGGTGCGGGTGCGGGTCAGTGTACTTGGACCGTGTATGTTTGCATGCTTGCATTTCTGTATAAACTGCCTTTCTCTTCACCTTTGCGGTGTCAGCGACAGTTTTAAGCTGGTCAAAGAAATCCCTAAAGAATATTTTTGTTGACGAGGAGCTTTTTGGTATCATCAACAATAACGAAGATTATATATATATATATATATATATATAAATAAAAAATAAAATCACACATACATACAATGTATAGAATATATATATATATTTCAAATAAAAGCTATTCTTTTCATCAAATTTTTTAAAATGAATTTCACTGTTTCTACAACATTAAGCAGCACAACTGTTTTCAACATTGATAATAATAAGAAATGTTTCTTGAGCAGCAAATCAGCATATTAGAATGGTTTCTGAAGGATCATGTGAAAACTAGTGTAATAACTACTGCTGAAAATTTACCTTTGCCATTACAGGAATAAATTACATCTTAAAATATATTAAAACAGAGAACTGTTATTTTTAATTGTAATAATATTACTGTTCTTTACTTATTTGTATATTTTTGATTAAATAGATGCAGCATAAATTGAGCATAAGAGATTTAAATTCTTACTGGCTCCAAACTTTTGAACAGTAGTGTTTATATAAAAGATAAACAATTATTGTAAACACTGACTTATTCACAAGACAAAATATTGACTATTATACATGTTGGTCATGAAAAGACTATGAGTAAAACAAAAATGGTGTAAAAATGATCTAAAATCAATAATCGGTCTCAATTCTAAACTGCTCAAGTGTCTTGATCTCCCTCCCTCTTAAACTCTCTTTAACTTGTTTTGTCTTTTTCTAACTCTCTTCTGGTCTGACCCTTCCTAAAAACATAAACACTAGACTTTGAATGTTTTCGTTCCCTTTTGGACACAAACATAAAAGCACACATGGACCAAATACTCAGAAGGCCAGTACTTGGGTTTGCTAAGAAATAAGATTTATTCCTGCAGATTTCTGGAAACGCAACATTTTTATGTGTACACAGACACACACACACTGCCCTCCATACTCTGTATGTCATTGAAAGTCAACCGCAGTGAAATGCTCCGCTGCCAAAACCATATTAACACAATGGCTCTGCCTTGAGTTACTGCAGTAAGTGTGTGCTCCTGCTGCTGAAATAATGGTGTGTATGTGTGTGACAGAGAGAGGGAAGGACTTCATCGGTTGCAAGAGTTAGGTTCCATCCATCCATCCATCCATCCATCAATCCATCCATCCTTTTTTATTCTTTTTATCCTTTACAATATTTATTTATTCATTTTAGCTATTGTCCAGCCCTAGCCCAACATTAGGACAAACCTACATTTATATTGTCTCAATATTTAAAACGTACCTTTAATCAATATAATTTTGTTCTTTCTAACTCTTTCGTAAGGGTTGGCAGGTTTATTTCACTGTGGTTTTGGTTTAGTTGATTTGTGGGCAAATGCCTGCTGGTTATAGGTTTGTATAGTCACTGGCTTCCTGACATCACAAAAATTACCAGCCAGAGCGCAATAACATTCACAGAGAGCACCAGATAACCAAAACACATCTCTCAGAAGAAGAATGTGAGCAAAGCCGTAGTTGCGTGTGTGTGCATTGCGTGGCTGCTGACATTGATGGATTGTTACCACATGTTGCTGACGGACAAAAAGGTCTCTGTGTTCCAAAGAGATCCAGTGTGCAGCTGGGCACTCAGTTAACAGCCTCTCCGACACACGTGTGCTGAGAGATCATACTGTACACATCACACTGACTATTTAAACGAAATGGGTTTAATTTAAACAACAGGTGTAAACTGGTTTTGTTTTAGCTTTTGTAATCTTTTTTAAATGGTTACTGTTCCATTAGTTTCAGGCTGAAAGGCTGAGCTTTGCAGATTAAGTGTGGGTATGTGTTTTCTGACTGAGAGTATAAATATAGGGTTTACAGGGTGTGTGCTCTGCACTTGTGCATCTCATAGTTTGTGGAGCATAGTTAGCATTTTATTGAGAGTATTATGTGTATGGATACTGTTATGTTTGAGCCGGGGGCTTCCTCCACAAATATCTCATGTAGGGGGATATAAATACAAACCTACCGGACCTATGCTATATACTACGGTATATTTTATGGTAGTTCAAGGGCAGTGGAGCTGCTATGAGTCAACTCTGAAAAGTCAACCACAGACTGATACTCTGACAACCAAAACACGCATAGGCACTCAATAAACACTTATTAAGGTCCTCTCCTGAGGGCCTTACCTAGAGCAGGATTACGCAATAAGTGAAAGTTAAAAGAAGCAATTGAAATAAGGGAGGTATATGCTTGGAAAGACAGGAGAAAATGTACTGCATTTGGTGTAAATGGCACAGGTTTGTTTTTGGTGTCAGTGCCACAAGTTTGTTTCGAGCTGCCAAGCAAGCGGAGGAAGAAAATGAATTGGTTTTAATGACTTCATTCACAACATTCTGCTCCATTGAGGTTTTAGTCATACCCTTACGCCTCTTTTCCCTCACACACAAACATTATGTCATTAATCTCTGGAGGGACTTGGCACTGTAAACACCGGTATCCGTGGTATCGCTCATCATAGCTCAACACACACACGCATCTCGTGAGTCATAAGACGGGGTACTTCAGTTTAGAAACATGCTAATCAACATGAATCAAGCACTGTATCTCTGATAGTTATAAATAATAAGGCATGTTATATACTAGAATGTATATCATTTAAATATTTAGCATTTATTGACTTCTGTATATCCCACTGCAGCCTACTGCATTATTGAGGGGAAAAAGATAATGTTTTAGAAACGTAACCTGTCTGTTCTGCCAAGGTTACCGGCTGTAAAACATTTCCTCTGCTAAGTTACTATAGTTACACAGCACATTGTGCTTTTTTAACCTCTCGAGATCTCATTGTACTTGTAATACACAATGGCATCTATTTTTCACTAGTTTCCTATTCATAAGCACTAAAAAGTTAGGTTGGAGAATTATGTGAGTCTCTGGTATGTTAGATCAATTGTCTGTATGATCTATATAGAGCTTTACTAGAGATGCACCGATTACAATTTTCTTGACCGATTCAGATTTCCGTTTTTTTTTTTGTAAGTGTGACCTGCCGATACCGATTTTTGCCAATTCCGATTTTCTTACTAAGAACTATAATTGACCGCATATACAAACAAAAATCAACAAAAAAAATTCATAAAAAAACCACAAGTAAAAAGTCAGTAATAAAATAAGAACAAATAAACAAATTGCAAACAACAGCACAAATAAATGCAATAGAATAAAGAGAGATATGAAATAAACACAGCTTTGAGTTTTTCAGGTGGGTCTAACAGTAGGTTATTATTCAGGTAAGAAATACAGAAATTACAGTAATCAAATGTAAAATAACACTGGATAGTCTTCACTGTAAAAAAATAAGTACAGATTAATGCTTACAATCAAAGTTACAAAAGTTATTCAGTCAAGAGCAGAGTGATTTTCTCTTTGTCTTTTGTTCTTTGATTAACATGACAGACAGCAGCAGGAATATTAGACTGCTGTCACTTTAAGAGTTTATGCACGGATCCAATATACTGTTACACAACATGTTATTTTTTACATGTTATTTTCTCAACTATTTACGTTCCAAAACTGACTGCGTTTAACTGAATACTCGCCAAGACGGACATATTTGTGTGTATTTGACCATTTAAGCGTAGTAAGCCACTCATTTTGGTACTTGCAACTCAAAAGCTGTTTGAGATGCGGCTTTATGGTGTGAGTGCGAAACCTGAGGGAATTAGTCAAATTATGCGCAATACAAGCACTATTTAACTGGTGCGAATGAGATGAGTGAGTGAGAGGAGGTGGGTGTGTGTCACTTCGCGTTGGAGAGAAGAAAGCGAGAACGCACAGCTGACGTTATTGCCTGTGTCGCTGGCAACAAAACAGAACGGCTCGGAAAGATGTGAGATTGACCGGCCACTCACCGGTCCTGGCCGAGTATGCGGAAATTAGGCTGATTCCAGTCCCTGTCCGGTCGATTGGTGCATCTCTAATCTTTGCATCTTTTCTCAATAAAGCTGACTTGAGACACTAGTAGTTTTCACTGTGCACAAAATTGTGTAAATATGTACTAGGGATATCACGGTGAGAATTGTGGGGGATCGTTGGACGTTGTGGGGGATCGTTTTTGAATGCACGCTCGCTTTTCACTTTTGCTTTTAAATTCACAATCACGCATACTGTGTGTATATAGGCCTATAATATGCGGGGTATTGAAATCACTTTTGAATGCGCGCTTGCTTTTTTACTTTAGCTTTCAATTTTGTGAGCACATGTACTCTATGTATAGGGAGCGGCGTACTGACTGCACATTTTACAGGATATTTGTCAATGACACTCAGGATATGTTGCGCACCAAATTCTCCGTCATAGTCTTGTCAGTCATTGCTCCTTACTCTCGTCACGTGGTGAAATCTGACTCCTGCTATGGAGCATAGCAGACACTTTGTTTATAGTAGCTTCTGTTGTCCAACTGAACTAAATGGTTTTTATTTCTAAAATAAAATTACAGTGGGGGTGGTGGTAATGTAATCAGTGTACGGCCGTGTAACTACTGTGTAACTACCGCAGCAAACTAAATATGTACACGAGATAAATATACATATAGTGTGTGTGTGTGTAGTATGTATATGTGATGGAATGATTTCTAACCACCTGTTTTCTCTGGTCTCTCTCTTTCTAGAACTCCATCCGGCATAACCTGTCCTTGCATAGCCGTTTCATCCGTGTACAGAATGAGGGAACTGGAAAGAGCTCATGGTGGATGATCAATCCTGAAGGGGGGCGGGGAGGTAAAGCGCCAAGGCGACGTGCTGTCTCCATGGACAATGGTAACAAATACACCAAGACTGCACGTGGGCGTGCGGCCAAGAAAAAGGCAGCACTGCAGGCTGCCCAGGAGGGTTCGCTGGAGAACGTATCTGCTGGTGGTCTGTCCAAGTGGCCAGGAAGTCCCACTTCCCGGAGCAGCGATGAACTGGAATCCTGTTGGACTGACTTCCGCTCGCGAACTAACTCCAATGCTAGCACCCTGAGTGGCCGTCTGTCGCCTATTCTGGCCAATCCAGAGCTTGATGATGTCCCAGACGGCCCACCTCTGTCCCCAATGCTCTACTCCAGCCCCAGCAGTCTTTCACCTCCCTCATCATCTTCATCAAACTCCAAAACGTGCCCGGCAGAACTTCCAGGGCTAGCTGACCTGACTGGCACAATGAATCTCAATGAGGCTGACAACCTAATGGTCGATCTGTTGGACAACATCGCTACACAAGTGCAGGTTGTTCAAGGGTCTTCTACTTTCAGTTTTGGCTCCAAGAGCACTGCTTCACCCCCAAGCTCCTCATCATCCCAAACTGTGAGCAACAACACCGGAGGATTCAGTAACCCCATTTTTGGGCCTACACCAGGAGGCCTGCGTCAGGCGCCCATGCAGACCATCCAGGAAAACAAGCAAACGTCATTTTCTAGTGTTTCTTGTTTTGGAAACTCACTTCAGGAGCTGCTGAATTCTGATTCACTGGTCTCACACAGTCATAGTGACGTTATGATGACACAGTCAGACCCACTTATATCACAGGCCAGCACTGCCGTCACCTCTCAAAACTCCCGTCTTCGCAATGGCCTCATGCTTCGTAATGATCCCATGATGTCATCATTCAGTTCTGTGCTCAATGGGCGAAGCGGCCACCTCCAGAACAAACAACACCATCAGGGGTCCAATTCCCAGGGTGCTTTGCGTTCCCTCTCCAACAACAGGGCGCAAAGTCTAGTTAATGATGCTAATAATTTAGTCTCCGCAAAGCAGCACCTCCAGCCACAGCCCTCCATGTTGATGACCGAGACATCGCTTTACTCTGGCCTGAATGGAAGTAACGGGGTAGGGATCTGTCACCCCTCAGGAACAGATCGTTTCCCCTCAGACTTAGACCTGGACATGTTTAACGGCAGTCTGGATTGTGATGTGGATTCCATAATCCGCTCTGAACTAATGGACTCTGATGGACTGGATTTTAACTTTGATGCATTGGTGCAAAACGCTGTTAGTCTGAACCCTGTGGGAAACTTCACTGGGACAAAACAGTCCAATCAAAGTTGGGTGCCTGGTTGATGGCAGTCGCTTAGGTGAGCCAAAATACTGTTTATAAACATAGCTGTCCATGCCATGGTGAAACAAAAAGACAAATAGATAAAGACCAACATAAATAAAAAAAAAAGAGTTTCAATATAGTTTTAGGAAATAAACATTTTGTAATGGGCCATTCACACAGAACACGTTTTTGCATTTTAAACTTCTTTTAACTTGAGCGCTGCATTTTTAGAACGGTGTGTCATGCGTGAGATGCTGCAAAATATGTGAGTGCAATGGTCAAAGACGTCCGTCTAGCACATATTTACTTAGAAAAACAATGGGAAAGCAGTGCAGTGGAATGCAAAAACACTTTTTGTGTAAACGGCTGCTTATACTGTACAGGATGCGTTTTGTTGATCTTATTACATTTATTTAATACAGCAATACCTTTTTTGTCTTTCTCTTTAGGCTCAGAACTGCAGAGAAAACAAAATAACAACTACAAAAATCCTGCACAAAAAAAACATCCAACAGACTTGAAGTCGATCTTTGCCAAGATTGCTGTCTGCGGCAAGCACTGGATGATATGCCTGTTTACAGGTCCATCTGTAAAAGCAGACCCAGACTATAACGAAAAACTGCCCAATGGAGAAACACAAACTAACAGTGAACTCACAGATCATTATGCAACATTATGCAATGTTTAAAATTATCCCACTGTTAGAGGTGAAGTAATCTAAAAACAAATGTTTAAATAGGCCTGTTGTAGCTTTTCTGTCATAAACTTAGTTTCCTCGGCTGGGGTCTCGCTCTGTTTTCCATCACAATTTTATTAAATGATTCGCTACTTTTGTTATCCTCTAAGCACTAATTGTATAGTCATTGGTCAATATAAGAGTACAACTAAAAGGTGGAGAGTTAACCTGAAAAATTTCAGCACTCAGGTGGAGTAGCTTGACACGGTGCACTTCATCCATTGTTTTTTGTTTTTAATTCACTGTTACCATACAGTAGTTAGTTCCCAATCTGAAATATAGTTGCCTCATAATAATACTTAAGTAATACATTTTTGTGATTGAATATAACCTTATAAGGAGTAATTCATTTGTGTGTACTGTCTGTAACTGTACAAAAAAGTGGTAAAATTGAAAGCTTAGCAGGTGGAGGCGTCTTATTTAGCCAGCAAAGCTATGTTTGGACTTCTCGCATATAAATGTAGCCAAATGTAATGAATAAATAAATAATAACTTGCATCGTGGACATTTCCATGCCATACCAGGTGCTAAATGATCAGTGTTGATCCCTGTCCTTTATTAAGGCCATCTGTGTTTCCCTGGCCACAAGGACATAGCATAATTGATTAGGATTAGTGATTAGCATCATGGCAGCATTCAATGGTGGCTGGGCCTTTCCTCTGGAAGCAATCTTTACTGAGCAAAAAAACAATAAGCTATCTTTTGTACATTTGCCAAATTACTTGAAAATGTAGGAGATGCTGGCAGCCAAAATCACAAAAGACACAGTGAAATTTGGGGACTTTTCTGTCCCTGTATGCAAAATGCATCAATATTGCTCAGGGGAGAGTGGGGTCTCCATTACAACATCAGGGCCTCATCTTGAAGTAACTGCAACCTGGCTGTACACAATTTCAGAAATGTTTTATGAACATTTGTACATGAACAACAGTCTTCTGAAGTAAGGAGATGAAGCAACAGAAATCCATCCTGTGTTGTTGTCAGTTTATTAATGTCTTTATTGTTTTATTGTGCTCAACTATTATCACAAATCATGTACAAATCCTAATGTTCTGTGTTTCTGTCCCTCAGAGAGGGTTACCCTTCACTGCATACTTTCATGTATGCATGCATGTAAGTGTACATATGCATCGTGTGCAATGCATATATATGTATACATACTGCTATACTTATAAAATGTAGTGATAATACAAATATATCTTTCAAAGTCCACGTGTTGAACAAAATAATGTAATTGTTACATGAGGAGTTGAACAGACATGGTTATAGCAGGGGTGTCAAACTAAACGGTACTGTATGCATTTAACTTTTTCAGAGTGCACAGTACATGCACAAGTGAACAAAGTCCAGAATCAATTTTATTCTGCTCTAATAACCAATAATGTGTTGAAACAAAAGGAGAGCAGATGAAATGTAATCATTTCACACACCTTTCAATAAAATGCTTACTAAAATGCTTGCAAATGTGTTAATTAGAGAATAATTATCTAGCATCAGTGACATGAAAAGAGAAGAACATGCAACGGTGTAAAGTTTAGATGTCCTGCTGTAGAAAAAAAAAGAAAATAAATGAGTATAAAACAACTGATATAATATGAATGCTAGTGCGTTTGACACACCTGCTTTACACCATGATTCCACACCCTCTTCTGCTTTCATCATATTCATTTTTCAAACTCACATTGTAACTGAATTGGAAAATCACCCATATAAGACAGCTGAACCTTGTAAATTATTTCAGAGACAATATTCTCACGGTCTCAAAAACTGCCTTGCATGTATTCTTACACCTCTTTCACTGGAAAACACATTTTTCAGATGACCATTTCAGATCCTCCACAGTTTCCACATTTTACCACCCTGATCGTAGCTTTCCTCCCTCACCTCCCTTACCTTTGCTCTTTTACCTCTTATCTTATAGTCATATGGCTTCTCTACTAGATGTTTGTGAGTATTTTTCCTGTGTACTCCATTTTGAATTGTAATCTAGTTTGTATAAGAAATGGTGCGCATGTAAATAAAGCTTGGTTGAGCTATGTTTCCGTTATTGTTTTACGTTACTTTAAAATTTGATCCATTTAAACGTACAACAAGTCCTAACGATGAATTTCTGTTAACTAAAAATCCCCAATAATGATTTGTTGTTTTAATAAAACTTCCATACTCATATAGGGTATTTTGTGGCTTTCATTGGAATTTTGCTTTGCTTTGGCGAAAGGCTATATTCTTTGAAAACTAATATGTTTGTCAAATGTTACATTGAACCTTGGGACATTCCCTATGGTGCAATGACAATATATAAAGCCTCATTTAAACCAGATTAATTGGACTTTGGTACTTTGGTTGTTCAATTTATTTTTTATAGCCTCTGTTCTTTATATACAGTATATCAATAAAAGAGTTCACAAATGGCTTATATATACACACATGTGAAAAGCTTAACAGCCAATAGAGATTGTTGACTGTCCCTCCCTGACAGAGCCATAAGAAATGTCTGGAATCTGTCCCACTGAAACACAGACACACTCACGGGCCATTACACCCAAAGGTCAAGGGTTGTTACATAACTCTAAGGGCAAATCTGTTTTGCCAATACTGTGGATCAGAGGTGTGTGTATGTATGTGTATTCAAGGTGCATTGTTTGCTGTGGGAACAGTATGCCGACTGACTTCAAAGTTAAAAGGTGTTCTTCATCAAAATTCATAGATTTAAATGAAATCTTGTTTTAAGACTCAAAAAAATATTTTTTCCCCCGGTAATTGAAATAAAGCTGACATAAAATATAAATATTAGATGAAACAGCATAAACAAAAATGCTGCCTTTGCAACTAAGTGAAATACATAATTTTAAGCTGTACTAAAGTTTTAGAAGTACTAAAATTACTAAAACAAAAAAATAATAATAATGAAAATTACAAAAGCGCATATCAAGATTACTAAAACAAATAAATACTATAATAGTAAATAAATAATACTAAAATAACATTAGTAAGACCAAATAATGCATGCCATGGTGTCAGTATGCTGTGTACAGTAAAAATAGTCAAAATGAGCCTCAAAACCACAAAATCACTCTCTTAAAGGCATAGTTCACCCAAAAATAAAAATTAGCCCATGATTTACTTACCCTCAAGTCATCCTAGGTGTATATGACATTCTTCTTTCAGACGAATACAATCAGAGTTAAAAGGCCTTCTGAAGCGAAGCGTTGCATTTGTGTAAGAAAAATAGCCATATTTAAAACTTTACAAACTGTAATCTCTAACTTCTAGGACGCTCCGGTAAGAATATGCTAGTTCTCACGATAACCAAGTTTTGTTTTGCTCTATCCTCTGCGCTTCTGCGTTCGTCACTGGAACTTACGCTACGCCTGCGTCCTACGTCATACGCTGGAACGCCAGTCTCTCGTGAACACGTGTACGATAGTTAGCGGAAGTTAGAGATTACAGTTTGTAAAGTTTTAAATATGGATTTTTTTCTTACACAAACGCACCACTTCGCTTCAGAAGGCTTTTATTAACTCCCCGGAGCCGTGTGGAGCACTTTTATGATGGATAGATGCACTTTTATGGACTTCAAAACAGAAACAGACATTCACTGTCATTATAAAGCTTGGAAGAGCCAGGACATTTTTTAATATAACTCCAATTGTATTCGTCTGAAAAAAGAATGTCATATACACCTAGGATGACTTGAGGGTAAGTAAATCATGGGCTTATTTTCATTTTTGGGTGAACTATCCCTTTAAGACATACTTTGTGATATTTCTGTCCCTCTCACGTGTGAGCAGGAAAATATCTATGATGACAGATAAGTAACAGTATGAGCAATTAGGTGTGTATGGCATAAGGTGTTTTATAATTTTTGTGTGTACACAACAAATAATGCAGGCTAAAAAGGGCTAATGGGCATTTACATTGTGAATCATGTGCATGTCATGAATGCCTTAACCTCTGACTCCTCAGGTGAGGCCAGACCTGTCAGTTCTGTGGTCTGACTGGTCAAACTGTGTGAGGAGAGATTGATGACATGGGGATTCGAGAACTGGGCTGTGGTGTGGTGATGTCATAGCTGAAGGGATAGTGTGACATGGTAAATGAGAGACAGAGAAAAAAAGAGAGAGAGAGCCTGACTGTGTGTGAGGGATCTCAGGTTCACTATCCATTAGGCAGTAGAATACAATCTGCCTCAAAGCAATGTGACGTATAGCATTCTAGGATTTGTGAATAAAAAAAACCTTAGGCTTTGTCACACACAAACAGAACAGAAGCAGAAGCATGGAACAGGATGGTCAACTAGTCATCAAACAGCCAATGAGTCAATTAGTGATTAGTGCAGATGACTTTCTTTTTTCTTCTTTGGTGATTGTGTCACATCACGTGTTTCAAAGCACTATGCTAAGTCTATGCTGAGTGACAGTCTCCAGAACCATCTAGGGAAAAAAGTGCTGCATGGGCAAATTACTACAGGGTGGAAAGGGGTTTGTACAATGAAATATTGCAGCAAGATTACAAAGATTACGTCTCTATATCAAACCAATTTACAGCCATCAAAGTGCCGCATCTGTAATAAATTCACTGCTTCAGTATATTTCAAGACAATTACTGTCAGGCTTCAAATGCATGCTGTACAATCTTCCCAATTTCCTATTATTATGCATAATTAGTTTTGTAGCTAACTGACTACTTAATTTTTAAAATCTCTCCTTAATTTCTCTAATTTAATTCCTCTAAAGTCAATAATTTTTCCTAATTTAATTTCCTTAAAATCAATATTAATAACATTTATTTTACTATATTTAATTGGGGATAAACATTGTACATTTGTTTCATTTTAGTTCTTTGTTTTTCTTCTGATCTCATTTTTCTCTACAAAGTAAAATACGTCTGACGAGCATAACTGGTGTGCAATGTCGTCAGACGTAGCGTAAGCATTTTGAACAGCGAGAGGCGCGCGCGCTACACTTTTTCCGTAAGTTGAATACGGAAGGTGATTCGCCGGAAGCTAAATCATTTACTTTATAAAGTTTTAAATATGGATTTTTTCTTACACAAATGCATCGATTCGCTTCAGAAGGCCTTTATTAACCCCCCGGAGCCGTGTGGAGCAGTTTTATGATGGTTATAGATGCACTTTTATGGACTTCAAAAACAGAGCAACAGTCACTGCCATTATAATGCTTGGAAGAGCCAGGACATTTTTAATATAACTCAGATTTTATTCGTCTGAAAGAAGAATGTCATATACACCTAGGATGACTTGAGGGTGAGTAAGTCATGGGATAATTTTCATTTTCGGGTGAACTAACCCTTTAAGAATGAATCATATGTTTATAATCCTGGGAAACTAATAATTTTCTTTAATTTCCCTAAAATGCTCAATTTAGAAGCATCATCAGTGTTCACTTTAGTAGTGTGCTCTGCACTCCACACGTCTCTATGATGTGAAGGTACAAGAAAACCTCTACGAGATGAGATTTGAACAGTGTTCCCAGAAGAATAAGTTCAGAGTTTAAATACCTGTTTGTGTAGGCTAAATGAAAAGGAAAATAAGCAACTCTTTATGGGTCTGTAAAAGAGAGATAAAGCAAGAGGAGAACAAGGTGGAGAGACAACCATTAGGCAGCAGATGAATGGGCAGGGAAATGTGCAGTCCTGCGATCAGTGAGAACTTGAAATCAATGCAGACACAGAAATCCTTAAGTGAAGGACACATCAATCTACTCAATCAGCTGTGCATTAGCTCAATCTTTTCAAACAACAGAGGCCTGATCTAACTGCACAGCACAAGATCCTGTGAATCTGTAGTCATTGCAGCCACTGGTATCTTCATTTAGTAACTGTGCAGTAAGCTTGAACCAGTCACAGGGACTTAATCCTTGTTTAGTATGTCTCCTCTTTTATTGCCCTGTGCCGCATCTTAGAATGAAGTAAAGAATGTTTAATGTGGTCTAGTCTCAATTTATTGCCTACATATTCATGTTGTCAACGTGTTTATTGTGCCCTATAAGGCCATATACAGTACTGGTCCAAAATTGTGCCACAAGGTGTTTTTCCTTGCATTTATGCAAAGAACAGTGATCTGAGAAAATGCACCTGTCGCAAGTGATTTTATTTGGCACATTTTGCAAGGATTATGCTAAATGTGTTCTTCACAACATTGAGTTTGTTCAAGTTATATTTTTGGCCTTTTTCAGCTTTGTTGGGATAGGACAGAATTGGATAGGAGAGCAGGGAACAGGAATGGGAAAGGACTACGAGCTGAGACTCGAACTCAGGTCGCCTGAGGTGCAAATGCGCAAGATGTCGGAGCACTTCCCACATGGCTAAGGCTTCGGTGAGAACACGTTGTTCTGAAGAATAAAATCTGAAACATCAATCAACTTCTGATGGTAATATTTTTGTGTGCCTTTGATTATAATCACACAACTTACATCAGCGAGAATGAGACTATTGTCCTAAATATTTACCATCCAAGTTGAAAGCATTTAATTCTAGATCATCCGTACATGTATTAAAACATCTCTCTCAAATACACACACACATGCAAACTTGTGTGTATGTCAGGGAAGAGAGAAGGAAACAGCCAGCACTTGATAATGTTATAATGTCCAACAAAGATTCTCTACCATCTGATCCATGATCCTATTCTCCTATTCCTTTCATCTCTCAGTGACCATTCTCTCTCTCTCTTGGACTATCCCTTTCTTTTATTACAATCTCTCTCTGTCACTGAGACAGAATAAATGAGTCCCTATATGCTTTGTGAGACAATAGATCGATAATCTACTGTACACAATCTGTGCCCTTGGTGATTTCTGACATGATTACAAAAGGAAAATGGGCCAAAGTCATGATTTATTAGCACCATTATGTGCATCTCTCACATAACATAGACATATTCAGCCTGACCCTTCTCACACAGACACACACACCAACCATACAACTGCACACTCATCTCTTTGTTTCCCAGGCTGTAGATTCTATTCATTATAGCGCATACAGACCCACAGACATGAGCATGGGAATAAAATCACAGAGTAATGTACTGTAGATGGGGGATGAGAAAGAAGGATAGATAGAGAAATAGATAGAGCACATTTATGACAGTCCTTTGGGAACCTTCTAATCAGCAGTGAAGGCGGAAATAGGGCTGTACCTACATAAATCTTGGGTCAGGGGAAAGGGGGAAGGCAAACAGTAGAGTAGCACCCCACAAACACAATAAACAAAGACAAAGAGTCCCATTGTGTTCACATCCAATGGAATCCCCAAATAAACCTAAAAAAAAATTATATTTAAAACAAAGTCCTGACCATAGTGTATCTGTTGGCGTACTAACTGTATAGTACTTTATCCATATAATGTAAATGCATGTTAGGTGACATCACTACATGATATCAACTGCCTTTATGACTGCAATAATTAAGCTCTAATGAGTGTTTGCTGTGCCAACATTCCATGACTTCAATTATCTAACAACATTATTAGTGTGTATTAGTCTGATTATACCTTTACATTATGTGCACATAGGCGTAGCTGGGTGGATAAAATGGGACTTTTTTTGCTCAGGGTGCATGGTAATATTGTCCTGCACATTCTTAGAAAGGTGTCAGAGGTGTGTTGACAAAAGTCACAACACGCGGTGGATATTATCATCCAGGGTTGGAAATTAATGGGTGTGTGTTTGGGGTAAAAATGCCACCAAAATGAAAGATATTGGGGCATAAATGACCCTGTATAAATTGTTTTTTTATAACATATGGCCAAGGTTGCTATTTTTCCTGAATATCAGCACAATTGTAAATGTGATACTTACACAAAAATTCAAGAATTGATATGAAGTGACTTACATTTTAGACACAATACTGTCAATATTGTCTGTTTTTGGCAATAAAAATATTTCCAAAGAAAGATACATCACTGCTGTATCCATATCAACTTCGACCAATACACACTGGTGTTTTGATACTGAACGAATCTGCGTTTTCGAATGAATCGGTTGAGTAAATGATTCAATGACGCATTCATAAAGGCAGTCACTTGCTTCGGTCATGAATGAAAGGGATAGTTCACCCAAAAATGAAAATTAGCCCATGATTTAGTCACCCTCAAGTCATCCTAGGTATATATGACATTCTTCTTTTAGACGAATACAATCGGAGTTATATTAAAAATGTCCTGGCTCTTCCAAGCTTTATAATGTCAGTGAATGGTTGTTTCTGTTTTGAAGTCCATAAAAGTGCATCTATCCATCATAAAAGTGCTCCACACGGCTCCGGGGGTTAATAAAGGCCTTCTGAAGCGAAGTGATGCGTTTGTGTGAGAAAAATATCCATATTTAAAACTTTATAGACTAAAATAACTAACTTTCGGCGGACCGCCATATGCATCGATTTACAGCGAAAGAGTAACCTTTGACCCTTGAACCCTTGACGCATGCGCATTGACGAACGCGGAAGCGCAGAGGATAGAGCAAAACAGAACATTGGTCATGAATTAGAAGTCTAAAACGAGAATTTTTAAAGAGAAATGGCGGAGGATTTCGATATAAGAGAAGAGGTACATGCACTTTTATGGACTTCAAAACAGAAACAGCCATTCACTGCCATTATAAAGCTTGGAAGAGCCAGGACATTTTTTAATATAACTCCGATTGTATTCATCTGAAAGAAGAATGTCATATAGGATGACTTGAGGGTGAGTAAATCATGGGCTAATTTTCATTTTTGGGTGAACTATCCCTTGAATTTTTGATGATCCCTTGAGTTTTGAACAAATCGGTTGAATGAATGATCAATGACTCACTTATTAAAACAGTGATTTGCAGCCACCTATTGGCAGTTTCAGTTTCACATTAAAAAAAAAAAAAATTTCCCCATCATTTCATTTTTCTATAATCAAAATTTTATTTAAACATATTATTGTATTATTTATGCAACTGAAGTCACAGTTCAAATGCATTTGCTGCAGTGTAAATACATCTAAATGCCATTTCAGATGCAGATTCTGTGCCACCTCTGCAGTGCAAAGATGGATTTTGCTTTGATTGGTAACAGCCCTATAGTATCTTATTATTGTAACTGAATTTGTTGATTACATTTAAGAATTTGACAAAAAAACAAACCAAAAAATTAATACATTTAATAAGGTTAGAAAAATGCCCTTGGAAATCAGTTTAAGGGGGTACATATCGCCCCTTAATAGAAAAGTAAATTTCTGTCACTGCTATCATCAGTATATTCTACCTCAAATTCCATCCCATCACCCTTCACCCACCTTAGCTTAGCGTGCTCTGCACTGTATCTTGTGCAACCGGAACTGGATTCATATAGTTGTTTGAAATATATAGCACCCCACTCAGAGCTCACAGAACAAAGTGAGAGAGTGGGTGGCTGGCATTTCTGGACAGCACTGTAAGCAGATGAGTCAATCAGCAGTCTGTCGTCACTGGGTCATAATCAAAGCCACTCTGTTAGAAAAGAAAATGGCAATGTCAGCTGCTTGCCTTGTTCTCACTATTTTTCTCTCAGCAAATACCACATATAAGTATGTTAGATGGAAAGGACAAATGTTTCTCAACACAACATAGAACTCATCTATACTTATGTTAATGTTAATTCCAAAACACTATAGAGGTTTATATATCCATACATACATACATACACACAAACATACATACATACACGCAGAGATCCATTCCACCATTGGTCAGAGCACTGCCCACAAGGTTATGGCTCCAACAGCAATGCCATTTTTATCCTAACAATCTATCCTGGCTTAGTGTGCATGCTTGACCGTGTGTTTTTATGCTGAGCAGGCTAAAACATGTCTGGTACACCACAGGTATATTTATTTATGTCAAGCAAGGTGGAAGAAGTGATTGAGTATATGCTGGGAAGTGGGAAGAGACAATGACAGCAATGTATTCTGGGATTTGGTTACTTTTACCACTGAGGCATGACAATCTGAACAGTCTCCAGCTTGGTAGTGACATTTCCAGCCACGTTTGTTCCTCTATCCTACTTTCACGGATCAAACACGGATAAAGATGCTAAGCAGCATATGATCTACAACAGCCAGACAGGCCTAAAAGCGACAGACTTTATTTATCCCATTAAAGTCGACATGAAATGGAAGTCGAAATCTTCCTTTCTTCCATATTGTGACATATATCAGAGTGAAACGAATAAATAATTTATAATAAACACTGCAAAATTCCATAAAAATAAGAATAGTCAAATTTGATTTCATGGTGACTTCATGGTATCCTCAATTAAATATAGCATAGTTCCTATTAAGTCTGCAAGAAAGCAAATGTTGAAATCTCTTTGTGCATGGCCAAAACAAAAACTGTAGTGCTTCTTGACCACATGTTGACACAAGCTCAAAGTGTTTGACAGTTCTTAATTTGTGTAAAGTCTAATCAAGCACATTGCTTAACCTCCTCATCATACATTCATGGGCCATCACTGCATTCTCCTTATCACCAGGTGAGGGAGTCAATGTGTGTCCAAAGACTGCCCATAAGGAACGGGTTGCCAAGGAGACAGCAGCCATAAAAATGATGGTCCTTGCAAAGCAAACCAATTTACCTCAGTGA
Organism: Coreius guichenoti; assembly: GCA_039654105.1. Lineage (NCBI taxonomy): Eukaryota > Metazoa > Chordata > Actinopteri > Cypriniformes > Gobionidae > Coreius > Coreius guichenoti. The sequence goes on along the minus strand of CM077185.1, from coordinate 25,297,479 downwards.
CGTAGAAGAAGAGCAGCCAGCATCAGTGGTGTATGTGCGTATGTGTCAAGGTTCACAAGATAATTAAATTTACACCATTCATGCAGCCCTCTAAATACAGGTGTGTCCACCTCATGCAAGCTTTATCAAAAATCTGACAGGCAGAAAAAATGCAGTACACTTTACATAATGTTATCAAAATTGCCATCCTTGGCACCACACTCCCCTAGTGACAATGAAAGAGGGCAAACATATCTATGCAGCCATTGGTCAATGAGCACTCTAGTACTAACTCCTTATTGGCTAGCTCCTCCAATCTCATTACACCAATGAGGCTTCTTGTATCCATGAGAATGAAGCTGGTAGATTTATTTAAATCTAACCAGAGCCAAAAGATGGCTCATACCTGTGTTTTACTTCATGATGAACAGAGAAATAGGTTTGTATAGTGTGTCAGACAAACCATGTCAGTCTTGCTTACAGAGTACAATGTGAGAGGATAATTTCAACATTGCATGAAGAAAATGTCCTTGTTCCTTCATGTATGTGGATTTTCTTAGTAATATTATTAGGCAGTCTAAAACAACATGTCAGTTAAGATGTTTGACGTCTCTAATATACAATTTAGCCAGTGGGTGGACAGATTCTCAGAAGACTTAAATGACAGGACAAGCTCTGTGGGAAATGACTGTTAAAACCACAACAGACAAAATAGATGTCTCAGTTTCAAAGGACAAGCACGTTCTCCACTATTTGCATAATGTGTCCTCCATTATAGTTACTTCAAGAAATTTGAGATATTTCTGATGGGATGATACTGTCCTCATTTAAACAAGGCTACAAATTTGTAGCTTTAAATTCCTCTTTTATGTGTCATTCTGGGTGGGTAAGTATCAGCTCACTTGTTATGTCTCGTGGATGGTTACTCTCGCCTCGCGTCTCTGTGGGCCTGAATTTTTGGATTTTGCATTGAACACCAGGCAGGTGAGTTTTGGGGAAGAATATAAATGAAGCCTTAATTAACGGTCATTCTAAATAAAAATAAATGTATTTTATTTTCGTTACAATAGGTCAAAGTTTGAATTGTCTCACCTGTTTTCCCGTTGGAAATACGTTGGTTTCACACAACAAAAGCTTCCGTGTGTCACGTGGCCATGCGCGTGGCCGTGATTGACTCTGTGGTGTGCGTCCCTCTTTCTGCTGTCATACCCGCTCATCTTTCTGGATTAAAGATGATCTCTTTAAAACAGTGAAACCAAGACTCGTTTGGAAATCAAGGTAAAGGGTAATATTGTTTTATCTGTGCTGTTTACATCACGCACTGCCTAAAAGAACAAGTTTTCCGATGAAGTAGGGTACAGGCAACGCTTGATACTAATAGTGTCGTAGATTATTATTGTTGTTTTGTTGATTACCTGAATTTAAGATCACGAATTGAGTTGTTTATTATACGAGTTTTTATTCTGTAGTTTCTTTTTTACGGTATATGTTTTTAATGTTTTGTTTTGCTACACCCGAGCTACTGTAACAGCGTTGTGTGTTTCCATGGTGACGGTGCGTGGACGCGCATTCTTGTCTTGCACTGAATGATATGTCTCAGGTTTATAAACAGTTGAACACGTGTGTGTGATGTGCATTTAAAATAACTTTTAAAAAGTAATAAAATATACAATATTGAAAACTAGTCTTACAGGGCAGCAAACCACTGTGAAGACTGAGGTAATATGAGAATGTCAAAAAATATGCAATATACAAACCCGATTCCAAAAAAGTTGGGACACTGTACAAATTGTGAATAAAAAAGGAATGCAATAATTTACAAATCTCATAAACTTATATTTTATTCACAATAGAATATAGATAACATATCAAATGTTGAAAGTGAGAGATTTTGAAATGTCATGCCAAATATTGGCTCATTTTGGATTTCATGAGAGCTACACATTCCAAAAAAGTTGGGACAGGTAGGCTGGAAAAGTTAAATATACATATAAGGAACAGCTGGAGGACCAATTTGCAAGTTATTAGGTCAATTGGCAACATGATTGGGTATAAAAAGAGCCTCTCAGAGTGGCAGTGTCTCTCAGAAGTCAAGATGGGCAGAGGATCACCAATTCCCCCAATGCTGCGGTGAAAAATAGTGGAGCAATATCAGAAAGGAGTTTCTCAGAGAAAAATTGCAAAGAGTTTGAAGTTATCATCATCTACAGTGCATAATATCATCCAAAGATTCAGAGAATCTGGAACAATCTCTGTGCGTAAGGGTCAAGGCCGGAAAACCATACTGGATGCCCGTGATCTTCGGGCCCTTAGACGGCACTGCATCGCATACAGGAATGCTACTGTAATGGAAATCACGACATGGGCTCAGGAATACTTCCAGAAAACATTGTCGGTGAACACAATCCACCGTGCCATTCGCCGTTGCCGGCTAAAACTCTATAGGTCAGAAAAGACGCCATATCTAAACATGATCCAGAAGCGCAGGCGTTTTCTCTGAGCCAAGGCTCATTTAAAATGGACTGTGGCAAAGTGGAAAACTGTTCTGTGGTCAGACGAATCAAAATTTGAAGTTCTTTTTGGAAAACTGGGACGCCATGTCATCCGGACTAAAGAGGACAAGGACAAGCCAAGTTGTTATCAGCGCTCAGTTCAGAAGCCTGCATCTCTGATGGTATGGGGTTGCATGAGTGCGTGTGGCATGGGCAGCTTACACATCTGGAAAGGCACCATCAATGCTGAAAGGTATATCCAAGTTCTAGAACAACATATGCTCCCATCCAGACGTCGTCTCTTTCAGGGAAGACCTTGCATTTTCCAACATGACAATGCCAGACCACATACTGCATCAATTACAACATCATGGCTGTGTAGAAGGATCCGGGTACTGAAATGGCCAGCCTGCAGTCCAGATCTTTCACCCGTAGAAAACATTTGGCGCCTCATAAAGAGGAAGATGCGACAAAGAAGACCTAAGACAGTTGAGCAACTAGAAGCCTGTATTAGACAAGAATAGGACAACATTCCTATTCCTAAACTTGAGCAACTTGTCTCCTCAGTCCCCAGACGTTTGCAGACTGTTATAAAAAGAAGAGGGGATGCCACACAGTGGTAAACATGGCCTTGTCCCAACTTTTTTGAGATGTGTTGATGCCATGAAATTTAAAATCAACTTATTTTTCCCTTAAAATGATACATTTTCTCAGTTTAAACATTTGATATGTCATCTATGTTGTATTGTGAATAAAATATTGAAATTTGAAACTTCCACATCATTGCATTCTGTTTTTATTCACAGTTTGTACAGTGTCCCAACTTTTTTTGGAATCGGGTTTGTAGTCTGCTATAGACTTCTGGGACAGCTTAATGTTGTTCAAAAGATAAATGCTCTTTCTTCCTTATCATAGTTATACATCTTTCCAACCAGTTTTGGTTATAGAATAATGGTCAAGGTCTCAGGCTTTTGATACTAGTACACATCCCTATGGATCAAGCATGTCTGGAATGGAGCTCCAGCAGGACAAAAGTGAGCGTATCCACATGAGCACTGGCCTCAGGAAACCGACAAGTGCTGAGATAGTGTCAGAGGCTCGTCGCTCTCTCAGAACTCTTGCCACACAGCGACCTTTCACACCTCAGGAGAAGCATCGGCAGCTCTTTGGAGAATCATCTTCTCGTGCACATGATGGACGACCACCATCTGCATTCAGGTAAAACATTGGAGATAAGTTTGTTTATCCCTTCTTTTTCATGTATTTAATGCTTATTATAATATTTTGAATGGATTTTTATTATAGAGTGCAACAGTACCCGCCTACGTTTTCAGCGGCCTTGGTTCTGAAATTATTTTTCCCCTAGGGATTTTTTAAAAAGTCTTAATTTAAGAGTTATAAGCCATGAACCAAACCAACCAGCTACAAGGTGAATCACTCACAACATTACAAACTTTGATTTGAAGACAAAAAGTTATAGAGTAGTTAACAGCTTTTATGTGGGAAAGAACTACAATCCCATGAAGCATTGCAAACAACATTTTTTGCAGAATCATGGGTAATGTAGTTTTTTTTTTTTCATGAATTTTGCTATTAAACACAATTACTTAAAAATTAAGTTGAAATAATGTAGGCTGATGGCTTTAACAAAAGCATATACCGATTAACAACCTCATAGCTCACAGACAGGTCTGTCTTATCATTATCGATTAAAAAAACACTTTTCCTATGGGGAAAATTTATGTTTTTTTTTTTTTACTTCCAGAACCCGACTGTTGCACTCTATAAAGTATTTGAATTATATATGAACTGTTTGCTTATTCATACTATAAGACCGGTATGCTGGTTTAAATTGCCTTCACAAATGTCTTTTCTAGTCTTCATGGGCGACATTTTGAAGTTCCTGACTCCAGGCCCAGCTCTGGAACTCGTCTCAGCCCACTGGAACATGTAAGAGACTTTTCAAAACTTTATGTCTGACTATACAAATGAAAACAGGAAACAGTAATCGAAGAGTTCTTTCAATCCTAGAAACCCAGGCTGTCTGTGTCCCTGGATGTGGATGGCGGTCACGATGAAGCAACTCTCCCCAAACCCCCAGCTGAACGAGGGAATACCAGGATAGGATCAGGAGGTTCTCGAGCCAGACTGCTTAGAGCATCATCCATCAACCGACTACCACCCATGACACCACACACAAAGAGTAAGAAAAGAAATAAAATTGTTTTATTAATCATTATTATTATTATTATTATTATTATTATTATTATTTATTTATTTTTTATTTTTTTTTTCACTTTTGAATGAATATTCCAAAGAGAAAAGATATTGAATAACAAGATAGCACAGGGATACTTCATCTTTCAAAAAGTAATAGTGTATATTCACCTGTCAGGCAGAGTGATAACCCTCTATAACTTCATTGTGTCCTCTGTCAGTGCCTATGAAAAGATGCTAGCTGTTAAAGTGTTTCACACCAAACAGAAATGAATAGACTCTTTCAAAAATCAGATATAAATCAGTTTACAACATCCCTAGGATGTAACTCTGCCATGTGTGCCTTGAGTTTGTCTGCATTGAGAAAACAGAATGTGTGTGTTTGTCCTGCCAAACTGTATGGGGTCAGTAAGACTTTTGAAAGAAGTTAATACTTTCGGGATACATTAAATTGATCAAAAGTGAGAATTTTCAAATAAATGTTCTTTTGAACTATATATTTATCAAAGAATCATAAAAAAAATGATCACAGCCTCCACAAAAATATTAAACCGCACAACTGTTTTCAACATTGATAATAAGAAGTATTTCTTGAGCACCAAATCAGCATATTAAAATGATTTCTGGAGGATCATGTGACTGAAGACTGTGGTAATGGTTGCTTTTAGTATATAAAAATAGAAAACGGTTATTTTGTTAAACAGTAGTTTAAACTGTAATAATATTTCGCAATATTGCTGTGTTTTTTATCAAATAAATGCATCATCGGTGAGATTTCTTTTAAAAACATTAAAATGTGTGTTGATTTTAAATCTATCAATCTGTGTGTTTTTGACTGTTTAGCTAAGTTGCATTCTTGTGTGCCTGTTCAGATATATCTCTAGAGGCAAGGATCGGAGTAGACCAACCAGACGACAGAGAAAAGCTACATTGTGCTGATGTTACAGAGCATAAAACAAAATCATCCTCCGAAATGGACCTGCACACACTTATCAAACACAGGTATGCTTTTATGAGCATAAGAGTTTATTTACTTAAAGGTTACACATCAATTTAATGTACTCTATTTTTCTGTACATTTAGAGGTTTGAAACCTCTGTAATTGGGTAGCTTTAAAGTCCTTTGGGCTTCATAACAAAAACCTCTACTGTCAATACACCATCAAACTCCCTCAGTAAATCGATTTATGCTCTGTGCCTAAGAACAGCAATAAACCATTTTTATGTGTTGTTGACTCACAGGACACCAAGTTCAGAGAATGAACTTGTTTATTGTTAACTATTCTGAGGATCAGCAGCATTAATCCTTTCGTTACCAATGTTTTCTGAGTTTGATATCCTCTTTTGTGTACATCACAGAATTGTGTAATCTATCAGTAAGACCACATTTAAAGGTCGCTTATTCAGATCCAAGCGCTCTCATTAATACATTGCCCAGAATGCCCACTTATAAAAATCGTAATGCAATGCATCCAATTTGGATGCATTTATGGACACTCTGGAATTTAATAGTAAGTTAAAGTCAAGCAGCAAGCCTCTCTCTCCTTCTTTCTCTACCATATCTTTGTTATAGTTGTTAATGGAGCGATATTAGATTATGCTGGCCGTTTGTGGCTGGCCGACTGACTGGTCTGTTGACCACCAGTACAGTCTCATTTGAGATTCACACGATGAGATCACGTCTCGGCCGAGGCATCCCATCAACAAAGAGGCATTATCGAGACAGTACAAAGCCCAAACATTATCAATGCCACAAAAATGCCTCACCGTACCATCATTTCTTCACAATCCTTAGGAAATACCCATGCGATACATGATAAAGATGAATGATTATGAATTTTAAGCAGTACACGTACATTTGAGTGCGTTTAATCTGCTATTAATGATAGCACAGACTAAAACCGTGCAAACGGATATCTTGATTTTTGAGATAAAATTCACTGTGACAGTGCATGACTAGCTCTGAGACAATCACCTGAACCTGTGGTTTCCTGTCTGTTGCAGTAGCCCTCACATACATGCATGTTTTAGTGAACATTTACACAAGCACATTTTGAAAGTTATCTATTTTCCAACAGTAACTGGTTTTGACACAACTGACAGTAAAAGAGATAATCAAAAAATTGAGAAATAAAATTCTGCATCAGGATATCACAACAGTGACCTCTTGTGTCTGCCAGGAAAATAGGAGAATTTCATGAGAATACTCTACTGGAAGCCATTTGTTTAAAAAGTACCCACATTTATATCCGCATAAATGTTTTTCAAATGCCATCAAGACTTTGTTAGTTCATCTAACCACTGTTTCAAACACAATTATGACATTTATGCTCTTTGTCTGCTCTGTATGTACATGTTTACTGTATGTTTGTGATTAGCAGGATACCGCAAACTGATGTATCCAGTGAAAGAGAATCGAAACCAGGTATATTGCTATTTCTATACTGTACATATCTACACTTGAAACCGCTAACTTGCAGTCAAACACGTGATAAACAAAGCAAAGTTCTCACAATCTTGTAAATCTTGCTCCTGACACAATCTTGCCAGTGGCCGCAAACATCTGATCGGATTGGAAACCTATACCACTTTTGCTGCAGCAGTTTCTCAAGGTTCCTTATCCAGATGTTAGTTGATCGTTTGATCTGTTGTTTTCGCAACCCACTGCTTCCTGCAGCTCGTCCACAATGCAAATGCTCACAGAGGCATTTGAACAGAACAGACAGTAATGAAAAGGCGTGTGGGTGTGAAGCTCTGACCTTTTCATGCTATGCTGAACATCCTGTATTACATTCATATGCTTTAAGAACTGCTGGGGTGAACTGTCTGAATTTCCTTTCCAGGATCAATAAAGTACATCTACCTGTCTATTTAAATATTTATCTGTCAGTCTGTCTAACACCCACTCGATGTCTTTCTGCTGTAGAAGCCAGGCTTGAGTATGGAGACACAGGTGATGACAACATGGATGAATCTGTGTTCTGGAACACTAAGGTCCTTCCTGTCCTTCAAGAATTTGAATCCTTTGCACCAGGTGATGATAAAAATTACTCATGTATGTGCTTAATATACACAAGTAATGATCTGATGATCTGGGCCACATTCTGTTTTGCTGTACATCATCAAACCAACAATATGTTTACACAGAACTAGTCATTTCAAACGAACAGTCTTAGCAATGACTTTGCTTTTTGATTTAAGTGTAATGCCATATTTAGGGTAGGAAAAAACTCAATACTGTTTTAATAGCTCCAAAAACATATTGAACATTCAGATTGATACCTGATGGCTTTTCATTATCTTATGAGAACTTTGAGTATGATTTTCTGCAGTACACTGCTAGCAGTCTTCTTTATTTAAGGAATATTTTTAAATAATTTAAAAAGAAATAATAAAGCAATTCCAATTTATTTTTTTTATACATGCAAACACCCAAATAGTCAATCCCAACATAACAGCTCTGCAGATTTTTTTAGGATTTTTTTTTTCCCTATTACTGACTTTAAATTTAGAAAGATAGTCCTAATTCTGGGGTTACTGGATTGTGCTTATGCAAGTTCCTACTAAGGAGCGGCAGTTCAGCACTTGAATGTGTCCCAGAGTGAAAGCAAAACTGCAGGGAGAAAGAAAACACAATATCTGAATGCAGAGGAATAAAAACAAAGCTTGTGTTGAGCTTGGCACGGTATAAGCTTTTAAAGTCAAAGCATGTGGGAGAAAAGAACCGTGAAATGCAATCTAATAGCAGTAAATATTTAAGCACTTTGAAAATTCAATAGAAATTCATTTGAAAGATAAATATCAAATATTTATTGTGCCAGGAGCCTCTCGTTTCATGCATAAAATACCATTCATATTCTCCATGGCATCTTCAGAGGGTGCCGTTGGGGAGAATGCCAACCTTCTGGGAAACAGATTTGAGAAACATTTGTTTTAGCAAAAATAGCGTTGGAAAAATGCAGCCCCTGCCTTATCCCCTAAAGGCAAGTTAGATACAGCAAGAATAAGGCATTGCCAGTGCACAGAATGGTTAAAAAGCATGTAGAAATGGATAATTATTCTATATGCAACAGCTAGTCTAAGATGCAAAGATGAATAGAAAAAAAAATGATTAAAATTCAGCTCAGGAGAATTTGGAGATATTGATACTCTATTGAAGTCTAATCCAACTTAAAACTCTGTGACATTATGTTGTCGTGCTCAAAGCCAGTACATACAGAAAGACAGTAAAGAGCTATTATATACACACTAATGATACATACCATACAGAGGGAGAATATGTAGCCATGTTAACTCTGTCAGTGGGTGTTGACGTGGGTCAGATGTCACTGAAATGTCAGTAAGCCTACTCTGTGTACACATCAGTTCAGCTGAATGAAAGAGTCTGTGTATCCCTCAGACTACTTATCTTTCACTGTCCTTCACAGGGACAGTTAAAGGGTGACAATGCTGCAATTAATACTGTGCGAGACATTCGGTTTGAAATGCGACCTTGACACTGTTACATACAGTGGGGAGAACAAGTATTTGATACACTGCCGATTTTGCAGGTTTGCCCACTTACAAAGCATGTAGAAGTCTGTAATTTTTATCATAGGTACTCTTCAACTGTGAGAGACGGAATCTAAAACAAAAATCCAGAAAATCACATTGTATGATTTTTAAGTAATTCATTTGCATTTTATTGCATGACATAAGTATTTGATACATCAGAAAAGCAGCACTTAATATTTAATACAGAAACCTTTGTTTGCAATTACAGAGATCATACGTTTCCTGTAGTTCTTGACCAGGTTTGCACACACTGCAGCAGGGATTTTGGCCCACTCCTCCATACAGACCTTCTCCAGATCCTTCAGGTTTCGGGGCTGTCACTGGGCAATACGGACTTTCAGCTACCTCCAAAGATTTTCTATTGGGTTCAGGTCTGGAGACTGGCTAGGCCACTCCAGGACCTTGAGATGCTTCTTACGGAGCCACTCCTTAGTTGCCCTGGCTGTGTGTTTCGGGTCGTTGTCATGCTGGAAGACCCAGCCACAACCCATCTTCAATGCTCATACTGAGGGAAGGAGGTTGTTGGCCAAGATCTCGCGATGCATGGCCCCATCCATCCTCCCCTCAATACGGTGCAGTCGTCCTGTCCCCTTTGCAGAAAAGCATCCCCAAAGAATGATGTTTCCACCTCCATGCATCACGGTTGGGATGGTGTTCTTGGGGTTGTACTCATCCTTCTTCCTCCAAACATGGCGAGTGGAGTTTAGACCAAAAAGCTCTATTTTTGTCTCATCAGACCACATGACCTTCTCCCATTCCTCCTCTGGATCATCCAGATGGTCATTGGCAAACTTCAGACGGGCCTGGACATGCACTGGCTTGAGCAGGGGGACCTTGCGTGCGCTGCAGGATTTTAATCCATGACGGCGTAGTGTTACTAATGGTTTTCTTTGAGACTGTGGTCCCAGCTCTCTTCAGGTCATTGACCAGGTCCTGGTGAGATCTTGCATGGTGCCCCAGACCGAGGGATATTGACCGTCATCTTGAACTTCTTCCATTTTCTAATAATTGCGCCAACAGTTGTTGCCTTCTCACCAAGCTGCTTTCCTATTGTCCTGTAGCCCATCCCAGCCTTGTGCAGGTCTACAATTTTATCCCTGATGTCCTTACACAGCTCTCTGGTCTTGGCCATTGTGGAGAGGTTGGAGTCTGTTTGATTGAGTGTGTGGACAGGTGTCTTTTATACAGGTAACGAGTTCAAACAGGTGCAGTTAATACAGGTAATGAGTGGAGAACAGGAGGGCTTCTTAAAGAAAAACTAACAGGTCTGTGAGCCGGAATTCTTACTGGTTGGTAGGTGATCAAATACTTATGTCATGCAATAAAATGCAAATTTAATTATTTAAAAATCATACAATGTGATTTTCTGGATTTTTGCTTTAGATTCCGTCTCTCACAGTTGAAGTGTACCTATGATAAAAAAATTACAGACCTCTACATGCTTTGTACGTGGGCAAACCTGGAAAAACGGCAGTGTATCAAATACTTGTTCTCCCCACTGTATTGTGTGTTCTGGAACATACAGAATACTGATTTTGTCTCTTTCAAAAAAACAATCATTTTAGGTGATGGCTTGTCAGATGAGATTGTGGGACGGCTGTGTAACTCATGCAATGGTCTCCATGACGCATTAGCAGAGAGAGACATGCTGGGAAGGCAGTGTAAAAAGAGGTCTGCCATCCTTAGAATACTCTTCAGACTTATAGATGTGGGATGGGACCGACTTAACCTAACATTAGCCAAACTTATTCTGGCAGTGAGTATATGGACGGATGGACACACACACACACACACACACACACACACACACACACACACACACAAACAAACAAACAATATAACCCTTAAACCTTGTATTTGGTTAAAAATCTGGATATAATTGTTATGGTCTGGGTCAAATTTACCCTAATTGATTTCAATACAATTACCTATGAAAAACTAACAAATAAATCTGATAAAAACAGCACTCCTTTAAAACATTAATACTTCTTGCACATTACAAAAATTAAACATAAGAAAAGAACATTTTTCAAAACTGTATTTTAACCATTTTTTTTTATTTTTTATTTAACAATTTTTTCATCATGGTTCGCTTCCAGCGAACTAACAACTGAGCACACATAAATATGTACGCCTTCAATGCAGCGTAAGTTTCTTCAGAACATACATAAATGCATAAATGTAAATGCAAATGCCTTCAGAAGGTAGCTGAGAAACTGACAAAACCAAATACATCAAAAATGTTTTTATTTCAGTTCTGTGCCTTTAACAATGAATTAACAATGGTCAAATTGACCCGCAAACATCATAATCGCAATAGAAATTTAGTTTGCATATTCCGCAACACATTAACGTATCAACACTTTGCATGCATGTTCATGACCCTAAAAGAGAAAGTCACACAATTTCAAGAAATATATCATAGGTTAACCAGTATTTCAGACATCCCAAAAATCGAAATAGGTCAAATTGACCCACAACATAATCCTTTACATGGTCTGATCTTAAACAGCCTCTACTTTATAAGTGTCCAAATTTGAAATAGTTTACAGTATCTTATTGCTGTTGTCTATATTACAAGCTCAATGTGAGTGGAAACAACTTGCTGAACATCTGCAAACTCGTCTTCAAAATCAGCCGGAACGCTAGTAACGACGCCCTGTTCCTCACCGACTCCATCCTAGGTTAGACCTGATTATTGTATAACTTACCCAGACTCTCTAAGCTCAATCAGGCATTATCTCTAACATCAGCCCATTGTCTGTATGTGTTTCCACACAGACTCCATTCTGTCTCTGCTACAGTGTGAGGATGTGTGGAGTAAAGGTGAGGCCGTGCTGTACTGTGTCGGCTCACTGAAGCTCCTCTCAGGAAACAGTGCCATCTCCAGGCTGCTGCTGGCTAAAGGCTCCATCGGCATACTGCTGCAGCTGTCCAAGAGACTGATGCATGGTCCATCTACAACGTCAGCTAATGTAACTACTCAGAGGTCAGAGGGAGAAGGCCAACGTGTCATCGCAGGACACATACTGGTACAGGTGGGTGGTCCTTGATGGTTGCCTTGTTTGGGCAGGTGTCAAAGGTCAAAGTTGCTTTATTGTCATCTCTAAACCTGTTTTTAGTATGCCAATCATGTTTGCAATCATACACATACCCAGAAACACTAAAACAAAGGAAACTGGCAACCCACAAACAAACTGAAGCATTTCAGTGGATCAAATGTGACATCTTAAAGGGACATCTTAAATACTTCACCCAAAAATGACCTTTATGGCTTTATTTCATCTGTGGAACAAAAGAGAAGATATTTTGAAGAACAGTAGTTTTGGTTAACATTGTCTTTCATTGTATGGACCAAAAAACAGAGACATTTCTTTTATGTTCTACAGATGAAAGAAAGTCATACAGTTTTGAAGTGACATGAAGGTGAGTAAATAATGACATGATTTAAATTTTTAGGTGAACTATCTCTTTAAAAAACGCAGAGAGACTTTTCTGTAATGTATGATAATCTGTCTTACTTGTCTCAAAAACACGTAAGATCCCATCATACATTTTCCACAGTGACCGAGGATGTGTGCTTCCCATATGTGCTGGAATAGTGCTTTGTGCAGCACACATACACCACCATAGATACACACAAATAAGTTTGCATTGCAAACATGGTAAATCTGTGTCTTTAAGACGTAAAAACAGGAGGAATAGAACATGCTTAAACCCCACCCGTACATTTCTCAGAACTCTGCTCTGGGAGCGAAACGGAACAAAATGTGAGCACTTCACAAGGGTGGGGTTGCATAGGGTCGAAAAGAAGGGTGGATTTTAATGTGCTTTTCCTCTGCTTTTGTTTTTGCTTTTGTCTGGGAGGATGCCCTTTTTCCACTTCTCCGTGTCCATATTTTACTTTATACTCCTCCAGCACAAAGTACGTTTCACAGGAATTATTTAACTCTGCCCAAACAAACTTCCTGAACTCGGCACGCATGGTTTGATGTTCAGCGCCAATTGCCGTGCCACTCATTAGCCTGTTGGCAGACGGAAATGAGGGTTTTTATGAAAGTACGGCCTGATGGGCCAAGAAGCTCTAGCAGGCACCCTCCATGTACCCTAATCAGTGTCCTAAGCTCTTGATGGAGAGATTTATGAGGCCACTTTTTATAAGCCTTCTGTTATTTCTTCTTGATTATAAGTGTTTCCTCTTTTATATGCATCTCTACCCATTAGGCAATAATAAACACACACACACCTGCTGCACAGTACCTCATTCTCACTGAGTTACCAAACACACATACAGTTGCACAGTCTTGACCTCTTCACCCTTTCTAGGTCACAGCAGCTTTGAGAAATATAGCTGACCAGTCTGAGTCTCGGCCTTCCTTCCTGTCCAACAAGGCATTCTTTACTCTTTGCTTGATTCTGGAGAACCATCGTAATGACCTCGACATCTGCATTAATGTGGCCCGAATATTCAGGTGAGGATCGAAGTAAGTGTTTAGAGCAGTGGTTCTCAGCCTTTTTGACTCTCCCATTGGTAAAAATATAATTGTATCTACCTGATAAAATATGTTAGAGCTTGGCATAACTAGAAAACGTGAATGTTCATTATAAAAATGCCCATGGCATAAGATTTTATTCATTTACAGTACTTTTCCAGGTCTAGAAATCAAATTTTTAAAAGTAAACTACCTATATATCCAGGTTTTCCAAGACTGTGGGAACAACAACAAAAAAAAGTTGAATTAAAATAATATCTTGATTTTAGTAGTTTAAATGTTCATCTTGAGGCCCCCTTGGATGTTTGCTGAGGCCTCCTAGTTGAGAACCACCGGTTTAGTGTTTTATAATGCACTGGTATAAAATGCATGAACTTATCATTTGATTTAGTTAGAGCTTTCTGATTAGTGTTGATAAAGTTGTGCCATGTGATGTGTGAGTATGTTTGTGTGTCTCCAGCAAGCTGTCCACCTACACTGAATGCTGTCATGCACTAGCTGAGATGCCACGCTGCTGCAGCCTATTTTTGGACCTTCTAGGCAAACACAGCAGGAAACAGGTGAATTTGGCTTAATACGTGCACTGTCCACGCACACTTTGATGAAACAAGCACACACATGCAGGCAGCTGGGCATATAGGCTGCATGTTCCGCTTTCTGCTCTCAAGTGAAACTTGAGCAATGGTCTATAAAGGTGTGTGTTTTTCTGTTAATTTTATTTCAGTACAGACAGTTCAGATGTTCTTCTCTCTTTCCTTCTGGCACTGAGATCATGTGCTCCTAATCTCATAAAGAATAAACACGGTTCACACTGTGTACTAGGTATCATAAACAGAGTCTCACACACACTGTGCCTCAAATAGGGACATACTGTCCACTAGACTACTGGCAGAAATCTTTCTGCACCCTGCTTTTTTCATATTTTCTAAATGAAAACAAAAGAGTTGTTGAAAGTTTAAACTGTCTGAAAAAATAAAGTTCACCAAAGGCTGCTCGATTCACAGGAATTTGTGTGGGTTTAGTGGACCATCAAAGCACTAAACACTAGGCCTGTCAACTCATTTAAATATTTAATAAAAATTAATCTTGTAATTTTTTCATAGTTATATTCATTTTATAAGTGTTTAATTATTAGGTTTAACAATTTGTAAATGCAACTTTACTTGTCCTTTGACGCAAAAAAAAAAAAAACTGCTTCAGAATTCACATGAAATACAACATTGGGCTGAAAATGAAAATATGCAAAGAAGAAATAAAATATTCCCCCAATTTTGTGGTACACATTTTAGATATGTATGCCACTGAGCTGCAGTCCTGGTGTTTGCATTAAAATGTATATGAATGATGGTGCTTTGCTTATGTGTGAGATAGATCACACTCCGGTTCCCAGGGCAGAGTCACGGTGAATGACAGACTCGCGACTTCTGAAGTTACTCATTCACGTGAGGTTGCTGTGCTGCGTGGTCAAACTTTTCATTTGCATGTGTAGTAAATATAAAACGGACTACGCCACCTCCTTAAAGGCAGGAGGAGCCCTCCACCAATAATTTGATTATAAACCGCAAGCGTAGTTCATCAATAAATCACAATTTTACTGTTACAACACAAGCCATATCAAAAGGTTAAAACCAATTAAAATGTTTCTGCAATAAAATCCATAGAATCTGGAAATAGCTCTCGAGAATGCAAGAAGGGTCGGGCCTGCTCTTATGCACCATCTGTCACCTGTAAGAAACAGAAGAAAACCCCACAGCATACACCGCAAATAAGTAACCTTTAAAATCACCATCACAGTGCCAGCCTTCTAATACACACAGGAGTGCCACACACCATCCCGATCAACCACACCAAGGGAGGTTAGGTGTCAATGCAGGCCCGGCCCTGTACAAAAGCCACTAGCACTGTAACAGAAAGAGGAGAGCAATACCACAAAAGCAAATAACAAAAACAATTAATATAAATCAAATTAAACATCAATATTGAATCAAGATCAAATATTAATAAAAAATAAGAACAAACAAAACCTACTTCAGCGAAAGTACAACTGCAGCACAGTTATCCAATCTCAGCGCTCAATCCCTAAACATGATACAAAGATGATACTATAAACAAAGAGCACAGATATTGACAACAAAAGAAACTCTTTACGTATTAATTGCATCAACTCTTAACTGATCGGCTTCAATAAAACATACTGCACTTACCAGTTATTCAACGTTCTTGGTACTGCAGCAATAAATGTTTGACCCACTTCCCAGACAAAGTGCAAAACTTCAAGTCAGCCTAAAAGAAGAAAGGGATCATTTAAGAATTAAATGGCGCATTCAACGCAAACAAACCACACGGTTAATAATTCAACATACCTTTATGAAAGGGTACCGAGGCTGCACGTCGAGCACAACTTCAGATACATACCAATTTCACCATCTGTTGCTGCAACAACTATTTATGCTTCCTTAGTCATATGACTAGCCACCCGCACCTGAAACTCATTGCTGGCCAGTCTCCTCCCACACATGCGTTTGTAAGCATTGCTGTGTAAAAAAACAAGTAAATTTAAGCCTTTGAATCGCAGTCAGCAGCGAAAGACGACTCATTTCTACATTTGCGCGAGAGACTGTTTCTGACACATCCGCTTGTCACAGAGCGCGTGCGTTTTGAATGGAGTTATATTTGGCGCTTTGTATGTGTGTCAAAATGCCCATCTTTGCAAGTATCCTCCTAAATACAGTCATTTATGTCTTAAATGAAAGTAAACAACTGAGAAAGCAAGTGTTACAGACAGTACAATGGACCCAGAGCCATAGAGAAACCCGGGCAGCGCTTAAAGCGACAGCTGTCTAATTCTCCTACTGTTTGTCATTCATATTAATCAAACAACAAAAGAGAGAAAATCTCTAACTGCTCTTGACTAATCCAATTTTGTAACTTTAATCAGAGTAAATATATATTTAATTTACACAATGAAGACTATGCAGTGTTTTTATACATATGATTAATTTATACAATACATATAGAATTTATTTTTTGTTCTCCTGTAGTTTTTTTTTTTTGTCCTGTTGCTTGTAATTACTTTTTTATTCTTATTTCATCACTAACTGTTTACTTGTCTTCAGTGAGCTTGAGTTTTATTTATTTAGGCTAGTAGTTTTTTGTGATATTGACATTGGTGACAAGAATTGAGAAATTTATATGGTATCAAAAATGTTGATTATCATAAAATCCTTATTTAAAGCAAAAATAACTATATCATGATAAATAGCCTATCGTTATCGTTTATTGTGATATAAGATTTTGGTCATATTGCCCACCCCTATTAAGGTAAGCATCTGTTAAAGAAATTTGATGATACACTTTCAATATTAGACAAGATAGTATAGAACTGTTAGGGGGCGTGTTTTTGTCACCTTTTTCACCCCTGATGAGTTTGCAGCCCTGAGTGTAACAGGATCAAGAAGCAATTTTGAAATCATATTAAAAACAGATAGTCATTCAACAGTCTGTGACATCATCAAAAGGCACCCTGAAGACCATGTGGTGCTGCAAAAAAGTGAATTCATTTCTCTTAAATATTTGGTAATTGTCTGTTACGCCACAGTGTCATCCATTACACTGAATGACAGTACCACTGTATAAATAACAATTTTAGCATCTTATTTATTATATTACAGATAAATGAATGTTTAGCACGGACAAATATGTGTTAAACTTAATAAATCTTAATATTTTAATGCATTTTTGTATTGTTTAATTTGTGTTGTTTATTCATTTTAGATGCCCATGAATAGAGAGAGTTGAAAGGCACTGTAAAATGCCAAAAAGTAAATGCAGACCCAGTAGCTAGGGTGGCATTCTTAAAGCCCGTTCACACCAAGAACAATAACTATTATGATAATTATAATGGTAACTATATAAGCATCCACACGATAACACTGTTCATTCTAAGCATGTACTGTAGTTTTGTCGTCTGATGCTTTAAATGCTGGAGCTCTTTAAAGCAGAATGGATTCTGATTGGCTGTCAATGTTACATACATTTATCGTTCATTAGCTGGAAAAAAGTGATTCCATGAAATCGTTTCTCTGTGCCGTTAACATTACAGTTTTATATTTAGAATGATTTTTTTTTTTTTTTTTTCTAAACTATATCTTTATCATTATAGTTATCATACTTGGTGTGAACAAGCCTTTAGCAAGGAAAAGAGAAAGGTATTCAGGATTGTGGTTGTCAGAATAATATATATATTTTTTTTTATATATATATATATATATAATATATAATGTTTCTGAACCGAGAGATCCCCCTCACTACGGTATGTCACAAGTTCAAAAGAGACCATTGAGGTGATTCTCCACCAAAAATACCTATCCTGATAACGTCATTTATGTTGGCAAACAAAAAGTATTCATAAATATAGCTGCAAGGAGTAATTTTTGGAGCCGAGCAAGTCGGAAACGAAGTGACGAGCTAAGCAAGCATGGCAGAGAGCATCAGAACAGTAGAAGAAAATGCTTATTTTTCAACATCTGCTTCTGCCGTCATTTACTTGGGAATATTATTAAAACTAATTTAATGATAGACTAATACCAAAAACATTGTAATTATGGGAACAATGGCAATATTATCTCCCTTGTTCGCAAAATGTCATTCGGAGTAACAAACCATGGTCATTCAGCGTAACGGATACATTTATGTAAAAATGAAACAATATACAACCCGAATTCCAGAAATGTTGGGACATTTTTTAAATTTTAATAAAATGAAAACAAAAACACTTTCAAATCACATGAGCCAATATTTTATTAACAATAGAACAGATAACAAATGTTTAAATGGAGAAATTTTACACTTATCCACTAAATGAGCTAATTTCAAATTTTATGCCTGCTACAGGTCTCAAAATAGTTGGGACGGTGGCATGTTTACCATGGTGTAGCATCTCCTCTTCTTTTCAAAACAGTTTGAAGACGTCTGTGCATCGAGGTTATGAGTTTCTGGAGTTTTGGTGTTGGAATTTGGTCCTATTCTTGCCTGATATAGGTTTCCAGCTGCTGAAGAGTTTGTGGTCATCTTTGACGTATTTTTCGTTTAATGATGTGCCAAATGTTCTCTATAGGTGAAAGATTTGGACTGCAGGCAGGCCAATTCAGCACCCAGACTCTTCTACGACGAAGCCATGCTGTTGTAATAGCTGCATTATGTGGTTTTGCATTGTCCTGCTGAAATACACAAGGCTTTCCCTGAAATAGACGTCGTCTAGAGGGGAGCATGTGTTGCTCAAAAACCTTTATATACACCTTTCAGCATTCATAGTGCCTTCCAAAACATGCAAGCTGCCCATACCGTATGCACTTATGCACCCCCATACCATCACAGATGCTGGCTTTTGAATTGAACACTGATAACACGCTGGAAGGTCTCCCTCCTCTTTAGCCCGGAGGACACGGTGTCCGTGATTTCCAACAAGAATGTCAAATTTGGACCTGATATCAATTAACTTAATTAGTTGCTAGATGTTCTCCCAGCTGAATCTTTTCAAAATATCTTGCTTTTTCAGCCATTTGTTGCCCCCGTGCTAACTTTTTTGAGACCTGTAGCAGGCATCAAGTTTGAAATGAGCTCATTTAGTGGATAAAAGTGTAAACATCCGTTTAAACATTTGTTATGTTCTATTGTGAATAAAATGTTGGCTCATGTGATTTTGAAAGTCTCTTAGTTTTCATTTTATTCAAATTTAAAAAAACGTCCCAACATTTCCGGAATTCGGGTTGTACTTATTCTGACCTGTAATTATTAAACTATATAAAAGAATATGTGATCATACTATATTTTAAGTGATTTTCACTTCCTTACAAAAACTTCTTGCTGACAAATGGTTTGAAGGATAGTGACAAAGTATAAAGATTTAAAAATTGCAGTGAATTAGTATTTGTGGCTGCACTGTGATCCTTAAATAGAGTCTTTTAATATGTCATCAAATGATTCCTGTTTTAAATATGCCTAATAAAATTTTCTGATACATAAATATTGTTACTCTGAATGACATTTTAGTGGGTGTCTTCTGTAAATCATGGTAAACAATGTATGATTATCATTATTTTTTGCTCAGAAAAATAAAACATTAAACAGGACACATTCTAATGTACAAGGGAAAAAAAACTAAATTTAAAGCTGTATTACACATTTATTTTTTTGATGCTTGAAACCCCCTTTTCGCTTTTGACCCATATATATATATATATATATATATATATATATATATATATATATATATATATATATATATATATAAATGTGTGTATGTATGTATATGTGTGTAAATAATTGCATGTGTTAACACTTTAACTTACAACGACCTACTAAACACACTTGTCCTCTTTCCTTATGTGCAGGATCTAGTAGTGCGTCTCCTGTTCACACTTGGAAATCTGACAGCCAAGAGCATTGAAGCCAGAGAGAGAGTTTATGAAGAGGAAGGAGGGATAGATGTCCTCTTAGATCTTTTCCAGGCCTACCAGGAAACACTATCACCACCTGAGAAATGTCATGAGAGAGAGGACGTCCTGGTCAAACTGATCAGACTGCTGGCCAACCTGGCCATCCATCCTACCGTGGGCACGGCACTAGCTGCCAACACATTGTGTGTGCAGCTGTTACTGGAACTACTGGGTAAAAAATACATAATCATGTAATATACACACCCACTCTTTTGAGCACTTAATTAGTTAAGTTTTACATTCTACTGCCATTCAACAAGTCATATTTACGAAAATCCCACACGGAATATACTTTACAGGTACTGTAGTGTATTCACTCATGCATTTCAATGCGGTTGTCACTCTCAAAGCATTGTACGTATGACCAGTGGTTATCAGAAGCGATGTGACTTTAAACACAGCAACACAGATGTTTCAGACTAAGTTTACTTCCTTGAACTTGAATGAATGTGCAAGTTGGTTGCTCTGCACTGTGCAAATCACATGCTGTTCTCTTCACGTCAGTTACTGGCACAGACCCTCAAGTTACTGCATCCTCTCCAATGATGAGAACAGCCAGACTGTAAACTTTGTTTTTCTTATGCCCAGCTCTTTATTTGAGCAGTCTGGTGTTCTCAGAGATGTTGTTGCAGTGTGGTTTGCTGGTGATAGATGCAAGCTCTGTTTTGGTTCTGCATGTGGAAGTTTCAGAAGCAGGCATGTTAGGGTGAAAGGGTGGTTATGTATTTCCTTTTTGAAATAGAGAAGGAGATTTTTGTCCTGTGGAAATACTTGTCCTATATCATTTTTAGAATGTGAGAAAATAAAATGAAACCTTACTGCTAGATTCCTCCAGAAATGACGGTTAAAGAATGCCGTCGTTTTTTTAGAACAGATATGTGGACCGTTGGAGAGGAAACGGGTGGGAGATTTATTCTTTCTCGCTGATCTACCTTATATCTGCTACATTAAAATGACATCCTGTTATGATGAAAATAAAAATCGAGAAGGAAAAAGAAACTGAGAAATCAAGGGTAACAATGACCGCGCATTCGCCACAACAAAAGGTGTTTCGAAACGAACTCACACTATGCAGCGTGACGCACAAAAACTGACAGAGCAAACCGCACTTTGCAAGGGAAATACAGGATCTTACTACAGTCACATGCGCTTGTCAGATTCTGACTACCTCAAATTTGGATTTATCATGAAGTACTCAGTCTGAAATTCACACGAATGGTTTTGAAACTTCTAGAGGTGGAAGTGATACCTGATTAACACTCTGTGCAATCTGATCTTCAATACCAAGAAGTGAACTGTCTGGCAGCTGTTATATTGTATTTTGCCTAGTCCGGTAAATGTGTAAAGGTTTTTTCATAAAGGAATGAACCTACTTTTAAATAGTCTTATGACGAAAGTGAATAGGTCGACTTAAGTAGATGGTATTTTTAATTTCACACATACGGATACGTGAATACCTGCGCATTTGTTTCACGTAAAATGTGCCAGGACAGTGGGATGTAAATAAAAGAAGGTCTTTTTTTGTTCTGCCAACTAAGATAAAGTTAAAACAAAGCCACAGCAGAACCACTGGAACACAGAGCCATTTGTTTTTGAACGAATCGGTTGAATGATTCAATGACTCGTTCGTAAAGACAGTCACTTGTTTCGTTCCTGACTGAACGAATCATTTAAATTCATGATTCAAGGCCATAAAGTCAGTCATTTGTCGCCACCTACTCTCATAATAACGATGTATCCTGCTGAATAGGTGGCTACAAACAAAGAAAGGCAAAGTGATTTGATGAGTAACTTTTGTATGAATGGCTGATATTAATGTTCTATACCATCTTGTCTAAATAAATAAAAAAATAAAACTCTAAAAACCAAAATCAATTGTTTAAATGCTACAAGTGAATTTAGGCATCACAACATTTTAATGTGTAATATTATTTATATATTTGTTTTCATTTTAATGTTAGTCATTTTGTTTTGTTTTTAAAAATGGGTTTATACACTCACCTAAAGGATTATTAGGAACACCTGTTCAATTTCTCATTAATGCAATTATCTAATCAACCAATCACATGGCAGTTGCTTCAATGCATTTAGGGGTGTGGTCCTGGTCAAGACAATCTCCTGAACTCCAAACTGAATGTCAGAATGGGAAAGAAAGGTGATTTAAGCAATTTTGAGCGTGGCATGGTTGTTGGTGCCAGACGGGCCGGTCTGAGTATTTCACAATCTGCTCAGTTACTGGGATTTTCACGCACAACCATTTCTAGAGTTTACAAAGAATGGTGTGAAAAGGGAAAAACATCCAGTATGCGGCAGTCCTGTGGGCGAAAATGCCTTGTTGATGCTAGAGGTCAGAGGAGAATGGGCCGACTGATTCAAGCTGATAGAAGAGCAACTTTGACTGAAATAACCCCTCGTTACAACAGAGGTATGCAGCAAAGCATTTGTGAAGCCACAACACGCACAACCTTGAGGCGGATGGGCTACAACAGCAGAAGACCCCACCGGGTACCACTCATCTCCACTACAAATAGGAAAAAGAGGCTACAATTTGCATGAGCTCACCAAAATTGGACAGTTGAAGACTGGAAAAATGTTGCCTGGTCTGATGAGTCTCGATTTCTGTTGAGACATTCAGATGGTAGAGTCAGAATTTGGCGTAAACAGAATGAGAACATGGATCCATCATGCCTTGTTACCACTGTGCAGGCTGGTGGTGGTGGTGTAATGGTGTGGGGGATGTTTTCTTGGCACACTTTAGGCCCCTTAGTGCCAATTGGGCATCGTTTAAATGCCACGGCCTACCTGAGCATTGTTTCTGACCATGTCCATCCCTTTATGACCACCATGTACCCATCCTCTGATGGCTACTTCCAGCAGGATAATGCACCATGTCACAAAGCTCGAATCATTTCAAATTGGTTTCTTGAACATGACAATGAGTTCACTGTACTAAAATGGCCCCCACAGTCACCAGATCTCAACCCAATAGAGCATCTTTGGGATGTGGTGGAACGGGAGCTTCGTGCCCTGGATGTGCATCCCACAAATCTCCATCAACTGCAAGATGCTATCCTATCAATATGGGCCAACATTTCTAAAGAATGCTTTCAGCACCTTGTTGAATCAATGCCACGTAGAATTAAGGCAGTTCTGAAGGGGAAAGGGGGTCAAACACAGTATTAGTATGGTGTTCCTAATAATCCTTTAGGTGAGTGTATAGGTCTATGTTATTCATTTTTATTTCACTTTTAGTTATTTTAGTAGCCTACATCGTTAAAATAAATAAACAAAATGTTGCCTTGTCAGTTATCTGAAAGAATTTTATTCAACATTCAATTTTATTTAGAATAACTTTTGTTTTTGGTTGCTAGATTTAAGTGTTATTAAATTATTAGTGTTTTTTAAAGAGTAGCTTCAGTAGCCTAGATGATGGCAAATGTAATAAAAAAATGAAGGAAATGAACATGCATAATAAATTATTCATAATCATAATGGTGCATCTCTGTTCTGTAATATATGTCATTCTATCAGTTCTAAAAGTTTTCTGTGTCCTTTGCCCTTTTCTCTCAGAGTGCAGGTGTGTGAAGAAGAGTGAAGAGTTGGTGATTAATGCTGTGGCCACCATCAACAACCTGTCTTTCTACCAGGGCGAAAGTTCAGTGGTCCGTTTCCAGCACACACACATCTCACAGTGTAAGATGAGTTGGTGTGTGTGTGTGTGTGTGTGTGTGTGTGTGTGTGAACACAGCCTGCATGTTGCATCTGTCTTTGTCCTTCAGTAATTTCCCCCTCCCGTCTGTCCTTCTGCCATTGCAGTGCTACTAAAGCTCTTGCTGGGCCCCAGTATGGATGCTGTTTTGGAGGCCACACGTGTTTTTGGAAATCTGTCACAGATCAAAGACGTGAGACACTTCATCATGCAGCACAAAGGTGTGAGAAGTTCTCTCTGCTACTTTGTCTGTCTCAAATCCCCCAGAGGCTGACGTTGTGCTCGTGTTTTGTGTGCCAGTGGATCAGTTTGTGGTAACCCTCCTGGACTCCAAGACCCCTGATGTGTGTTTCTCTGCATGTGGAGTTCTCATCAATTTATCTGCAGACCCAGACAACAGGGCCGTACTGAGGGTCGAGGAAACCGTTCAGAAGTAACTTGCCTTTCTCTTCAGTGTGCTTTCTTTTGACTGTACTGTGTAATGTATAAGTACTGTGCTTTCTCTGACTCTCCTTACTGCAGGCTTATTGACTGTCTGCGTGATTTCGGGCCTCAGGACTGGCATCTGGCCGCTGTGGTGTGTCAGACTCTGTGGAACTGCTCTTTAGATGGAGAGCTGCAACACTCTCAAAAGCTGCTGGAGATCTTACGGCTCTACACAGGTACATATAAACACACAATCAATAACTGGACTATATATATATACAGTTAGGTTCATATATATTTGGACACAGGCACAATTTTTTGTTTTTTTCAGGTATTTACCTAAACATATTCAAGTTATGGTTGTATAATGGATATGGGCTCACTCTCAGGTTTAATTTGAGGGTATTTACATCCAAATTGGAGGAAGGGTTTAGGAATTACATCTCTTGAGAGTAGCCATCCCCCCTTTTTCAAGGGACCAAAAGTAATTGGACAATTGAATCAAAAGCTGTTTCATAGACAGATGTGGGCTATTCCTTCATTATTTCTTCATCAGTTAAGCAGGTAAAAGGTCTGGAGTTGATTCTAAGTGTGGTATTTGCATTTGGAATCTACTGCTGTGAACCCACATCATGCGTTCAAAGGAGCTCTCCATGCAAGTCAAACAGGCCATTATTAGGCTTCAAAAACAAAACAAATCCATCAGAGAGATAGCAGGAACATTAGGAGTGGCCAGATCAACAGTTTGGTACATTCTAAGAAAAACAGAATGCGCTGGTGTGCTTAGCAACATAAAAAGGCCTGGACGTCCACGGAAGACAACAGTGGTAGAGGATCGCAGGATCCTCCATGGTAAAGAAAAACCCATTCACAACATCCAGCCAAATAAAGGACACTCTCCAGGAGGTAGGGTAGGCGTGTCATTGTCAAAGTCTACAATCAAGAGAAGACTTCACAAGAGCAAATACAGAGGGTTCACCACAAGGTGCAAACCATTCATAAGCCTCAAGGACAGAAAGGCCAGATTAAACTTTGCCAAAAAACATCTAAAAAAGCCTGACCAGTTCTGGAAAAGCATTCTTTGGACGGATGAAACTAAGATCAACCTGTACCAGAATGACAGGAAGAAAAAAGTATGGAGAAGGCTTGGAACAGCTCATGATCCAAAGCACACAACGTCATCTGTAAAACATGGTGGAGGCAGTGTGATGGCATGGGCATGCATGGCTTCCAGTGGCACTGGATCACTGGTGTTTATTGATGATGTGACAGAAGACAGAAGCAGCCGGATGAATTCTGAAGTGTATAGGAATATACTGTCTGCCCAGATTAAGCCAAATGCAGCAAAGTTGATTGGACGGCGCTTCACGGTACAGATGGACAATGATCCAAAACACACTGCAAAAGCAACCCAGCAGTTTTTTAAGGAAAAGAAATGGAATATTCTGCAATCACCTGATCTCAACCCGATCGAGCATGCATTTTATTTGCTGAAGGCAAAACTAAAGGCAGAAAGACCCAAGAACAAACAACAACTGAAGACAGCTGCAGTTAGAGCCTGGCAAAGCATCAGAAATGAGGAAACCCAGTCTTTGGTAATGTCCATGGGTTAAAGGATTCTCAACAAAATATTAAAAACGAACATTTTATTTATGATTATATTCATTTGTCCAATTACATTTGAGCCCCTGAAAATGGAGGGACTGTGTATAAAAATGGTTGCAGTTCCTAAAATTTTTACTTGATATTTTTGTTCACCCCCTTGAATTAAAGCTGAAATCTGCACTTCAAATTCATCTTGGTTGTTTCATTTTAATTTTATTCTGGTGGCATACAGAGCCAAGAGTATGAAAATTATGCCTGTCCAAATATATATGGACCTAACTGTATATGTACATGTACACCAATACATGAAGAAAACGCTGTTCATTTTAATGGTTAACATTTTTATAATAACTCAATCTAGAGGTACGTTCCAATTTGCGTGTTTATTTTATATTCTATGTCTTTTTTAGTATAAATATTGTGAGTAGTGTGATTACACTGAAAATTCCAAAAAGAAAAGTGCACTTCAGATTCCCTGAGACCGATTACTTCCTTAATGGAAATGTGAATTTTTTTTTTTACATTTCTTTCACTCAGTTGCAGCTTTAATTAGATACCGGATGGGTAGGTCAGACTCCAAAGTTGGATGACAAAATAACATTATAAAATTCATACACTAGATGGTAGTGTGCATAGTAAAAGTGCATAGTGTATAGTGCGTCATTTGGGTCACAAATTAAATGTTTTGTCTTCTGTTTTGGGCAGACAGAGGAGCTTTGCAGTGGCCTTCTGATGACGGATTCAGACAGGTTCAGGAAGCATGCTGGGAGCTGCTCTTTTTGCCTGTTGCTGAGAGGCTAAGGCAACGTTTACATATTGAAGACACTACTGGAATCATTCCGTAAACTCCACTGATACACACCTTCTGTCCAGCCTTCACACGCTTGTGTCTGTATGTACACATTTAGGCTGAGGAGTGTGTATATTGCACTTTAATACAATATCCTTTTTGATGTTGTGAACAAATTAGTTGTGAATGGTAATAAGGAATCTGTCAATTACGACCAACATATTTTTTTTATAAAATACATTCCAGATTTTTATTGTTCAACCTGATGCTGCCGTATTTACAGTAGCTGATATAGGAAAAAGCATGAATTGTAAAAATCACTCATGAGCATCTCAGTGATCTCAAAGACTTTATTAAACAGACACTTCCAGAAAAGTCTGTAAAGAGCACAGAATAGAAACACTGTCATACTTACTTAATACAATCACATCAAACTGATATAATATGGCACTGGCTTCCCTCCTCTTACCCCGACGGTTACACTTCACAGCTACAGTCTATACATTAATATTGTTTACACAGCTGACCTAGAGGTGACATGCTTAAAAACCAATGACCAAAACATAATTTTGTGAATTTTATTTAATTATGTACTGTTTTTTTTTTTTTTTTTTAACTTGTTCCTCTCAATCTTCAGTGTGTAAAGACTGAAGCAATTTAACTCCTGCGCAATCACTAAGGGACTTTTTCAGAAAAGAGCAGTTTACAAGACGGGGACCCGACTTCTCACATTATTATTTATGGTGATTTCCATGTAATGATCCTTTACTGGCACTGAATGGCCACCAGCCTCACAACCACAGATAAAACAGGGAAATTGCCAGCAACACAAGGGAAAATTTCATTATTTATGCAAACAGGGATTGTTCTCAGGTCAACAATGTTACTTCCTTTAATCCTCGCTGTGAGAAGACGAATTGCTGCCTTCAACGTTGTGTGTTTAAGTCATTAGTGCACAGCAGGAGATGCTTTTCTATAGGCCTAGTGTCTCTGTGGTGATGTAGTGTGGTGCTGCAAGGGTATTTGGAGATGAGTGGATGTTTATGGACATGAAAACATTGATTATGTGACCTAAAAGCTACATCGATGATATTTTAAAGTGTGTTATTCTTAAGCACAAAAATAAGAATAAGACCTTTAATTCTTGTGGTATGAGGTGTTTAGACTGCTCAAATCTTTTAATACTGAATAATGTTTGTTTGGTGTAATGTATCATCTTAATGCGACTTTATGAGAAGAAAGAAAACTTTTGATTAAATTACAAATGATACAACCAGTGAAATACCATGTTTTATTTTTTTTTAATCAAATATTTTCTTATAAAAGTGTCAGTAACTGACATCAGTCTCTCAAGTCTGACTTAAAACCTCCTAATTTCCAAAGGAAAAAGTACCATCCCTCTAGTCCTGCCATCATCAGAATGCAGTACTGGTTTTAGTAAACAAAAAAAGACAGCAGAGAATCCACCCCGCTTGAAAAGAAAAACACACACACACACACTTGAAACAAAACTGCTTAGTTACACTGGTTAAAGTTCCGAGAATGAGAACAAGCATCGTTTAACCCACAACCATGAAGTCGTGCGGGTTGCCTGGTTCTTAGCGTCTAGGTCTGTACAGGCAGCCACGTAAGACAAAGTTCTGCTCACCAGACAGCACTTAGATATTTAAGGATACATAACAGGAGGTATTTAGTTATAATAAACCTCAAAATAAAAATAACAAAAAGCTTGAGGAGTTAAGATGACCGTGCATTAAAAGGAAGACAGATAAGGCGGATGGTTCAGAGCAAAAGGAAGCACATCACAAAAGGAAGACCTTTTCACTAACACAAATAAAAAAAGATAGAAAACAGTCATTGAAACAAAATGGCTACATAACAGCTGAAGCTTAACATTTTTTTAAAAAGTGCTTTGATATCTGTAATTCATGAAAACCCAAAAAGAGTCCAAAATCCAATGGATTTTTTTCCCTATCCCCTCCCCCCCCATTCACACATTGAAAATGTCACAAAGAGACAAAGTGGTGTCTTACAGTAAACTCTAACAAGGGCTCAGGCAGCTATTAATTTTGAATTACGCTCTCACACTCACACTAACACAATCGTTCCTGGATTAGCTTATACAAATGGGTGATGGTTTGGGTGTCTTGAGGCCTCTCAGTCGAGAAAAGCAGCATGAACAGACGGCAGCATCTGTTGCCAGTGCTGCGCATGACTAGGCACGCGTTAATGCAAAATCAGTAATGCTTCTATCTCTAGCCACTGCTGGAAATAAAATAAAAACTATATAAAACGATACGGGGAAGAAAAAAAAAAACACTAGTAGATAGGCATGTTAGTGCAGTCTATCTGCACCGGTGCTGGAGTTGCTATTTGTGTGGGTTTTTTTTTTTTTTTTAATCTCATCTCACAAAAAGAAGATATGATTATATGGCATCTTATCGCAGATGCATTTGAAATACTAAAGGAGGTCTGACCTCCAGAAGCTCGCAGTCTCAGCTTGTCCTCTTGCACACTTGAGGGATTGAGTCTGCTCAGATGGCCCCCAGTGGCCAGTTTTGGCACTGCAGGCTGAGCAGCCACACAAGTTATTCAGCAAGTAGGTTCAGTTGACAGTTGTTTTTGTCCTTCTTTTAACAAAACAATCTTCTCATTGTCCTCCACTGCCGCTCAAGCTTTATTCTTCCTCAGTTTTCTTTTTCCTTTTTTTTTTTGTAGTTTTTACATTTATTGAAGTGTCCCACTGTAGCAACATCAACAACAGTAAAAAAAATAAAAATAAAAGGGTCGACAAGAACAGCACTTCATGTCATGTAGCGAGTGATAGCTCTCAGAGCGTAGAGCAGTTCTGCCTGCATGCGCGCTTCCATAAGAAGCAAATTCACGTGGACCTGAAAGACAGAATAAAAGAATCCTCATTAACACCTTTAACCTTAAACCAATCCATCTCTGTTCATTTTTGTGTTATTGAAGTGCTTCGTACTTTCTCAGAGTGCCGAAACTGCCTCCAGAAGCTCTCGTACATCCTCTTGGTGATCTTCTCCGGACTGCACACCATGGTTTTGATGTAGACTTTAAAACTGCGGTCTAACAGTTGGTTAATTTCTCCATAATCATAATCATCATACCTGCCATGACAGAGAGGGAAAGATACCTTAGCACTTTGATTTAATAACTGGAGAGGAAAAACAAAATAATAGTAAAAATCTAAATACAAAATATATATATAATTTGTTAATATAAAATTAGTTTGTGTTTGTCATTCTATTTTTGTTAATATATATACACATACACACACACGTGTGTTAGTGACATTACATAAATAGAATGACAAACAATAACATAAATTTTACAGCACAAATGAACAAATGTGAAACAGCGAGCTGTGGAGAGACTGACCGAATCCCGAACATGCAGTGGATGTAGTTCCAGATGGCTCTACGGAGCATGGAAGTGTCCACACCCTGGTGTGTCGCCATTGTATTGTATGTCAAATTGTATGCGATCTGGAACTTCTCATCCAGAAGCTGTCCAAAATCCGGATACAGCCGATTCACAAGGGAAAAGCCATGGTCTTCCCAACTGTAGTCCTGTCGAGGGCAGAAAACATACCGCTGTTATTTTAATACTCCATTTCCTTTGACTACCAAAGCCGACAAGCAAGACTTCGTTCTCACCTGCACTCTGAGGGTGGGTACATGTTCTCCTCTCCTGGAGAAGTCTTTGTAGCCGTAACTAGGGTCTTCAAAGTGTCGTGAAACATCTCTGGATGGTACACACTCCTCATCTTCTGTTGACCAAACATAGTGATTTAATACAAGTCATCCTGTCGTTGCATTTTAACATAATAATCGTAAATCCACTTACCAGAGGTGACCACCAGCATGCTCTCGGTCTTTTCCCTCTCAAAACGAGTGGCCATTTCCTCCTGACTGGCTTCCTCTTCGTCACGGCATTCCTGGAGCTGCTTCATTCTCTCCATCAGCACTTCCACCTCGCCAGACGACTCTGACACCTAAACACACACATACAGGAATCTAGGTTATTACACACTTTATGTACACTGTATGGTCAGGAATCTAAACCTTGCACTCCATTTTCAGGACAAATGGATGGAAGACAAATATCAAAGTCTCACAATCATTTTCTTTGAATACATTTCCATCAGTCTCACCTGCTGGTTCCCAAACATCTCCTCCAGGGTGCCGTTGCCATTGGCAATGTCACAAACGCAGTAACTGCTGAGCGAGGGCGGCCTGAATGTATGTCCTCCATCTGTTTGGATGTCAGGGGTGATGCCGCAACCAAACGTAAAGGAGGCCAGAGAGTGATAGTGTGTGAGTAGCACCACAACGTGGATCAGCTCGGCCAGGGACCAGCTGTGCTCCTCTGCCTTCAGTAGACGCTGTTATTTAAAAAATGTTAAAAAACATTTATAAGGGTCAATGACATAAGAGTGTCTCTGTCTAAAATCTAGGTTAAAATGTGCTAGGCTCCTAGAAATGTACTCTTAATATTCACTTTGGTTTCGAAAAAGCGTTTCATTTTCAAGTTTCATTTTATGACTCGTCATATGGTGTAACCATAACGTAAAAGTAATCAAAATGTCCTTGCACCTTTAATACATGTGTCTTATTTACTTATTTAAATACTTTTTTTAAGGTAAAGGCTTTTCATTACAAATATCATAAATTATTAATTCATAAATATCCCCATTTTTGGGGGGAGTCACATGATATGACATACTAATAATATAAAAAAATATAGTAGTGAAGCAATTTTGTTAAAAACAATAATAAAATATTTATTAATAAGGCTTCCTTTTCAAGAATTTCATTCTTTTAATTATGAAATTAGGACTGTTGAATCAACCTGACATTTTTGACATTATGCACCCCTAAAATATAAAAATGAATATTTATTCAGAAATTAACTTTCTTTTAATTTATTTAATTAATATGCTTCAAATAAATTAACATATTATAATAAATTAACATGCTCATCATAGAAGAGGTGCACTCAAATCACTGTATGCATGTATTTTTGAATAGATTTGTGACAAAAAAAAATGTAATGAAAAAATTATGAAAACTCCATTAAAGCTAATTAACTTCATATCTAGTGAAACCAGCCTGACCTAATACTCCACAGCATTATAAAACTTCTCTGCGCTCATTACAGTTGCATAACAGTTGTGGGCGAGTGTCCATGAGTGACTGTGTGGTTGAAGTCATACCTCGATGTGTTCTTTGGTGAGCAGCCAGGGGCGGTGGGCCAGGATCTTATTGAGCTCCCCAAGAGCCTGCAGCTTCTGTGGGGCTTCTTCCAGACCATTCAACCACTTGGGATCACCTCCGACCTGCAGGAAGTCATTCACATGCAGGTTGACCAGATACGTGCACTGGTGCCTGGCGGCAGCCTGTTGGACGCAAACATGCTTTTAGAACAATCTGGCACAGAGGTTTTTGCAATGGCATACAAAAATATAGTCTGCCATCTCACCATTATCCCTATATAATGTCTGCAGTGCAGAGACAAGGGACCGTCAATCTGAAGCAGGTAATGCTGTGTCTTAAGAAAGCTCTCCAGATACTGAGGATGGAACCCCATCACCAAGGAGATGTTGTCAAGGCGACCGAGCACTGCAAAGGCGTCCTCAAAAATCGACTGTGTTCTTTCATCCAATTTACTGACTTGAAGTATCTGGGACAACAGGGGAATAAAGATGAGGTAAACCTGGGGAATTTAGTGCTTGTAAAATACCTTCACTAGACTGTGATGATAAACGTTGTTAATGCAAAAAACAGAGGTGCAATTTGTTGGTTAAAACAGTTAGAGAGATTCATGCCAACTTTATAGCCAGCAGGGTAGATGATAACACTAACCTCTTTCTCTGGTATGAATCTACTTGGTCCATTTCCCATCGTTCTGGGGATTCGCACTCCAACATCCTGAAAAAGATCAAAACCAATAACATGATTACATGATCGACATACATGTCAAAACCTGAGAGAAACACTTGGCATGAAACTACAATTATATCAAAGACATTCTGGCATCAGAACCAGAGCTCTTAAAAATAACATCCTTCCTCAGCTCAAATATCAACGGCTGGTTCTAGAATTTTTTTCTGCTTTGGCTTGAAATTCTAAAATACATAACACAATGCAATCAGCAGGTAGCAACAGTCAGACCTTGAACAAAATTCATCTGCCTATTGATACTACAGAAGCTGTCAAAGGCACAAAGAGAATGATTCAAAACAACCTAGATTCCCTAGGAACAAAAAGGTTGTCCGAGTTAGCAATACACTAGTGACATAAACATGCCAAAACAGCTGACTTAGGAATATGCAAGCAATGGTGTAAAAATATATTATTAAACGCTAATAAACCTGACACCGCGGGCAATGCAATGTCCCTTTGCAGAAGCATACAGAAGTTCTACACAATGGCAATCTTGCATATATTATTTTTGTGCGTTGGTTGAAAAAAAACAAGATCATTTAGACAATGTCACACTAACTTCATACTGTCAGTTATTGTTTAAAGACGAATGTCTATTGATCTGATGACAACAGGCTGAGAAAAAAACAAGCTAGCAGTGTTATGATGCAAGTACAAAGAACTGACTGCACTGCAGCAGACGTACTAAATGAACGGACATCATTTAAAGTCAATGAAAAAAGTACACTAACGAAACAGGTTAAGGAAAAATACATCTGTCATTAGTTAAACTCGGCGTCAAGCTCTTATCCGCTTTCTTACCTTTTTACTAAGCCGCTCGCAGTGTGTGCAAATTTTACAGAAGTCTGTCATGGTAAGAGAGGAGTTTTCAATAGTTTCATTAGATGCCGATGCGTGCCTCATATTGCTCTTTTCTGCTTCTAATGAAAAAAAAAAATACAGCGATTATCCTGAATTTGCTCCCGTTGTTCCTTGAGGCATTGGGTTACACTACCCGTTCATATCAGCTGTTGAAGCTCCCGAGGAGAATACCCACTCTTTACTAGCCCTCTTGTGGTAAATAACAGGCTGTAAACATAACTGACGCGCCCAAGAGCCAATCGTGTTGCAAAAACAACCTACGTTGTCCAATCAGTGACAAGTGGGCGGGGTTAAAGGAGCGACTTGCTCCGAGAGTGGACTTAAAACGGTAGTTCACGCAAAAAAGAAAATTCTGTCATCATTTATACACCCTCATACTGATTTGACTGATTCTATTGTAAAAATGTTACGTTTTAGGTAGAACGACAGCCATTTTCTTTGTGTGGGGAAAATGCAATGAAGTTCAATAGTGACCGTGAATAGGGAGGGAGTCCGTTGGTGCCTCAAATTTCCTTTAGTGTTTCACAGAAGAGTACAGGTTTAGAACTACAGCACGAGTCAAAGTAAATTATGACAATTTCATTTTTGGGTGAACATTTAAAAGTCTATTTATTTGTTTGTTTATCTATTTTATTGATTAATATGCAAACTGTCTATGAATTGTTGCTATCCAACATACATTTCTATTAGATCTCAATGCACTTTTGATAGGAAGCTTCTTTTTGGCTTTCAAATGCATGCCTGGCAAAGTTTTCTAACATTGGTTAATACTTAACAGACTTTTAACTTTGTCTTCCAATAAACCTATTTACACAATCATGATTTGTCAAGTAGTCTATATATGACATTGTTACCTCCTGCAGTTCCAATGGCCCAAGTAGCCCTAGCAAGTGGGAGGGGATGTTTTTTCTTGAGCAAATGAGAACTGCAGTAAACAAGCCCTGCAACCTGAATGAGGATGACGGCATGGACTACAGTGAAAAACAAGCCAAGATCAATTCCTGCCCTCAGCTTAATATCCCCCACAGGGGACAAGTCAAGGCACCTAATAGATAAAGTGACGCTTTTGGCTTAGAGATTGATCATTTTAGGGGGGCGAGGGGAGGTAGTTGGTCAAGATGATGCAATGCAGTGCACTTCAGAATTTTTGTTCACAATGTTGAGTTTCAACTGCAATCTTACCAACATATTAAACTATTCACAGCCTGCATACATAATGTCTTATTTTTCCCTCTATATGCTAAAAATGCATGATATAGTACTGTGGAGTAATAAAGTGCAACGAACATGAATTAAAGTCCTGTGCACGAGCAGAAGACTGTCAAAGCGTTTGGATTTGGCATCGCTCACGAGATGAAGAGTAGCTATTCAGCATGTTCATTGTGTCTGAAGGGACCGTCCTACATCGGGGGGCTGAGGGGGGTGTAAACAGACCAGAGCAGGAGTCAGCACTCTCTCTGGTGATAGGGGATGGTTAACCAGACCCATTGAGCCCTATGGCTCAGCAAACCAACAGAAGAGAATGGTCAGCGTTTGCCTTGCACCCACCTCCCCCAGGGCACCCTTTCCTCTCTTTATTAAAAAGAGCCATAACTCTTATATGAGAACAAACTTCAGGCTTTACTGTAACCACACCGTATCATAACACTGGGCTCGACTGCTTAGTTGGACCAGTGCACTAATGTTACTGTGGAAATAGACTGCAAAAAGGGGTTACTATAGTACACAGTCATATGCAAAATGAAAACAACCACTAAAAAAAGTTTTCAAAATAGCTGACAGAAACTTAAATCCTACTTTTAGAGTTATTTTAAGTCATTTTCGGTTGTATTATTGAAGTCATTTAAGCATCGCACAAGAGGAACATGTCTGAACATATGCATCACATCTACTTCCTAGAAGAATACATAAACTATCAAATGTAATTTTTTTTTGGCACCAGTAGCACATGTCAATCATTTAACAGCTGCAAGCTTTTTTTAACTTTTATGGATTATCTTATTAAAAAATATTTTCATATTATTTTTTTAACAGATAAAACCTCAGAACTTCATTAAATCTAACTCTAAAATTCATAGAGACTGCAATTCCAGCTGGGGAAATCTCTTTAGTATTTCCTCAAGTGTGAAAGTCCAGGTTTAAGCCATGCTCATTTAAGACTATATGTGTGAAAGTTAGATTAAAAAGGCGATTTCTTGGAGCTGTGAGAAAAACAGCCAACATCTTCCAATAACTCTGTCTCTGTTCGTGACTTTATGCTGGTGAAAATTGTTTCATTATGTGTGAACGCTTTCTGAGTAACAGGGTGTGTTTGTAGAAGTGATTCTCTGTGTGAATGTGTGTCTCTGCGCTGTTGTTTTTCTTGTGCTGAACGAGCAGCCATGCTAAAACCACAAGCCTTCGGATGTTCAACAAGTGGCAGAAAAGTTGCCTGACGCAGCCCTCGCCTGAACCAGTTCCATCCTGACCTATCAGAGAACAGGGGGAAGAAAGACTGAAAAAAACACAAAAGACAAGCCTAGCAACAGGAGTCAGCCAATCAGAAAGCAGAACAACAGTTTCAGGGTCCAATCTGTTTTTTTCACCCTCACTCCCCCACGGTAGAGCCTCTGAAAGAAAAAAAGAAGTCTAACTTCAAAATGAAGTTGTTTCTCAGTCTATTCAATGTCTAGGAGTGATATGTTTTTATGGCCGAATGTATCTGCTGTTTTGTATGCAGAAAAAGTGTTGCAAGTCGACTAAAGTCTTTGCAGCCTTGAACTTTAGACCATATGGTGTGACAATAACCACAATGTAAAAAAAAAAAGAAAGATGTGTTTTCCGTGACACACACTGAGCATTTATTGTTTTTGCAATTTGTCTCATTCACTCTGACAATGATTAAAGTCTTATTCTGTCACTTTTAGAGTCAATATTACAGCAGGAAAGAGGAACGCAAATAAACACCAATTCTGCAGTAGATTTCTGGGGTCTTTCTTTTTCTCACTTTGCATATTAGTCAACTCTCATTGTTTAATTTTGCTAAAGGTGTAATGATTATCTTTTTACTGTAAATGCATGTACAAATGAAGCAGTCGTGACCTGCCCGAACATGTCCCCATTGTTCCAGAGATCAATGCAAGTATCCTACTGTATGTGTGACCCATAAGAACTGCAAAAAGGTAGATCAATATGTTTATGAAGAAAATGTCTTAAGGAATAGCCTTAAACTCGGTTGCTTTCCAGGGTTAATTCACCCAAAAGTGAAAATGCTGTCATTAATTACTCACCTTCATGTTGTTCCAAACCCATAAGACTTTCGTTCATCTTTAAAACACAAAAGAAGATCTTTTTAATGAAATCTGAGAGCTTCCTGTCCCTCCATTGACAGCCTATGCAACTACTGTACTACTTTCAAGGCCCAGAAAGGTAGTAAAGACATCATTAAAGCAATCTATGTGACCCAAGTGGTTTAACCTCAATTTTATGAAGCAACGCGAGTGCTTTGTTTGCAAGAAAAAAAACAGCTCTCAGATTTCATTTGTGTTCTGAAGATGAACGAATGTCTTACGGGTTTGGAACGACATGAGGGTGTGTAATTAATGACAGAATTTACATTTTTGGGTAAACTATCCTCTTCATAATTCACTGCCATTCTAATTTGTCAGACAAACTATTACAGACTAGCATAGCATGGGCTCACTGGGTCGAATATTAGCTTGCAGGGTTCAAAATATACCATGGCGAGTGAATAAAATATTAATAAATATATGTATTTACATGTAATTTGTATTTTAATGTATTATATATGCAGCATATATACAGTTTATAAAATTATTTACGTAATGGTGCAGGTAACTGTGTCAACATCAAAAACATCATAATCAAAACCATTAAGATAACATATCATGACTCCTGATATAGCCTCTTTACTTTGGTTAATTCAAGAAATATTCCACATCATTTTCCAGTAAGGTAAAGATCTTTAGAAGATGCAGAACAGAAGTTGGGACATAATTTTTATTTTTATTATAGTAGACTTTGATTTGAATCAACAAGTGTCAAACTATCATTCGTACAGTTAAATTTTCCCCCCGGTTTCTAAGACAACGCTTAAACTAGTCCCAGACTAAAATGCATGTTTGAGCTGTTTTAACTGAAAGCAACTTGCACTGGCATATCTTAAAATATATCAGTGCTATTGTTTTGTCTCAAGATGCACACCAGTAATGTTTTAAGGGACGTTTATAAAAGCTACTTAAATGTCCTAACTGAACTAAGGCCTAATCCTGGCTTAATCTAGGCCATGTCTGTGAAACCAGGCCATACAGAATTATATTGCTGTTCCATTTTATTACCTTGCCATTTCAGCATTAATTTTGAACCTTGTTTATATGTCTTCTGAGTGAGCGTCTTTTGCCTGGTGGAGGCCAATGAACTTGCAATACAGTGAGAGTTCAATGACTGTCAGAAGCTGCTCAGGCTCAATAGCTCTTTTCATGACACTAAACATATAACCATTCAACAGCGTTTTCCTCCATTATCAGATCCACCTTTCCTCTCACTCTTTCATCCTTATATCCTCTATGTCACTGGTAATTTCTCCTACTCAACTTCCCTTGTTCCTCTGTCTCAGTCTACTTGGATTCAGCTTGGGAATTCTGAGAACTGGGCTGATTGGAGCTGCTCAGTCTTGCATCTGTCTTCCTGAAAGAGGTGCGGTCCACTAGGAACACCGACACAAATGTACACACATACACATCCAGACAGTCAGAGGAAATGGCACTCCCAAAGCACAAACTACAGAGCATGTTAGCACGCATAAGCATACACTCAGGATTCAACAATAAGGATTGTTTCTACCGGCCAGGCCAACAGTTCAGATTTTTACCTTCCCCATGGCAATATAATAATAATGAAATATTATTAAAAAAAAAGTAAATGATGATGCAAAGAAAACAACATGCACTGGTTGTCATGACAGCAGCAACTTTTAAGAGGGGTGCACACAAAGGACGCGCTCCTGCATTCCTGTGTTATTTTCTATCTATGGACTATATTGGAAAGCAATCAGATGACATCTTTGGCCATTATATTGTGCCTCTCAGTGTGCTATCTCACACCATGAACAACTTAAGATTAGTACCAACCTGTTGCATTCCACATCGTCTAGCTGTTTTTGAATGCAAGAATGTGTCATGTATGTACACTACCATTTAAAAGTTTGGGTCAGTAAGAAAATTAATACTTTTATTGAAGTGACAGTAAAGACATTGAAAATGTTACAAAAGATTTCTATTTCAAATAAATGCTGTTCTTTTGCACTTTCTATTTATCAAATCAGCCAAAAATGTATCATTGTTTCCACAAAAAATATTAAGCAGCACCACTTTTTTCGACATTGATAATAATAAGAAATGTTTCTTGAGCACCAAATCAGCATATTAGGATTTCTGGAGGATCATTATTACAGGAATAAATTACACTTTAAAATATGTTCAAACAGTTATTTGAAATTGTAATAATGTTTCACAACATTACTGTTTTTACTGTATTTTTGATCAAATAAATGCAGCCAAACAAAAAAATCTGACTGACCCCAAACTTTTGAACGCTAGTACACTCTCACAAGCAACACAAATATATACAGTGTCACTAAAAGGTGTCTGGAGTCACGCATTTAAATGTCTGAAAGACACTGCATTAGATACATCTTTTTCTCAGAACTAACTGTACATCTGTTAGTCACTATTGTAATGATTTTTAGCTTGTAACAAGGTCAAATAATAATAATAATAATAATAATAATAATAATGTTTAAAACAATGACATTTAGATATTTTTTTATTTGAACCAAATCCCATTTGAGGCCATTGTTATACATTAAAAACATAAAAAAATCTCTTTCTCTGTTTTCTTTCTATGTCTCGCTCTCTCTCGTTTGCTGTATAGCCGCAGATCTGCTGCTCGCTTTGTGAGTGAGGAAGCAAAAGTTCCCGTGGATGTTATGTTAACAGGGAGTGCTCACAGCTGTTAAAATACACGGGGCAGAGCGTTCACACACAAAATTCAATACGTATATCTAACATAAATAAAGGCAAGAACCTCCTCTTCAGCTTTCTTTAGCAAAACACGAACCACAGTGCCACAGAATTAATGACTGTCTCTTATCATTTGATGTGAAACCCAAGCAGACTTTGCTTTATAACAGTGACGATCAATACATAAGGTTTAGTGGTCATGACTGATAAAGATGTGGGGTTTGCCATCACTGAATGTTACCCTGCATGAGCTCTTGACTGAACTGTCATGTAAATATGATTTAAAATCCGTCCACTATATGCCAAGTCATTACCGTACCTTGGACATTCTGTACAGACTGCTTGCTTATGTCGGGCAGTGGTGTGACAGGCTCAACAAAACAACACTTCCTCATTTAGACCGCAGAACACGGTTCCTCAAAACAAAAATAAATATCTAATAAAGTCATAGACTTATCCTTTTTATATCCACAGTTCCTAGCTGTGGAAAGGTAACATGATTTGGCTCTAAACAAGACGTATTCACAGCCGCTCAATTCACTGGGCACTAGGGCAGGGCAGTAGATAAAGAAAATGATAGGATGAACTCGAGACATTCTAATATAATCTAATAAATACAAATTCAACTGTTCCTATATGAGTTTACGATTTTTTTATGAAAAAATATACAAGAATGTTACCTGCATGAATCCCAAGAACATGTCATGAAAACAATTTTACATTCAGAATATCTTAATGGATGTATAAATAAGCTTAATTGTCTTTTATTTCATTCAATAATGAAAAGTATCAATACTGAAATACTCAAGAAGTTTATTTTTATTAATGACAATCAACAAAAAGGACTACTTCACCCCAAATATGTGTGTGCTATGTATGTTTATGCATATTAGAGTATTGCATCATTCCTCTTTTGTCACCACTAATTAAATCAAACAAATATTCCAAACTTGTATAACTTCCTTCTGTGGAACACAGAAGATATTTTGAAAAAATGTAGTTTATTTGGTCCATACAATGGCAGTCAATGGTCACCGAAACAGTCATACAGGTTTAGAACAGCATGAGGGTGAGTAAAAGATGAAATAATTTTTTATTTTTGGATGAAAGTATCTGTCCATGTAGAATGTTTCAAATAAGTCATTTATGACGTTCCATTTCAGTTAGAATACTGCCTCAGAGGGCAGCTGCCTGTAGGTCCGTTTTGGAATAGAGCCATTGTTTGTGACTGATATAGATCATCTGAAATTCTTAAGAACTGTGCAGTGGTGAAAAGGAAATGCATTTGCAGCCCAATAACATCGCAGCATCATAAGCTCCTATTAAAAAGCTCCTGTTAACAAATTTTACTCACCGTGTCCTCTTTCTTCATCAATATAAGATGAGGCCCAAGCACAACTGGACGGCCAAACAAAACCGCCCAGGCCTGGGCCTCGGGCCATGCCACAGTCAGAATGAAACCACTTAATATTTCATTGTTTATGAAAGGCCTGTACAGGCCAGCAGAGACTGCATACTCCTAGATTTCCCCTGCCCAGCAGTAGAAATTTCCATCCTTGAAAGAAGGAAATAATTTACAAGCACTAAACCTCTGCACACGGCCCTTTCTCTCTTTCCCCGAAAAGTAATGTAATTAGGATTTGTTTAATGCACTCAGGTGGAAAGCTTTACATGATAACACAAATAAACAGCCTCTCTCTCTTTCTCATGATTCAGGATGTCACGGCACGATTACAGTCCAAATGACACAAGAACACTGTGAGATCCTCAGAACACACAGTACACCGTTTGAACACATTTGCATAGAAATTGTACGTGTGCACAAACATACACTGCAGTTATACTGCAAGTCAGTCGCTTATATGTAAACAATTCAAGGTGGGCAGGTTCATAGTCTTTGCTTATTATGTTTGTTTTTTTAATTATCCTATAAGTTCTGTATGTTCTAGAGACACACCCAAACAGGCTCACTTGTGCAATATTTTTCGCTGAACAGTTAATTAATAATGGACCCATGCAAGGAATCTTTAGCAAATCTCAAAGTGAATATCAATTTTTCACTTATAGCCTTTTGTTGTGTGTCCAAATTTATTTTTAGCATTTAAAATTATTGTTTTTATTTTTTATTTATTCATACAAAAGAGTATTTTAATATCTATTGTCTTCCATTTATCAGTTATCAGTAAATGAATTATTATACATAAATAATTTGAAAAATCTAGATAATACTAATAAAACATTCTGACCCTTCCATAACAAACACTGACTTCTAGAAACTGACTTCATCTTGACTAAAGTCAGTATTGATAGAATGATTCTGTAAGATTGTTTTATTCTCAGACACACTCAAAGTCACATATTCTAATCGAAGGTTTCGAAACCACTTCTTAAGTTCTTCTCTTTTTTAGTATAGCAGAATCACTGTTGTTCCAATAGTATAACTTGCAAAAGAGAGAAGAAGGTATGGAAAACTGTTATTTATGAAGACAAAATGAGGAAGTGTGTCAAAAATTCCCCCTAAACACCCACACCCCCCTCCCAGCTCATTCTTTTTTATCCTTCCATCCGAGAGAAGAGGAGAAACAGGTTCTGCAGACTAGCAGCTCGCTGACTGAATAACATGTTGCAAAACTGAGACAGACTGGGGGGGTGTATAAATCAGCATGATAAATCATTGACAGACTCATAAACTGAACAACATGTCAGGAAATTACTATAAACTACTCAAATTAACTGTAACTGCTGTGAACTGGTATGTTGGTTATACTAAACAGGACGAAAGGTGAAATGTATAGGGTACACGTGAGCCAAAAACTCTGAATGCCAGAGAAGTGTTCAACTTGGTTTTGGACATGCTTTCACAATGAATTTAATGAGAACAAATGATGTCCAACTCTCCTTTATGAATACACTGGCTTCATATACATGGCCGTCTGTTAGGGAGCCCATTTAGGGGAGCCATATGGTCAGCAGCAGGAAAGACTAGACTTGTCGAGCAACGGCCAAATTAAACTATGTACAAACACAGCACCTCTACAGAAGATACAGAATCTGTGAGAAAGCAAATCAAGCTGCCATGGAAGAAAACAAGAAGCAGCAGCGGAAAATACACACCCATTATATAGTCTGGGTCATGAATTTAGTATGGAAAATGATAAAGATAAAAAAAAAAATTATTATAAAAAGTATAAATCATCAGGGTCCAAGCAGATTGAAAAAGATGAAAAAAGGACCATAGTTGTCAAAAAACAGATCCTGTGGAAGTTGTGGATACCAATATAAACTAATATCATGACATTTTCCACGGCAAATTTGTATGTATCTGCAATTTATGGTTGCTGGCAGTTTAAAAATGTATCGCAAAAAACAAAAAAACAAGAAAACAAGAAAATCAGGGCAAACACTATAGGGGTCGCACAATAGCTTCGCTGCTTGAACCTCTAAAAACAACAGATAAGATTTGGAGATAAGGGCAAGAAAACAAGCAAGTCAATAAATATGCCCATCATGAAGGGCTGTGTTTGGATTTCCAAATATTTTGTTATCTTCTCAAACGTCTCCTCCACAGCTTGAAGAATAGAAATGATAGGGTGAAACATTCATTGCTCTTTTCATAATCTTTGTGTTGAGCTCAAGCAACCAGACTGTCCTCGGTCCCGTACTGTCTAGGGGGGAGACAAGACTGTCCTATGGGATTCTCAAAGGAAATAATCAGACAATGCAAACCCCCCTTTACAAGGCCCACAACCTCTTTTCACAATGAGCAATGACCATGGTCAATGAACAAACACACACACACACACACACACACACACACACACACACACACACACACACACATACACAAACAAACAAACAAACAAACAAACACACATGCGTATTTAATGATCCACTTGCACAAGGGTATTCAATGAAAGTTCCAAGAGGTCTGGTCTCTATATTTCCTTCCCAGCAGAGGTCCGGACAATATTTTTTTGGGAAAAGTTATACATTTCAATCGGGGCAGCCGTAGTACTTTGTAAAAGAAAAATCTTAAACACTCAAAATAGAATTCTGGGCCCCCGAGAGCCAAAGCAGTGATGTCTAAGAATTTTTACCAATATTTACCAAAAAAGTAAATATTTCTTCTGAAATATGGATATGAATATAAAAAGGTTAGATCAGATGTTTTATCAGGCTATTATTATTATTTTTTACATTTAGACCAACGTATATGGCACATAGAAAGCCTTGGGACTGAGAAAACACACTGGGGGTGCAGGGTTTACTTCTTAAGAATAGTATGGACCATTTTTATATTTTCAAAGTAATAAACTACTAAAAACAAACAACGTACATAATCTAGCAATCAAAACTCTCATCATGAGCACAAAACAAAGTTAACTAGTAATTTCAAAGTTTTTTTTATTTCCTCGCCATCTCTAAATAATTTTCCAACATTGTTTATTATGAAATGCTCTTAATATGCTGATTAATAATGTTAAATGTATGGAGAGAAAAAATAAAACGTCTAAAGGCGCCACGCATTAACTTGTCACAAACCTAGCTTAGTCAAACAGTCGAGTCATCTGTAAAAATAACTGTATTTGCTGCATTCTGTTTTTCTGCAGCGTTTTTGGCAAAAGTAGGCCTGTCTATTTTGCTGCTCACTGTGTTTCTGCTACTGTTGTTAAAATAACCGTGTCATCTGTAGCTCTTAATGTGGCGCTTTGCGTCTTTAGCAGGAGAAAGAAGCAACTCACATGGTATGGAAAGGGCTTGAATGAAGCATGTTTGGCTCAAGATATAAATATTAGATGATGTAGCGTCAAAAGATCATTACCATAAATGACCATGAGCACTTGTGGTGTGAACCGCTCTGTTGTTTTGACACGCTGCTCACTTTAATCTGTAGGTAAAATGGTAAAACGCAATTATGTCCCACGGTCCGGATGGAACCGGTATGCCATTTGAATACCACTGCAATAGCGTAATGCTTTAAGCAAGTGCGGCTATCCATTCGAAGGACACCTATGTCTATGACCAGCAAACACCTGTGACTGCCCAGCAGCTAGCACCCCAAAG
The DNA here is from genome assembly GCA_039654105.1 of Coreius guichenoti. Lineage (NCBI taxonomy): Eukaryota > Metazoa > Chordata > Actinopteri > Cypriniformes > Gobionidae > Coreius > Coreius guichenoti. The sequence continues at coordinate 25,252,807 of CM077185.1, read as the reverse complement.
GCTCATGGGAAGTTCAAATGAAAGCCAAACTACTAAATAGAGCTTTCTGACCAAAAACATGCAGCAGCAATTCCACTGAGAGCAAGAAAACTTAAAAAAGAAAACTAGGTGAAAGGTCGACTAAAGAGGACGACCGAAGAAAGGTTGGGATAGAAAGAGGGAAAGAAAACAACTTAATCTCCTGTTTATAAAACAAAATCCTTAAAGAGTGTGAAAGCTTGGATTAGTTTGGAAAAGTGGGGCTTGTCCAGTGCTCTTTTTCTGTAATAGGGCAACACTATCAGTATCCAGTATTATTTACCTGAAACTTTTCTAGATAATGACACTTATTAGTGGACACAACAAAGCACAAGGGTTATCAAAAAACATCTCATTTTTATTAGGCAATGCTTACAAATGTACACACACACATGGTTGTGAGAGTATGAATGGATGCACTGTGTCTATAAAAAGTTTTCTGCTGAAAAACATGTTTTGTACAAGACGGGGAAAAAAAATACATGAGGTCTGTGGTGTGTGAAGAGAGAGAGAGAGAGAGAGAGAGAGAACAAATCGTTATTTTAAGGCAAGCAGAATGAATGTTTGACACTTTCTTTTACTCGTCTATTAATTTTCACCTCTCACCCTTTCACCCTGACCCTATAGACTTCCTGCACACTTGAGGTGTGTTTGCTCCAGCTGCTTTATCAATTCTAATATCTTGTTCTTGTTCTGTCAATGGGACAATAGTTGGAATGTGACATGCATAAGGCATTAGTCAATGTATAATATTCATAGTATTGTTCAGTCCTCCTGTGTTGTAAAGTTTTGTAATGTTAACATGTTATCTTGATGCCAACAGCATAAACAGATACTGTACACATATTATTTCTGGCCAAATATATATATTTCAATACATTCTAAATATATTTTGTAAACAGAATGGCTTACGTAAATATATCTTTTAAATTTAAAATATATTTTGTTTGAACAAGGGACACATTTTTGGGTAAATTTGGGTATTTTTTAAATACATTTCGGACTATATAGATTTATTTAGATTGAAAATACATTTAAAAATGGGCAAACAATATATGAGGAAATATAAGTAACTAAATACATAAAACATAATCAAACTAAAAACATAATCAAAAAATATATCTATAAAAAATGTGGCTATTTGTTGCATATTTTTATATATATTTAAACATATGATTTCATATACTTTAATATAATGTAATTTAATTTAATATAGTATGGGCATGAATACACCGTATTTTCCACACTTAAAAAGAAAATTTAGTTGAATCTATATATTTGGTTTTGAATGTGTAATCTGTTTAAAGTGAATTTTGTCCACTTTATAGAGTACACTAGCATAAACAGTGTCTCAAAGCTACATGGACTAAAAACCACAAACCACAAAAAACTTTGAACTTTTCTACAGTATTGTACACGTGTGTGTGTTTACATACAGTAGCTCCGGCTGTGGTGGGTTTTGCCCTTGTAGAAAACAAACACTGATCACATTACCAGCAGATAAACTGTGTGCATGTCAGCACAAATTCACACTGCATCAATTCTGGTCCTTTTCTGACATTCCACCATGGACATTCCTTTAAAGATCATCAGCTGACAGATGACCTTTCAAAGCAAATTCAGTAAAATCACTGGATTTCCATTAACATAATGTAATAATATGTTGTTTTAAGAAGCCAAACAAGGGCTTAACTTTATACTGCTCCTCTGTCCCTCCTTCACTGCCTTTCCCATAAAGTTTTTTACAAACTGTGCTACATGCAGAGTTGTAAAAGCCTCTCAAATACAGTGGGGCGATTGAGGAGTTAACTTGTATGCATACCTACTCAAAGCTCAACAATAAGGATGATCACTTGCCTTGTTGGTACATTAGCTGCATCATGTGTTTTTATGCAGACTTAAACATTTTATGGTTTTATGTGATGCACTGAACCAAGATTGTTGCAAATTCTGATGATTTAAATATGCCACAAAGGTAACCTTATCTAGACTGCTATAAATGTTTTTTTTTTTTTTTTTTTATGAAAATATAGGCAGGGCAAGAACAAATCTGAACCCAGAAAAAAAATACTTATTGTTGAGCCCTGCTCCCTTTCACAACCCCCCCTTTTCTGTCTCCATGTTTTTTTTCTCTATGACCCTTTCCCATCTTCCTGCCTTGTAGTCTCTCTCAGTGGGCCTGTGTTGCGCTTGATATATGATGGCCAGCAACAGATGCATGAAGGCCTAATTATCCATAAGTAAATACCACATTACCACTGAGACAGAGAGAAAGCGAAGAAAAAACAAAGATTGTGAAGGACAAGGACATCAATTGTCTCTTATTTGGCTTAACCCCTATTGTCTGACTTAAACACACTTACAGTCTCATGCTAAAATATTCTGTATTTACTGCTTATATTTGACTGTTAACATTCCCTCTAAATTAACTGAGCCAAAAAGCAAGGTCCTAAACCCAAGATCCAAGTACAATCTTAACCAGGAAATGATTCAATAGCACAAACTGATTGCAATAACTCGCCGTCACAGTGACTCTAGTAGATTCTGCAATGGCAGAAAAAGCATGTAACAACCTTTCACCTGAATGGCAGTTTTATTTATTTATTTTTAAGTGAGTTTATTTACAGTGGGGAGAACAAGTATTTGATACACTGCCGATTTTGCAGGTTTTCCTACTTACAAAGCATGTAGAGGTCTGTAATTTTTATCATAGGTACACTTCAACTGTGAGAGACGGAATCTAAAACAAAAATCCTGAAAATCACATTGTATGATTTTTAAATAATTAATTTGCATTTTATTGCATGACATAAGTATTTGATCACCTACCAACCAGTAAGAATTTCGGTTCTCACAGACCTGTTAGTTTTTCTTTAAGAAGCCCTCCTGTTCTCCACTCATTACCTGTATTAACTGCACCTGTTTGAACTCGTTACCTGTATAAAAGACACCTGTCCACACACTCAATCAAACAGACTCCAACCTCTCCACAATGGCCAAGACCAGAGAGCTGTGTAAGGACATCAGGGATACAATTGTAGACCTGCACAAGGTTGGGATGGGCTACAGGACAATAGGCAAGCAGCTTGGTGAGAAGGCAACAACTGTTGGCGCAATTATTAGAAAATGGAAGAAGTTCAAGATGACGGTCAATCTCCCTCGGTCTGGGGCACCATGCAAGATCTCACCTCGTGGGGCATCAATGATCATGAGGAAGGTGAGGGATCAGCCCAGAACTACACGGCAGGACCTGGTCAATGACCTGAAGAGAGCTGGGACCACAGTCTCAAAGAAAACCATTAGTAACACACTACGCCGTCATGGATTAAAATCCTGCAGCGCACGAAAGGTCCCCCTGCTCAAGTCAGCGCATGTCCAGGCCCGTCTGAAGTTTGCCAATGACCATCTGGATGATCCAGAGGAGGAACGGGAGAAGGTCATGTGGTCTGATGAGACAAAAATAGAGCTTTTTGGTCTAAACTCCACTCGCCGTGTTTGGAGGAAGAAGAAGGATGAGTACAACCCCAAGAACACCATCCCAACCATGAAGCATGGAGGTGGAAACATCATTCTTTGGGGATGCTTTTCTGCAAAGGGGACAGGACGACTGCACCGTATTGAGGGGAGGATGGATGGGGCCATGTATCGTGAGATCTTGGCCAACAACCTCCTTCCCTCAGTAAGAGCATTGAATATGGGTCGTGGCTGGGTCTTCCAGCATGACAACAACCCGAAACACACAGCCAGGGCAACTAAGGAGTGGCCCCGTAAGAAGCATCTCAAGGTCCTGGAGTGGCCTAGCCAGTCTCCAGACCTGAACCCAATAGAAAATCTTTGGAGGGAGCTGAAAGCCGTATTGCCCAGCGACAGCCCCGAAACCTGAAGGATCTGGAGAAGGTCTGTATGGAGGAGTGGGCCAAAATCCCTGCTGCAGTGTGTGCAAACCTGGTCAAGAACTACAGGAAACGTATGATCTCTGTAATTGCAAACAAAGGTTTCTGTACCAAATATTAAGTTCTGCTTTTCTGATGTATCAAATACTTATGTCATGCAATAAAATGCAAATTAATTATTTAAAAATCATACAATGTGATTTTCTGGATTTTTGTTTTAGATTCCGTCACTCACAGTTGAAGAGTACCTATGATAAAAATTACAGACATCTACATGCTTTGTAAGTGGGCAAACCTGCAAAATCGGCAGTGTATCAAATACTTGTTCTCCCCACTGTATATTCATAATGACAGTTTTAGGTCTTTAATAGCTTAGCAACCTTGATGACCCCAATGAACAACAATCTACAACAGGAGCTTCAGTTCAAGCCAAATTTCTACGTCACCTCAGACAACAGATAACACAGACCAGATATTGTACCAGCTAAAAGCATTGTTTATTTATCTACGTTGGTTTAACACTCCAGACTACCACAATCTGGCTTATTTTGCTGGGACGGCACAACATTTTAAACCAGACTCCTCAATTGGCTCTTTAAAATATCAAAAGTGTGCTCAACCACACAGCATGTCTGAATATACACTATTGTTCAAAAGTTTGCTCAAACGTGACAGTAAAGAGATTTATAATTTAAAGAAAGTTTTCTTTTTCAAATAAATGCTGTTCAGTCATGACAACTCTCTGAGTAGTTTGAAATAATATTTTATTAATGATAAATATTGATGTAAATGTAAATAGGTTTGGATTTGGCAGACTAGATCTGCTACGCTGCTGTTGCTGCAGGCAAGTACACAGACACGCTCTGCTAGACCCCGATAAAACAAAAAGAAAACTTGCTGCTGCTACAGAGCAAGTACAAAGACTTGCTCCGTAAGATACAAAGTGACATTGAAAGTGCTGCTGCAAATAAGAGACCCCCATAGCAGATCAAGACAGGTGGTGCTGGGGAGGAGGAGGTTTGAGGCTGATTTATACTTCTACGTCAGACCTGTGCCGTAGCCTCTACGCTGTGGGCTACGCGTCGATTCTTATTAATACTTCTGCGTCGTTGTCCGCGCCAACATGCAATTACACATGCAGAGGGAGCATGATAACCCCTGAGGGAGGGGTTCTGGCAGACCAATCACAGTGCTTGCGGCCCACGTAGAATTGGCGTGTTGTTACATTTTTGGAGAGGTGCATGTCAGGTTTCGCTGTAGGCTGCGCGTGCTACACACAGCCAACGATGTAGCTACGGCGTACACTCGACGCAGAAGTACAGTAGCCCTAAATGGACAAACTGCTCTACAGAGCGCTAGCTACTCTCTGCTGTCTCAGACGACGACATCGTCTCTATGTCTCTACAGCTTCTCTATGTTCTTCGAAAGGGAGGGGAGAGCGGTTGCAATTCGCAACCTCACCGCTAGATGCCGCTAAAATGTACACAGTGCACCTTTAAAAGGAGTTTAATATTAAGCCACACAATTGTCTTCAACACTGATAATAAGAAATGTTTCTTTAACACCAAATCAGCATATTAGAATGATTTCTGAAGGATCATGTGACACGTGAAGAGTGGAGTAATTGCTGCTGAAAATTCAGCTTTGCCATAAATTACATTTTAATTTTTCAGATTTCTGAGCAACTATTAATAAAATTTGCCCCAAAGATTATTAATATTTAACTGCCTTATGTTACAGAAATAAAGGAAAGACAGAGAGAGTATTGCAGAAGTGCACGTCAACAAAGGCCTTGATCTTGCAGAAACCGACACGTCTGCTACACTCTTACTTTTTTCTCACAAACATGTGCTTGAACCTTCACCAGCTATGGTCTGGCCAGAGTCTGTGAGAGTGAGGTCAAGTGACGTCATTGCCCACTGACTACACTTTCAAGCCTCTCGTTTGACCTTCTCATTTCTCGAAATGCAAGATTAGATGTGTTATTTCCAAAAAAGCCAATAATTGACACATGGTCAATAATTGATAAAAAAAGAGAGGAGGAGAAGGAAGGAATAAAGTTAATGAGATGAGAGAAGAGGAGAGGAGGGCTTGCTGTCTCGCAGCAGGAAGTCCGGAGACAAAGAGAACATGTTGCACCAGCTGCCGTGATGACATCACTGCGGTAGTGACAGAGCTGTAGGACGGCCTTTAGAGCTCTGGAGGGCCACTGGAGCGGAACCCAGAACGCCCTGTCCTCTTCTCTCTCTCTGTTTTCCATCGACAAAGCACACAAAGCAATAAATCTTCTATTCTATTCTATTCTATTCCCATGGTAGAGAAAACATAATCATATCCAAGATGAGACAGTCTCAATGGTAATGGCACCTGTCACAAAAAATGTGGAGACCCAATGTGATTAACTATTTGGTGGTTTATGTGAGGAATGTTCCACAAATATGTTGCCAAATGGAGTTCTGGATTAGGCATCCTAAACAAAAGGTTAAGTAGTCATGACTGTCAATGATTTTTACTGAAGTGAGTAGTTTGTATACTTTTGATTTGAATTTCGCACATCACTACATTAAAATGGTCAGATTACCATCCTTAAAATGTTATTTAAAAAATAATGTATTTTAATGTGGTCTACTTGAGAGAAAAAAAAATTATGTAAAATTACAAATGCTAGGTGTTTTTAAAAATCATATTCAGTTCAGTTAATTCCCTTTATTGTCACTTACAAATATGCAATTATGTTTTGTATGTGTTAAAGACACCGAAACAGTAGTAGAGCAGCTATACTAACATTCAAAAGTTTGGGGTCAGTATGTTTTGTTTTTTTGGAAAGAAATTAATACTTTTATTCATTAGGGATGCATTAAATTGATCATAAATAAGACCGGGTGTGTTTAGTTTATAGTATAACAGTTATTGACATCAGTTGACTGTGTATGTGTGAGTATGTTAAGCCTTGTTTATACTTTCGCCTGGCTCCGCAGCGCGAGCCTCCGCTGAATGCGCGCGCGCCTCCCCAAACAGACGAGGCGTTTATACTTGACGCGCTCGCCGTTGTACTATTCTTTGAAACGACAGAGGGCGACTCGGAGTAATTGTTCTATAAACCATCAGGAAACAGCGGTGAGAAGAAGTAATGTACACAGGTGACGATATTTATTTTAGTACATTTCACGAAAAACCACACTACAAAAAAATCGTGTAAAACTCAGTAAACCTTGATATTATTACTTGTGACATTAAAACAAAATGTATGTATACATGTATACAACTAAATTAACGATCTCTTAAATATTTCCTAATTTCACTAAACATTTTCATTTAGTTTTTTTTTATTAAACATGGATCTTCATTTTCAATAAAAGGGCTTATTTCTGTTTTTGTAGGCTCATTTTGTAAATACTGCACTAGTTACATTGCAACTAATTTGTACGTGCAAACTGGGTGCCGGTGTGATGAGACGTCGTGCTCGGCTAGATTCGCCTCGAACTCGTGCATCTTCGGATGCGGAGCCGCGTGTAAAGTTACAAAAAATGCGCTGCACACCACGCGAAATGGGGTCTCGCGCACTCAGCCCGCACTACCGCCCACTCCGCGATGACGTCATTTTTGCCGCACGCACCTTCTCGCTTGTGCGGACACGGAGAGTATAAACCAAGCTTAAGAGTGATGGATGAACATATCAGCAATGCTAAAACGTACCCCAACAAAGGTTTGACTTACCTTAAGTCCAATCTATCACACACACATTTATTTAGTAAATGAGTACATATTATATTTTTGTTTTTGAATGAATTATTTTTATCATTATTATTGGATTATTTTATGCATTGTTTTTAATGGCCCACAGTGGTTTGTAAGAAGAACATGTTCTCTCAGTATAATGCTGACAGATTGACTTAAAAACAGAAACACACTGATCTCTACATAACAGACAGTGGTGAGTTCCTGCTGGTGAGTCTCTCAACACAAAAGCCCTTTATATGCAACATTACAGTAAATGCAAGAGGAATCCCTTTGGCAAGGTTAGATAAAACATCAAGCAATGCTGAAACAGCCGCAAACACATATGCGCATACCCCAGAACACTTGCACACACAAGTGTGCAAAAACAGGCTCCAAAAGGATGAGAACACATTGAAATGTTTTAGAAATATTTTTGTAGATAATTATTTAATATACAGCTCTGGAAAAAATTAAGAGACCACTTAACATTGATTTCTCACACACATATGCGCATACCCCAGAACACTTGCACACACAAGTGTGCAAAAACAGGCTCCAAAAGGATGAGAACACATTGAAATGTTTTAGAAATATTTTTGTAGATAATTATTTAATATACAGCTCTGGAAAAAATTAAGAGACCACTTAACATTGAGAAATCAATCAATCAATTAAGTAAAATATTATTTATGTTATTTTTTTTTATCAAATATTGTTATATATATTTGTACAAACAGCCAGTTGTTCTTGCTTCTACTGAAGTACAAGATGCTCTTTGGATCACTCTCATAATCAAGCTGTCATTAAAACAAAATGGAAACATACCAAATATAAAATATACACTATATTGCCAAAAGTTTTGGGACGCCTGCCTTTACATGCACATGAACTTTAATGGCATCCCACTCTTAATCCGTAGGGTTTAATATGGAGTTGGCCCTACCTTTGCAGCTATAACAGCTTCAACTCTTCTGGGAAGGCTTTCCACAAGGTTTAGGAGTGTGTTTATAGGAATTTTTGACCATTCTTCTAGAAGCGCATTTGTGAGGTCAGGCACTGATGTTGGACGAGAAGGCCTGGCTCGCAGTCTCCGCTCTAATTAATCCCGAAGGTGTTCTATCGGGTTGAGGTCAGGACTCTGTGCAGGCCAGTCAAGTTCCTCCACACCAAACTCGCTCATCCATGTCTTTATGCACCTTGCTTTGTGCACTGGTGCGCAGTCATGTTGGAACAGGAAGGGGCCATCCTCAAACTGTTCCCACAAAGTTGGGAGCATGAAATTGTCCAAAATGTCTTGGTATGCTGAAGCATTAAGAGTTCCTTTCACTGGAACTAAGGGGTCAAGCCCAACCCCTGAAAAACAGCCCCACACCATAATCCCCCCTCCACCAAACTTTACACTTGGCACAATGCAGTCAGGAAAGTACCGTTCTCCTGGCAACCGCCAAAAACCCAGACTCGTCCATCGGCTTGCCAGATAGAGAAGCGTGATTCGTCACTCCAGTGAACACGTCTCCACTGCTCTAGAGTCCAGTGGCGACGTGCTTTACACCACTGCATCCAACGCTTTGTATTGCACTTGGTGATGTAAGGCTTGGATGCAGCTGCTCGGCCATGGAAACCCATTCCATAAAGGCCACACAAAGTTTGGAGGTCTGTAGCTATTGACTCTGCAGAAAGTTGCCGACTTCTGCGCATTGTGCGCCTCAGCATGCACTGACCCCGCTCTGTGATTTTACGTGGCTGAGTTGCTGTTGTTCCCAATTGCTTCCACTTTGTTATAATACCACCAACAGTTGACCGTGGAATATTTAGTTGTGAGGAAATTTCACGAATGGACTTATTGCACAGGTGGCAACATATCACGGTACCATGCTTTAATTCACTGAGCTCCTGAGAGAGACCCAGCCCTTTTCTGTTAGCCTGGAGGAAAACTACCTGATGAAGAATGTCACACTTTGATGCAAGAGCTCAAAAAATAGCCTCTCTGTGGGTGCCACATACAAAGTCATAAGGGCAAGAGTGAGCGTCAGGTGTGCAACCTTGAGCACATGATGAAAAGCGACTGTCAGCAAAGTGTCATAACTGAAGGCACGTCTATGTCTATTCTCACTGCAGCTCACACAAATACAAACCAAAAACACAATAGTAATGAATAGTTCATGATATCATTGACTGACTACGGCTCCTAAAGCAGAAATCAAAGAGTAATGTAGGATGGAAAGTTATCGTTTATCAAGAGCTGTGATGTAACAAAGGGTGTGAGAATGTATGTGTGTGTGTATTGGGGAACAGGAAGATCTGATGTTTGGGGGGGCACAGGGTATGGGATGATCTCTTCCCTTTATCCTGCTGGACCTCGCTCTCTCACAGACTCACTCTTTCCCTTGCATGCAAACACATTCACACACAGCTCTCAGCCTGTATCTCTGCTACCTCAGCATTTGTGTGTTTTGACAGGAAAGACCAGAGCCAGCTACCCTCAGTAACAATGATCCCTCTGTCACTGCCTATCTGTATGTACAGAGGTAGCTGTTGAGCTGCCATACATTGATAAGAAACTGTTTAAAATCAAACAGTGTTTTAATAGAAGATGCAGGCCTTTCAGTCAATTCTCTTACATTTACACTATTGTTCAAAAATTTGGGGTCGATAAGATTTTTTAAAATGTTTTTGAAAGAAGTCTCCTATACTCACAATTATTTGATAAAAATATTAAATTATTATTTTAATCATTTAAAATAACTACTTTCAACTTTAATATATTTTAAAATGTAATTTATTCCTGTTATGGTAAAGCTGAATTTTCAGCATCATTACTAGTCTTCAGTGTCACATGATCCTTCAGAAATCATTCTAATATGCTGATTTGCTGCTCAAGAAACATTTCTTATTATTATCAATGTTGAAAACATTTGTGGCTTCTTACAATTTTTGTGGAAACAGTCATTCATGTTTTTAGGATTCTTTAAATCAATAGATTTATTTGAAATGGACCTCTTTTGTAACATTATAAATGTACTTACTGTCAGCTTTGATCAATTTAATGCATCCTTGCTGACCAAAAGTATCAATTTCTTTAAAAAAATCTTGTTGACTTTTGCCAAACTTTTGAACAGCAGTGTGTATATATAGAGAATTTTGAGCTGAACTTCTGAATTTCTCATATTCTTGTATGACTGTCCAGAATGTTTTTTTGTCTTCTGAAAGAAATCAGGGTAAAATAAATATAAATTTTAATATGTGTTTTGAGGTTACATTTTCAATTTAACATCATCGCATTTAGTTACGAGGTCTGAATGGGTAATTTTTGGACATTTTTGTGGTCTATGCTCAATGATGAAGAAAAGATAACATTAACAAACAAAAATTATGACTTTTGTAGTCACATTGTGACAAAAAATACAGTAACGTTCTTTGTCATTGGATGTACATTCAATGTTATGTTTCAGTTTGTGTGCTACAAGAATGCTAGCTGTGGTAAATGATAAGAGTAAGGCAGTATTTAAGATACTAGGGATCAGCCTTTAAAAGCGTGAGAAAATTATGCATGTGAGCTTGTGTGTGGTTTTAAGAATGTCTTTACATGTTTTTTTTTATGTATCTATCTGTTATCTCCCACATTATTTTTGTGGCTAACTGTTCTAGATGTGGTGCGTGTGTGTGTGTGTGTGTATGTGTGGTCCTGGTAAACCCTATGTTATGGGGACAAAATGTCCCCACAAGGATGGGAGTATTCGAATTCCTTGTCCTTGTGGGGACATTTTTTGGTCCCCATGAGGAAAACAGCTTATAAATTAAACTAAGTTTTCTGTGATGGGTAGGTTTAGGGTTAGGGGATAGAAGAACAGTATAAAAATTATTTAGTTTATGGAATGTCCCCATAAAATACAAACCGGATTCCAAAAAAGTTGGGACACTGTATAAATTGTGAATAAAAAAGGAATGCAATAATTTACAAATCTCATAAACTTATATTTTATTCACAATAGAATATAGATAACATATCAAATGTTGAAAGTGAGACATTTTGAAATGTCATGCCAAATATTGGCTGATTTTGGATTTCATGAGAGCTACACATTTCAAAAAAGTTGGGACAGGTAGCAATAAGAGGCCGGAAAAGTTAAATGTACATATAAGGAACAGCTGGAGGACCAATTTGCAACTTATTAGGTCAACTGGCAACATGATTGGGTATAAAAAGAGCCTCTCAGAGTGGCAGTGTCTCTCAGAAGTCAAGATGGGCAGAGGATCACCAATTCCCCCAATGCTGCGGCGAAAAATAGTGGAGCAATATCAGAAAGGAGTTTCTCAGAGAAAAATTGCAAAGAGTTTGAAGTTATCATCATCTACAGTGCATAATATCATCCAAAGATTCAGAGAATCTGGAACAATCTCTGTGCGTAAGGGTCACGGCCGGAAAACCATACTGGATGCCGTGATCTTCGGGCCCTTAGACGGCACTGCATCACATACAGGAATGCTACTGTAATGGAAATCACAACATGGGCTCAGGAATACTTCCAGAAAACATTGTCGGTGAACACAATCCACCGTGCCATTCGCCGTTGCCGGCTGAAACTCTATAGGTCAAAAATGAAGCCATATCTAAACATGATCCAGAAGCGCAGGCGTTTTCTCTGGGCCAAGGCTCATTTAAAATGGACTGTGGCAAAGTGGAAAACTGTTCTGTGGTCAGACGAATCAAAATTTATAGTTCTTTTTGGAAAACTGGGACGCCATGTCATCCGGACTAAAGAGGACAAGGACAAGCCAAGTTGTTATCAGCGCTCAGTTCAGAAGCCTGCATCTCTGATGGTATGGGGTTGCATGAGTGCGTGTGGCATGGGCAGCTTACACATCTGGAAAGGCACCATCAATGCTGAAAGGTATATCCAAGTTCTAGAACAACATATGCTCCCATCCAGACGTCGTCTCTTTCAGGGAAGACCTTGCATTTTCCAACATGACAATGCCAGACCACAGACTGCATCAATTACAACATCATGGCTGCGTAGAAGAAGGATCCGGGTACTGAAATGGCCAGCCTGCAGTCCAGATCTTTCACCCATAGAAAACATTTGGCGCCTCATAAAGAGGAAGATGCAACAAAGAAGACCTAAGACAGTTGAGCAACTAGAAGCCTGTATTAGACAAGAATGGGACAACATTCCTATTCCTAAACTTGAGCAACTTGTCTCCTCAGTCCCCAGACGTTTGCAGACTGTTATAAAAAGAAGAGGGGATGCCACACAGTGGTAAACATGGCCTTGTCCCAACCTTTTTGAGATGTGTTGATGCCATGAAATTTAAAATCAACTTATTTTTCCCTTAAAATGATAAATTTTCTCAGTTTAAACATTTGATATGTCATCTATGTTGTATTCTGAATAAAATATTGAAATTTGAAACTTTCACATCATTACATTCTGTTTTTATTCACAATTTGTACAGTGTCCCAACTTTTTTGGAATCGGGTTTGTATGAAAACCCAACGTGTGTGTGTGTGTGTGAATATATCAGGGTGCAGGGAAATTTCCCCCAAGCTAAAGACAACCTCTGATTTGCAGCATGACATCCTGTGAGAGCCATCACACTTTTCTGCACTTCCTGTTCAGGGTTATGCACTTCTAACTTGTTTCTTCAGGACGCAGTCACACAAAGCACTCAGACTGTTAATATTTCCCATCTTTGTTAACAGCTCTACCTCTATCTGACCTAAAACATAAAACGCTATAGTAGACAGCCTGAGTGACATGATATTTGCTAGACATTTGATATACGCTGAATCATAAGAAAATTGTATATGCATAAAGGGTGAGAGAACTGTTCTAAGGCCAAAAACATCCAAACATATAGGAAACTGTTAAAAAACACACATTCAAACCAACCCAGACGCTACTGAAATGTTACGAACAGCTTGCTCATGCATCATGCATCTTAGACAAAAGATCAAAAGACAAATGATACGGTCACCCCTAACACTCTCAGGCACATAAGCATACACACTTCCTGTTTTATAAAAAGAACATGCCGTTCTACCAAAAGAAGAATCCTTGAACCACAGCCTCTTCTACACCAGTGAAGAAAAACCTGCAAACATCACCACACACCCACCCACATACAACACACACACACACACACACACACACACACACACACACACACACACACACACACACACACACACACACACACACACACAAACAAACACACACACACACACACACACACACACACACACACACACACACACACACACACACACACACACACAAACAAACACAAAAACAGTACTTCCTAGAACTTAAATCACTGCATATATTTGTGAGAGGTCATTGGTCAAAGCTAAACTTCCCAATACCTGCCAAAGAAATGTTTAATGTTTTAATACAGTGTGAATAATAATGTTTTATCCAATGTATTAGCTGCCCTTACGAAAAATAAGTTTATTCAAATGTGCTATTAGTATACTTCTTTTAAACTAAAAATAAGAAAATATACTTTCAGTCTACTTTTTATATACTTCTCAGAAATATACTTAAAATTGCACTTAACTATACTTGGCAGAAAAGTATATTTGGCCTATACTTGTACTCAATCTTTTGATCAAGATATACTTAAAAGTATAATTAAGTATTCTAAGTATACTTGGCTTGCAGTTGTGTTTACTGTTTTGATTGAGTAGCCTATAAAATACTTTTTGTCTTATAAACTTACATTGTTTGTAAATATTGATTTAAGAAAAAAGATATGTTCATAATTCTGAGTATCTGAATTTTTGTGTAGGCTAGACCACTGGTAGTGTACATAGGAATTTACTTCAAATATACTTTACTCTTTCCCTGCCATTGACTGAATTTTCCAGCTATCCGTGTTTTCACTGTTATACGGCAGGGGGCGCTGTTACACATCTTCTGAAAAAGTACAGAATCTCCGGATCAAAACAAAACACTGGTGAAGAAGAAGCAGAACCAAGTGACAGAAGATTGCTTAAGCAAATGTAAAATAACGCGATCATCAACAATAAAATCAAAACTGCCTAATGTTACTGAATGAAATGTCGACCCAGAACGAGCTATAGCACTGTGAAGCTTTGGGGGTGTTTGTTGGACTCGATCTACTCCATCTATGTTTTGATCATCGTTCTGAATGCTATTTTCTCAGCTTTTTGTTTAAAATGTTTTTTTTTTTTTTTTTTATGAAACTTACCTACAGTCAAGTGTTGATAAAAAGGATGCATGAAGCTACAACATAATGTTTTTAAAATGGAAAGAGGTAAAGTACAGTTAGAGGTATATTTTAAGTATAAAAAATTAATACCTAAATAGGAACATAGTAGTATACATAAAGTGCAAAAATAATATATAAATAGTAAACTGTAAGTATGATGTTTTGTTAACTTAAAGAAAACTTACAAGTATACTTGCAGTGTAAAACTACTAAACTAGTAGTTTACTGAGAGTACACTTCAAAGTGTACTTTCATAAACTAAAAAAATGTGCTACAAATATTAAAATAGTAAACTACTAGTATACTTATACGTTCACTTGTAGTACAGATGCAGTACAAATGAGACACGTAGTTGTGCACTTAAAGTTTACTACTGTTACACTTAAACATATACTTTTATTTACAAAAAAATGGGCCAATTTAGGCCCAAGCAGTATTGAAATAGTACACTTACAAGTTTACTACTAGTACACTAGTACATTAATATTAGTATACTTACTACATAAAGTATACTTAAAAATATACTTGAACATTACTTAAGTATACTCAATAAAATTAACTTGAAGTTTCGTAAGGGTGGTTAGGAATTAGCTTGCTGTTTTCTTCACAGATCAGCTCCTGTATCTGTATAGCTTGTATTGTATTAAAATTATTGCCCTTTAATAAAGCATGGACATCTTATATATGTTTTGTCTGAAGTAGTACCTTGTTAAATGTAAAAGCTTTTATGAGAGTCTTAAATATTTGTCCTCTCTCAAGATGGTCTTTATCAATGCTCATAATTAATCATAATTAATATGGCCATAGTTTGTTTTTGTTTTTTTTTAAGAAATTAATAGTTTTATTCAGCAAGGATGCATTCAATTTATCAAAAGTTACAGTTAAGACATTTATAATGTTAAAAAAGAACATTCTATTCATCAAAGAATCCCAAAAAAATGTATCACGGTTTCCACAAAAATATTAAGCAGCGCAACTGTTTTCAACATTGATAATAAAAAGAAATGTTTCTTAAGGCAAATAGTATTTTTTGATCAAATAAATGCAGACTTGGGAAGCACAAAATACTTTTTTCCAATAACATTAAAAAAATCTTACCGACCCCAAACGTTTAGTCCAAATGCTAAAAACAGGTCAAAAAAATAACGAAGAAAAATAACAAAAATGGTAAGAACCCGAAAAACAACTGTAATCCAAACATGTCTAAACATGTCTACTTACAGGTAGGCCTGAAAAACACAGTACAGAGCTGAGTTTAAGGGGGGAAGGGAAGTGAGCGCTCACAAACATTCACATATCCACACACAGAGGCTTGCATTCAGCCGTGAGGCTCAGGGCCTTTTAGACCTAATGAGGTCTAATCATAGTCTTTGCCGTTTCTCAAAACAGTATTCCTTCACTTCTCTCTCTCTCTGTCTCTCTGTCGAATTGCTCAACTTGAGCTGTTTGTCTCCACAGCTACTTAACAGATTGACTTAAGTATGAGAATGAGCGCTGAGTTGCTACACAAACATGTGAGGGGTGGGGTGAGGGGATTCAGAGAGATAACACACATAGAACACATACTGATAAGAACGAGAATGTGAGGAAGTTTGTATGTGTGAACAGTGTAATGTCTGCAAACATTATAACCTAAGAAGTGCAAAAGGTTAAACGTATGTCAAGTTTCCAATAATTATTTTTTTTTTGCAGTAGCAGCACATTTACTTTGTGTAAAACTTTGTGTATTATATCTAACTATCAGGAGGCATTTTATGACAAAAGTTTGTGACGTTGTCCGTCCTGTCCTTTAGTTACCCTTTTAAAAGCTAGATGGTGGGGAGATTGAGTTACAATAGGCATTTGAGGTCTGAATCATGTTCACACACACACTTCCACTACCTTTCATTGACAATGCGAGCCCCCTCTCCCTGTTCTTCCTATTGTGTTACACTCGCAGACAAACTCCCCTCAGCTCATAAGCTCCTTCAGCTTTGTCCTGAGATGGTAAACAAGCCGAGATATGGGTAAAGAAAAGGGGGTGGGGAGAGAAAGTGCCACTTATTCATTTCATAACTGACAAGTATCTAACACCTGTCCTTGACCCTGTACTGAACTGTACTATTACTTGCCTTACACATCAAGGAATGTACAAATGAGGAAGTCTTGCCTTTTTTTACAACAAGGTGATATTGTTTGTACCTACTATTTTAATGAAGTGTAAGGGGCCGTTCACACAGAATGCATTTTTACATTTGACTGCGCTGCTTTAGTTTTGTTTTTCTACGTAAACATGCGCTAGACATACGTGTTTGACCATTGCGCTGACTAGGGATGTCACAAGTACCGGCATTTCGGTACCAAGTCGGTACTGAAATTTAAAAAATGTGACGATACCAGCATTTCTGTAGTACCGAGTATATTCGGTACCCACTAATAGGCTCTGCTTTCAGTCGCTTCCGTTTTTATCTAAGCGCAGGGCTCCAGACTGTAGCCGAATATAGTGTCTGTGAATATTAAACTGCAAAATACTATTTAAATATTAATCCTCCATGTTCTGCGTCTCTGTGTGAATGAATGGCGCAGACGCGCGGTTTCATTTGCGGCACACGCGCACGCACGCACGACACTCGTCTTTTTAGCCTCTGCCGTGTCACTATATGAGGACATGAACGCATAAACTTCATAAACTCCGCTCTGAGAGTCACTTCATGAGAATTTACCGTTTCACTTGAGAAAACTGTCATATCATGAACACAGACATTCAAAGGTCTTCACGGCAACCCGTCAAAATAAAAGTTTGGTTTAACTTAAAGAAATTTGACAAATATATTAGGCAACTGTTGTACAGTAGATTTAGCTACATCTGTAATACTAATACTAATAATACTACTACCAATAATAATAATAATTATTATTATTAGGTGTGCATAGAGGGTTGCTTATTTTTCACTTGATCTTTTTTATAAACAATGTTTACTTTTAAACAGCATGTCGCCTTAAAATGTTTATATGTATTATTTACTTACAATGATTATCATCATAAATAATAAACTCATTGAATTTAATTTTTTTTTAAAAATGTAAATAGTTAAATAAAATGTAAAAAAAAATGTTTTGCTGTAGTACCGAAATTGGTACCGAGAACCGTACATTTTTTATGGTATTGGTACCGACTACTGGAATTTTGGTATCGTGACATCCTTAGCGCTGACTATAGTATTGACAATAGACAAGGGACTTTTTTGCCCGTGAACTTTGCTAATGTGACCGCACCTTAACAATGTTTTGCAAAAAACTCTATGGAAAGTAGTGAATCAGTTAATTCAGATAATTTATATAAATGAGTTCACCGATTCCTTTGAATCCCTTATTTAATCATCTTATTTCATATTTAAATGCCACTGTTCGCATGTTTTCAGGATATATAAAAATATTTGGGGGAAAAATCATATTTATAATGTAATCTAGCTACTTTGTGTTAGTAGCTGCTTTTAATTATATGAGTAACTTTGAAAGTTTCAAGGCAGCTTCCCAAACACTGCTAGCCATTACATGTCTTCAGTGAAATGTGTGCTGACAGGTGGCAGGTGAATCTGGACCGTCATATTGCATGTCCAAACAACTAAGCTGACCACACAAAGACAAACAGACAATACAAAATGTGTCCTCACAAGCCACAGGCTCTCACTGGGACTTGAGATTCATAAAATTTTTCCTCTTTTGGTTTTTGCTACCGTTATGTGGCCAGTAAAACTGTAGTTTGTTGTCATATGATCAGACTGTCTTCTTTATTTGTTCCTATTAGCACATAATGACTAAGATTAGGCCTATCAGTTAGATAGCAGCAATACAAAACACTCCAGTGCCTTGGCCATGGTCTGCGATAAATGTGGAATATCAGCATGAGCCTTCTTCAACTCGGTTCAACTTGACTGCTAACATACTAATAGATCATGATACTCCATAGTCTGAACAGTTTAAACATACCTTCTCAGGGGCTATTCACACAGAACACGTTTTTGTCTTCCACTGCGCTACTTTTACATTTAAAACATCAAAAATAATTATTGTTTTCTTGGCGAGAATTTTAATATTCTGCTTCCCTACAAATATACCATCAATAATACCACTGAGTGCAATTACGTATCTCAGTGAAGTGAGAGAACACCATAATTGTGTTGTTTTAAACATGAATTTGTCTAATAACACTCTGTGGAATCCCTTTTTGTCATGTTTATCAGTCAAAAATATGGCAGCAATGCAGAGTGCAAGAGACCTGTTTCTCATTTGCACTGTGCTAGAAAATACTGCACCAAAGAAGGTCATACAGAGTGCAAGGCATATGCTTCGAAAGCAACACCATTTCAAAGACATGCACACTGCCTACTGTTACAGACACCTACCTATACTTAACTTGATTCCTTCACAATGAAGGGTCCCCTGCCTTCCATTGCAGATTGTTTCCTGTTAGTGCTTGAAAATTGCACATTTTCTACAGTCAACATCTCTGTTTACTAGAACGGGCAATTGGCTTTATTTAATTTCATGCATTAGCTAATCTAATTAAGTAAATTGACGTCCAATGAGAGGAAAAACAAGTGTGACACTAAAATAGAACAAGCAGTCTGACTCTCTCATGATGAAATACACAAATCAAAAGTAGATGTACCATGAAGGCATGTTTTGTTAGTATGGTGGATTTTAAGTTGAGAAAAACATGTTTTTTTGGGGGGAAATGTGAATACTGACAAGCTTGGGATAGGATTCTAGGAATGCCTAAATAGGAGCAATAAAGGGAGTAGTTAAAGATGCAGGAGAATCAGTGGTTTAATGTGAGTCAACTCCTTTTGTCTCCCAGGCATCACCGCAAACAAACAGTTCTCTGCTTTCTTGGAAATTTCTGGGACATCTCCAACCATATGGTCCACACTCCCTTTTCCAAGCCCCCTTTCCGTTTTCTACATGCTTCTGTCTCACTCTCTTTTTTCAGCTAGCAATGTTCTTTTTACACAGGACACAAATACATTCTAGGATTCTGGAGGTGTGTATCCTCTCAGCCAATCACAAATCGCTCATGCTGTGCGTATCAACCAATGACAGAGGGGTGGAGGTGGAGCCACGACGCCTCTATGTACTAGTTGTTTTTCACTGTACCCCATCTCTTTCTTTTATCATCTCCCTCTCACCTTATCATTCGCTCTCTCTCCCTCTCTATTGATTTATTAGACTAATGAAGCAGAGGTCCGGATCTGGCATAAATAGACTAACTGCCCATATTGGGAAGGTATTTATTCAGGACCCCACCACCCCCACTTACACATACTGATGACAGTTATTGAGTAAATCAATCGGAGGGTGGGCCTGGCCCATAACTCCAACTGAAAGCACTATCTATACCGAACAGAAGCAATAACACCTGGCCATTAGTTCTACTGATGGAGTCAAAACACACACACTCAAAGTCAGCCAGTCATTATCACAAAATAAACCCAGACAAGATGATAAACCCAGGTCCCTGATACAAAGAGAATGTGAAGTGATATGAGAGACATTAAATTGGCACGCTATGTAAGAGATGGGTTGCCAGGGACAACAGTCAATTATACAGTTTAACAGTCATTATATAAAAATATTTGACCAGAGAATGCTGCGACTGACCGACCAGAATCAAGTTTTCAGCAACTAAAATGGAAATAAAACATAAATAAATTTTATTTTCAACAGAAATCTGTTGGTGTAAAATTAAATTGACCTTGTAATAATTTTATAATGTTTTTATTATATGTATTGTATATGTCTATTACAACAATATTGCTTCAACTGCATACATACCGTGAGGAAAGATTTTCTCTTTTTGAAAGAAGTCTCTTGTGCTCACAAGGCTACATTTATTTGTTAAAAATACAGTAAAGATAGTAATATTGTGAAATACTACAATTTAAAAAACAGTTTTCTATTTTTCTAAGTTTTCTATTTAAATTTTTTAATAAATGTTTTGTAACATTATAAAAGTATTTACTGTCGCTTTAAATCAATTTAATGCATTCCTGCTGAATAAAAATATTTATTTTTAAACGTTTTACTGACCCCTAACATTTGAACAGTACTGTATATGGTTAGAGAACATGAATTCATTTTTTATTTAAATTACAAATCCAGACACCAGAAAACGATTTGATGGTGGGCCTAACCGTGGTAAGTTTTTAAATAGTTAACAAAAAATATTAAAGGGTTAGTTCACCCAAAAATGAAAATTCTGTCATTAATTACTCACCCTCATGACGTTCTAAACCCGTTCATCTTCAGAGCACAAATTAGAATATTTTTAATGAAATTGGAGAGCTTTCTGACCTCACATAGACTGACCCCACATAGAGAATACTTTTTGTGCGCAAAAATTAATGACTTTATTCAACAATTTCTTCTCGTCTGTGTCATTCTCCTACGCTGTTGACATAGTAAATCCAGCGCAGCGCTTCCGAGTTCTACGTCAGAACGGCGGCTTACCATTGGCCGACGTTGTTAACGTGAGCACCACGGCGCATGCGTGTGATGCTGACGCAGGAGCTAGCCAATGGTGAGCCGGCGTTCTGACGTAGAACTCGGAAGCACTTCGATGTATTTACTACGTCAACAGCGTAGGAGAATGACACAGACGAGAAGAAATTGTTGAACGCAGTTGTTATTTTTGTTTGTTTTTTGCACACAAAAAGTATTCTCGTCGCTTCATAAAATTAAGGTTGAACCACTTTAGTCACATGGACTATTTTAACAATGTCTTTACTACCTTTCTGGACCTTGAAATTTGCAATGACGTTTCTGCCTATGGAGGGGTCAGAGAGCTCTCCGATTTCATTAAAAATATCTTAATTAATTTATGTTCCAAAGATGAATGAAGGTCTTACGGGTTTGGAACGACATGAGGGTGAGTTATTAATGACAAAAATGTTTTGGGTGAACTAACCATTTAATAGCAAAGAGCTACCCATATGTACGATATTTGTAAATAAAATGGTTTTATTTCAGGGAAATGGGAAAAATAATTAGTAGTTCAGTTTTACAATTTGACATGTCACAGAGCTTATGTATCTGGTGTAAGGTCATTCTAGTTCAAGTTATAAAACATGAACACGTGTGCATCTAAAACTGTCCCACACACATGCTCCAGTGGGTTCACATAAGGTTACAGACATGCTATGAAGTCTATAATAGTCAAAAGCAAGCTAACACTCTTGGCTGTTTATCAGAACATCATACTTAACAAAGGCCATTGCATAACACAATTCATAGCTGACAAATACTAGGTACCTACCCAACTAACAAAAATATGTTCTTAGAATGTTTTGCTAACATTCCCATTAAGTAATGAAAACGTTATTTCTGAAGGTTTTCTGAACGTTCAAAACATCCAGTTTTTAAAAAAACTTTTATTATTGGCTATGCAAAAATCCTCCAGGAACATTGCTCCAAGTCATCCATCCAGTCTTGACACCACTTATCCTCTCTTGGGTCATGAGGTTGCTGGAGCCTATCCCACCATCTCAGGCAACAGGAGGGGAAACACCCTAGGCAGACGGCCAGTGCATCACAGACAATTTACCTATGTTGCATGTCTTTGAGTTGTGGGGGAATCTAGAGTACCTGGAGGAAACCCACACTGACAACATGGAAACTCAGCACAGAGAGGCCTCTTGGCTCAGCCGGGACTTGAACCGGGGACCTTTTCGCTGTGAGGTGACAGTGATACCCACTGAGCCACTGTGCTGCCCTGCTTATACAAACCCGATTCCAAAAAAGTTGGGACACTGTACAAATTGTGAATAAAAAAGGAATGCAATAATTTACAAATATCATAAACTTATATTTTATTCACAATAGAATAGAGATAACATATCAAATGTTGAAAGTGAGACATTTTGAAATGTCATGCCAAATATTGGCTCATTTTGGATTTCATGAGAGCTACACATTCCAAAAAAGTTGGGACAGGTAGCAATAAGAGGCCGGAAAAGTTAAATGTACATATAAGGAACAGCTGGAGGACCAATTTGCAACTTATTAGGTCAATTGGCAACATGATTGGGTATAAAAAGAGCCTCTCAGAGTGGCAGTGTCTCTCAGAAGTCAAGATGGGCAGAGGATCACCAATTCCCCCAATGCTGCGGCGAAAAATAGTGGAGCAATATCAGAAAGGAGTTTCTCAGAGAAAAATTGCAAAGAGTTTGAAGATATCATCATCTACAGTGCATAATATCATCCAAAGATTCAGAGAATCTGGAACTATCTTTGTGCGTAAGGGTCAAGGCCGGAAAACCATACTGGATGCCCGTGATCTTTGGGCCCTTAGACGGCACTGCATCACATACAGGAATGCTACTGTAATAGAAATCACAACATGGGCTCAGGAATACTTCCAGAAAACATTGTCGGTGAACACAATCCACCGTGCCATTCGCCGTTGCCGGCTAAAACTCTATAGGTCAAAAAAGAAGCCATATCTAAACATGATCCAGAAGCGCAGGCGTTTTCTCTGGGCCAAAGCTCATTTAAAATGGACTGTGGCAAAGTGGAAAACGGTTCTGTGGTCAGACGAATCAAAATTTGAAGTTCTTTTTGGAAAACTGGGACGCCATGTCATCCGGACTAAAGAGGACAAGGACAACCCAAGTTGTTATCAGCGCTCAGTTCAGAAGCCTGCATCTCTGATGGTATGGGGTTGCATGAGTGCGTGTGGCATGGGCAGCTTACACATCTGGAAAGGCACCATCAATGCTGAAAGGTATATCCAAGTTCTAGAACAACATATGCTCCCATCCAGACGTCGTCTCTTTCAGGGAAGACCTTGCATTTTCCAACATGACAATGCCAGACCACATACTGCATCAATTACAACATCATGGCTGTGTAGAAGAAGGATCCGGGTACTGAAATGGCCAGCCTGCAGTCCAGATCTTTCACCCATAGAAAACACTTGGCGCATCATAAAGAGGAAGATGCGACAAAGAAGACCTAAGACAGTTGAGCAACTAGAAGCCTGTATTAGACAAGAATGGGACAACATTCCTATTCCTAAACTTGAGCAACTTGTCTCCTCAGTCCCCAGACGTTTGCAGACTGTTATAAAAAGAAGAGGGGATGCCACACAGTGGTAAACATGGCCTTGTCCCAACTTTTTTGAGATGTGTTGATGCCATGAAATTTAAAATCAACTTATTTTTCCCTTAAAATGATACATTTTCTCAGTTTAAACATTTGATATGCCATCTATGTTGTATTCTGAATAAAATATTTAAATTTGAAACTTCCACATCATTGCATTCTGTTTTTATTCACAATTTGTACAGTGTCCCAACTTTTTTGGAATCGGGTTTGTATTTATGTTTATATTAATTAATATTATAAAAATAGATTAAATGTAAGCAATTCATTTCTTACAGCAACAGGTATGATTTCAAATCAAGTACCAAAAATTGTGTTAAGACATATTTCCCAGAGTATAAAAGTCCATTAAATATTTGAATTACAAAAATAAAAGATAAGACTTTATGATTCATATTTTACTGTAGTAGTACTCTAAACCTCTGGGAAGTACACAGTCCAAAACATGGAATCGTAAAGAGCAAAGCTTACATTTTCTAAACCAAAAACACAACCCCACCAAGTTAAACAGTTAAATAACTTACAACTAGACAGCACACAAGTCAATTTCAACAAGACATGTGAAAAACAACACAAAAGAAACAGAAATCACACACAAAAAAATTGTGTTCCGTATATATGAACTGTTTCATATGGAGTTTCAAACACTCTAATTTTACTAAATGCTTTGTGATGCTTCAGGCTGAAGAGAGACCTGCAGACTCTGGATGTTTAAAATGGCGTGGAATGGAGCACATGGGCAGAGTTGTGAATAATAGAAAGACAATGAGAGAATTTAGTTCAGAATCAGATGAAATGCTGTTACAGAAGGAGAAGTTCAAAGTCCTTATTGCTTAGTGTAATGCATTAGGTTCAATGAAGAAATACACTGAATATTATACCTGCTTGCCTGAAAATTTCCTTATGCATGTCTTGTGACTTCATGTTCTCTTCTCTTCAATTCTCTTTAATGATCAAACAAGTAACGTTCCATGAACGATGTATAAATAACGTTTTTGTTCTAACGTTTTGAGAAAGTTTTTAAAGACCAGATAACTTTGAACATGAAGATTTTAAGATATTATAAACATTATAACATCATGATTCTCCTTATGATGTTCCATAAACATTGTACTCAGAACGTTTTATGATAACATTATGAAAACATTCGGCAAATAATAATATAATAAATAACATTATAAAGGTGTTCCGAAAATGTTGTTCTAAGAACATTTCTTCTCAACATTACGAGAACGCATATTAACTATTAATAACATTATAAGAATGTTCCATAAACATTATTTTAATAACTTTTGTACTAACATTTACATAACTTTTAAAAGTTTTAAAAGTTGTAAAAGTTATGGGAACGTTCCCTGTTAGCTGGGAAGCAGGCTCTTGTGTCTTTACACGTGTTTATATGGAGAGCTAGTTTAAGTGTCTTCTCAAATAATAACTGAAAAAAAGAGAACAAATGTGTGGAAAAAGGTAGTGCCTTTTTTAAATAAAAAATAGCATCACACAACATCTTTTAGCAACAGCTGCTAACTTGCCAAAACAATCAATGTAAGGCCCACTGTGTGGCCATGTGTTTGATATTAACCATCAATTGTTAAATAAATATGAAAAATGTTATATTGAAAAATACTGAACATCTCAAGACCGTCAGACAGCTGACCACACAGCCCACGTTCAGACAGAGAGGACGAGGGCAGGTGACACTGCTGTGGAAACCTCAACTAAAAATACAAGCATATCCAGACATACCGATAATAATGTCATGGACTGGCGTCTTCAAAATGGTTTTGTCTGCCTAAAAAAAACATAAAACAATACGCGCACACACAGACACGCAAACCAGACTGCTGTTCGTGAGAGAGACAAATATCGTGCGATTGTTTTTGTTATGCTCTTCCCTAAATGTGTACAACGTGTTAGCGAGTGACTCAGTGCCAGCACTGGCACATGTGTTGCTAAATCAGGGTTAGAGGTGGGTCACTGATTCAAACCTGTCCTAAGAGCCACCCGCTTAGCAGAGCAATCCAGCCATACCTTGACAAGCTCAACATTCAAAATGCCATTTCAGGTTTTATTTTGTGTGCTTGAACACAAGGCAGGCCTGTCAAGCTAATGCCAGATGAGAGCCTGAGGTAAAAAAAAAAAAAAAAAAAAACTTAAATAAGGAGACTCTGATTATGCTGATTAGCTTTGGAAAAGCTCTGTGCTGTCTCTACAAACAATTGTTGGCAAAAACATATCAACATACAAAAACAAAACTCAGTACTTTACTTTACCTAGAAACCTGACATTTTGTGATTTTAAAACAGTAAAAACAAATATGCTACTTAACATCCTAATTTATTAGAATATATATATATATATATATATATATATATATATACAGTGGTGTGAAAAAGTGTGTGCCCCCTTGTTAAATATGATCAAAGATGGCTGTAAAAAATAAATCTGCATTGTTAATCCTTTTGATATTTTATTAAAAAAAAAAAAAAAAAAGCAAAAATCTAACCTTTCATTGAAGTAAAAGAACTGAACGTGGGGGGGAAACTGTCCTGTTGGAAGATCCAAGTGATCTTTTGGATCACTGTCCTGTTGGAAGATCCAAACATGGCCCATTATAAGATTTCTAGCACAGGCTGTCAGGTTTTTATTTTTTATCTGTTGGTATTTGATCGAATCCATGATGCCATGTATCTGAACAAGATGTCCAGGACCTCTGGCAGAAAATTAGGGCCACAGCATTAAAGATACAGCAGAGTATTTCATTTTACACATGGGGTACTTTTTTATCCCTGTGTGCACCAAACCCATCTTAAGTGTTGGCTGCCAAAAAGCTCTTTTTTGTGTGCGTTTAATGATTTCCCCCCCACTTTCAATTCTTTTACTTCAATGAAAGGTTAGATTTTTGCTATTTTTTTAAATAAAATATCAAAAGGATTAACAATGCAGATTTATTTTTTACAGCCATCTTTGATCATATTTAACAAGGGGGCAAACACTTTTTCACACCACTGTATATTATGTATTGATGTTTTATTAAATTATTAATATTAACAAGAAAAACTTCATACATACAAAAAATATTAATATTTTTAATAATTTAATTTGTAAATTAAATTTTTAATTTCATTATGGATATTACATGTTTAATTTAGTTATGATAGTTAGATACAACCGAAAGACTGGTATCATTATATTTTCTATTTAAAGGTGCAGTGTGTAAATTTTAGCAGCATTGAGCGGTGAGGTTGTGAATTGCAATCGCTCACTGCTCACCCTTCCCTTTCGAAGCACATAGAGAAGCTACGATGGCCGACACAGGACAAAAATGGCATCGTCGGAGAGAGCAGAGAGTAGCTATAGCGCGGCTACTGTAGACTACTGTAGGCACAAAATGGTGACTTCACTGTAAGGGGACCCGCAGTGTATGAAGATAGAAATGGCTCATTCTAAGGAAATAAAAACATAACGGTACATTATGTAAGGTCTTTCTACACCACTGAAAACATAGTTATGTATATTATATTGCATTTCTGTCAGTAGATCTTAAATACTACACACTGCACCTTTAAGTATCAACTTCGTACCGTAGTACCAGCACTCTGATATCCCTAGTATATACTTTAAGAATGTGTGTGTTTGATCAGGGAGGTGGAAAATGCCATGGCTCCAGAGGGAGACATAAACATGGCTAACATTCAGGTTATGAAATTGATAGCTCTGTTTTCTGTCCTTCTTTTCACTCCTCACTGTTTCTCCCAGTCACTCTCTAGATGTAACTCATCTCTCATTCCTTTCAGACCTTTTATTCAGCTTCTAAACATGCCACCTCTCAAAGTTTACTTATGAATAAGATTGTCCTTTCATCTCTGTTGAATTATTTTTTTCTTATTTTTCAACTTCTCACTGCCTCAGTCATCATATGACTGCTTCCAGACATGCCAAGCTGTTTGGGTTCCAATCCAACTTATGTAAAAAAAAAAAAAAAAAAATTACCTGAGAAAGACTAAGTGTGACATAACCATCAAAGACAGCTTTTCAAGATTTCCACAGCATCCATTAGAAGACCCTCTGAGATGCTCTGAGTCGGCCGTCGCGCCGGCGTGATCAACTCGCTTTTTTTCTTATCAGTGCCAAAGAGACTCAAATAACTCTGTCGATTTTTATAATTCAGGCAAGTGTTATACATCATTATAATATGTTAAGTTTCTATTTTTTTTGTGTACAGTCACAATAAAAACAGATTGTTGTGCTTTTTGCAAAATAAAGAAAACAAACATGATGCGCAATCTGCAGCCTCTCTCTCAATGACGTTCATTCAGATAGTCTTCAGAAAAGGAACTCTAACTTAGTGAACACTTGTCACACAAACATGAGACATATGTCTAAAGAAACGTTGCAATGTCAGGTTTTAAATAATGTAAATAAAATCGAAAACAAATATTCTGTGTTTATGTAATCTGTTTGAAAAGAGAGAGATGTCAGTCGTTCGCGAGTGTCTCATTATTGTCTCATTATCCGCTAATGCGCCACGCTGACGGAGCGCGCGTTCTTTTGAGATTCAAATACTGACCGATCCACGCGAGAGCACAGTCAACGCCCACATCAACTCAAATAAACACATCTAGTGTAGTGCTATACTTTAGCTACATCGTTTTGAGACGCGCTGAGGAATAATCCTGGAATAATTTACCTCATGAAAAGCTGTTTATTTCTAAGAGCAACGGATTCAGCCGCTGATTGTGAGGTAAGTTTATTCTGTTAGTTTTCTGTGAATATTAAACGCAAAAAGTAAGACCGTTTAAATATGAATCCTGCTGCAACATAAAATGTCATAGACGTAAGACTGTTTAGACAAGATTTCTTTGGCCTGTTTTGGACAGATTATGAAGTGTTTACTGTAAAATAGCCTAGTGTCACATCAATAAAGCTTTTATTAGCAAATGTCTGCTCAGATGCTATAAATATAGTACCAGTAAAACGTATTTTGTTTCATATTGATGTTTAAATATTATAGCCTAATGGTATTTTTTAATTTAATATATGTTGATTGTGAAAAGTGAACAGCAAGAGTAATAAAGGACATATCATTTGATGCGCAATATATCAGAAGACATGGAGTTTGTCAGAAATTATTTTGACCACTTCATTAAGTTTTGTTTTGTAGAAAGCCTTTATTTAAAGTGAATTTCGTTTTGTATAAATTGTATTTTAAATTTTAATCAATGTTTTTAATATATTTGCTTCTTATTTAATAAGAAGCATAGCAGACAATAGCCTTAGCGCTGGCGTGATCATGCATTGCACGCATGTCTCATAAATGAACCAACGCTTGAAATGATATTTGAGTATTGTGTGTATCAGATAGTTTACAAAATCAAATGATTCAGAAAATGTTTGCCATTGAAATGACTGGGGAAAAAGTGTCCCAATCAACCTGAATTCACCCTATACTCTTTGAAATCATAATTGCATTGCATTTAAATCCCAAATATTTTACTTATAACATTCATCATTACCAATTATTCAGTTATTTGTATTTACTGAATACTGAATTGTGTTCAGTGTCACAATATTACTGTTTTTTTAGCATGAGACTTATTTATAATAAAAAAAAATAGTACACTGCCAAAAATGCTCTTCTTAGTATTTTTGTCTTGTTTCTAGTCTAAATATCTACAAATTCTTAAATCAAGATGCATTTACTAGATAAGTAAAATGACATAAGATATTTTTTCTTGTTTTGTTGAAAGTAAAATCAAAATGAAGTGAGTTTTTGCTTAAAACATGCAAAATTATCTGTCAATGGGGAAGAAAAATAATCTTGTTTCTGATTGAAATCTTGTTTCTTGTGTCTGTCCCAAACAGAAATAAGATTATTTTTCTTACCCATAGAAAATTTTACTTATCTAGTAAATTAATCTTGATTTAAGAATTTTTAGATATTTGGACTGGAAACCAGAAAAAATACTAAATAAGAAGAGCATTTTTTGCAGTGTAGTAAAATCTTTTGATAATTTAAAATATAATAGGCCTTTGTTGACTACATTCTAAATAAACTACAACAAAATATATTTCCTTTGTCCTGTTGCTTAGCTCTCAGTCACATACCTGAGGCTCATTCATTATGCAGCTCATTATGGGTTCTTTTGTTCTCTCAGGTGTGAATCACAGCATTATTCATGATCATTCACGCCTCTTCGCATACGGCCTTTGTAAAGAAAAAGTGTCTTACAAAATGTAAATCAATATATTGTGTTGTGGGAATAAGTAGGCACAATGATTCTCACATCAGTTTGAAGCAAAAACTCTAGGCAACAACACCCATTAGTCTAAAGTCTTGTGGACACATATCTATTGTGTGTTTTGAGGCCTTAATTTTAAAACAAAAATTTTAGTTTTTTCAAAAACCACGCATACACATTATTCTCTCAAAAATACAAGCATGTACATACATGTTGCTCACATATTATGGTAGCCCAGTTTGTGCTGAATACAGTGTATTACACTTTTGCCATTAATGTGTTTATAAGCAACTGAAAAAAGCACAAATGTCAGAGCATGTCAAAACTTCTAAAGGGCTCCAAAACAGCTCAGACTCCAGAGGGTTAAACAGTGAGAACTGAGTGACGTGTGTTGAATGCACAAGCATGAAAGGCCTGTTACGCTGTTGCATTAACTGGATACTCATACTAACCCCAATACACAATGTAAACACTGAAATGTAATCTCAGCATTCCTCAAGAGGCACGTTCCTTCGGCCAAGGATTGTGCCTCACGTCTCTATGTCAAATTTTAGAACATAGTGTTACTGCAAAATGTGACGTCTCAATGGCTGTGGCAACTCTTCTCCACCTACCCAGAGGAAAATGATGCACATTTATAAGGGGGGCTTCATTACAATGAAGAGAGTTTTCCATCCTACACCTGCCATTGTCTTTTTCTGTAATTTTCCCATGAAAATAAAATAACACAGGGAACAGAAATTGCTTCCATAAAGGAAGCTATGTCTAGAGCTCAAATAATGGGATCAAGGGAGATGTTACTTTTAAAAAAAAAAAGTGATGCTATGGAGAGAATGCTTCATGGACACTACTATGCAATAAAGTTTAATGGTCAATTTTATCATTTTTAAGCTTTGACTCAAAGACCCTGCAATCTACAATAGATTTCTTCTTCTACTTTGCCTGACAACAGTTTATTTCTGTTCTCTATTTCACATCTATTTTCACATCTTTTTTTTTTTTACCCTTTGACATTCTTGTGCTCTATAACAACGGAAAAAAAAACTGTTCATTTCTGCAGGAGTAATACCACTTCCTCTTTGGGTCTGGTTAAACGTGGGTTCTGTGGCACGTGTGGCTCACGTTGCACCTTTTTCTTTGCAGAACTCCAGCATATAAATTGTAATATTACATACATTTTATATGCCCCTCCACACACATATGCACAAAAAAAAAAAAAAAATGAAAAAAGAAAACACTTTTGGTGCCCCGGATGTGGCCATAATCGAAGCTGAGAAATTCTCAAGGTGGTTTGCTTAATCAGGTTTGTGGTCATTTGACACATGTGACGATGCATCAAAATGTCCTGTAATTAATTGCTCCAAACTCAATGAGATTAAGCAGCCTCCATTCATCCTCAGAAAGAATGTTTATTTCAATAAACTGAATCAATTACTCTTATAGAAACTCAAAGGACACTTTAAATGTGAACAATTCATTGAGAAGCATTGAGATGATAGAGATGCTTACATCTATAAAAACTAAATTACACCTGTCTGGGTTTAATGTGCACTTCACAGATCATAGGAAACACTTCATTTGTGGTTTTATGGATGGGTGGCTAATCACAGTGAGGTACTTCTCAGCAGTCAGGACAATAAAAGTGTCCAGAACCTGTTGTTGATGTGCTTTTCTCTTCTAAATGCAGGAACAGTTGTGAAAGCTCTCATTTAGCCCTTTATAGAGTACACACACACACACACACACACACACAAAAGCTCCAAATAAAACTTTTATAGTATTAAAAAAAACAAAATCAAAGCTGAAACTAAGGGTACGTTTACACGACAACGATGTACTAAAAACGGAAGTTTTTCCTTTGTATTTTTCGCATACAGACGGCAATGCTGTCAAAACGATCCCCATTCACACGAATCTGCGAAAACGACAAAAAAAAAAGCTGTATTATGCATGTCAGGCCAGTAGCTGGCAACGTCCCTTTGTAAAGCGCCTATAGACTGAACACGTAATACTCATGCACATGAAAAATTCGTGTTTTTGTAGTTTACACGGAGACGATAACGGTATAGTTTTCAAAAACTTGCACTCTGAATCCCATTTTCAAAAGTTTGCATTTTCAGGCCCCCAAAACTCTGTTGACGTGTAAATGAACGGTCAAAAAGCATAAAACGTTTTTCATTTTGAGTGGAAAACGGTGTCTTGTAAACAACCCCTAAGTTTTTCGATCTTTATACTTTTAACACACTCACATACACATCTACTTGTTTAGCCCAGTTGTTCAAAGTTTGGCTAGATAAATAGCCCCTGCTGGTAGATGCTGTAACAACCATTCAAAGTTAGCTGTGTATTCAGACCAAATAACATCTGCAAGCATAATATTACACAATACAATAGATGCTTTACCAATGGCCATTTCTTGTTTGGAAGGCTCTTAAAAGCATTGAATGGATATATATTCTTTCCTTGCCTTTGACATCACATGATAGTCGGTAGAAGGCCTTGCCAATCAATGTTGTCATGACGTCATTTTCCTGCATGTCATGGGTAGCTAAAAAGCAACTGCTATTGAGATGCCTGGGAATGCTAATGGGAATGCTAGACATACATTTAGAAACCTAATCCTAATTCTTGTTTTAACACCAGGAGTAAAGAAATAAAACATCTCTGCAAGCATTTAGGTCAAGTGGTGGAAATTTCCGCTGTATCGAGCTCAAGACAGTCGAGTTAGTATGTGGCTTTATAATGAGGTAATGGCGCCCTCTGGTGTTCATAATTTTACTCTATGGGAAAAACTTGGTTTTGTGGTAACTCACCAGATTACCACAGTATTGTCACAGAGTGTCCAATTGCCAAACACAGCTTTTATAAAACATTCATGACGTGATTTCAATGTCATTTTGAGTAAAAGTCAACATTGTTGCACACATTTGACGTAACCTAAAAAAACAGGTCTCCTCCCTGACTATGGAGAGTAAATGTTGATCCAAAACTAACTATAATATGTAAAAGTTTGAAATTATTCCCAAATCATATCCTGTATGGATCCATGTGCACAGCTTTACATACATTCATCCATATTAATCAACAACAGATGGGCTGTAATCTGATCCTTATACGCAACATAACATCCAACACACTCAAAAATGTTGTTCCCTTGCTTGGTCCTCATCTTTCTGCTGTCTCCAACTTTCACATTGGTAGCTTTGCCATCAACAGATTCTGCAATTCATCGGCAGCACTTTCCTCATCCGACTTATTTCATGAGGTGTTTGTGCAGATCAACAGAAAAGGCATTAACAGCACTCTCATAAAAGCATTAACAACGCTCACAACACTCCCAGACCGAACCAGCAGGGAAGAGAAAATGTCACATACACACACCATCTTAGAATCCAATGTGTTAACTGTGTGATGTTATGTTGTGTACTGAGTGTTTGGTGTGTGTGTGTGTGTGTGTGTGTGTGTGTGTGTCTTTCATTCCATTTTCCATCCAAATAAGACTTGTTTTTTTGGAACCAGGCCATTTTTCACATCCAAATAGGCGTCATACCTCTAGGTCAGTTCCATTCCTCAATTCCTAGAGTTGAGAGAGGATTCTAAGGATTTCACCCTCCCCTCAGCGCAGTTACCACAAACAAGTTCCCCTCCCCAATCGTGGGGTTGTTGTTCTCCAAAGCTCTATGCTGTCATGATAGCCCCCTTTCATAGGGGTGAAAACAGTCTGCAGATAGTTTTCCACTCATTTTCTTTCTATCACTCTATGGTAAAGTATAAATAAAGTGCCTATTTATTATTTTCTTTTCTCCACACTTAACCCACTATTGCGCAATGCTGCCTCAGGGTAACAAACCCATTTTCTTCAGTCACATAGTGCATATAAATGGCAATAAAATGGTTAATAATGAAGGGATGACTTATAATAAAAAGCTTTTTTTTGCTGGTATGGTACACTGTTAAGGGGAAGCTTTTGCTCTGGAGATTTGCTTTGAGAAAAGCCCTTTTTTCAACCATCAGTATTGTGATTTACATTTTTTAGTAAGTAAACGTAATTTTAAAACATTTAAAGTCATATAAATGATTTCTATTTTACACAGAAATGTGTTTGTTTCATAGAAGCAACAGTGCAAAAGAGGAATGGATATGAAAAATATCCTTTTAGTATCTGCCTTTTAGTATTTAATTAACATTTAAATAAAATGTTATATTAATAGCCAATACTATTAGTTTCCATCATGTAGCATTAAAGGCCCATTCACATCAAGGATGATAACTGTAACGATGACTATAAAGTTTTAATAATCATTCTAATTGTATGCAGCTAGGGAAGTCCACACCACAACTATAATGATAACAGCACAGATGAACAATATCATTGGAATAACTTTCAGAACTATTTTTCCCAGCTGATAAACAATAAAGTCAATTACATTTCAAAATACTGTATATTAAAATACTAACAAGTTATTTTAAATTGTAATAATATTTCATTATAATTGTATAATTGTATTTTTACATTTAAAAAAGGAAACCTTGGTGAGCATAAAAGACTTTCAAAAACCTTCTAAACTTTTGAACGGCAGTATATCTAAAATGATTTTAGTAATGAGGCTTAGTTCATACAAGAAAACTGAATTAAACATTTTTAATATTGCTTTCATAATGCGTGCAACAGAGATTAAATAAGAGTTTCTCCTCTTGGAATGCAGTCTGCAGACATGTACACTCCTGGGCAAAAAAAAAAAAAAGGGCCAAGCCAAAAAAAAAGGGCAAAATATTTAGTGGGCTTAATCACAGGTCAGGAAATTAGCAAGAATTGCACAGATACTGTAGATAAAGTAACTTAGCATGGAATAGCCTTCCCCAACTTGCAGACAGCTTTTTACAGGAAGAACATTCAGTGTTGTTCCACTCAATATTAATGGCTTCAAACAGTTCATGAGTAGTTGAAAAATGTCTCCCAGTTCGTTTGCGTTTAACATGAGACCAATATTCACTATAGGGTTCAAATCTGGACTCTGACCAGGCCAAAACATGAGCCTGATGGACTTGTTCTCAAGCCACATCTTGGTTGTCTTTGCAATTTGGGCAGGAGCCTTGTCTTGTTGAAAAATAACATTGATCATTCCTCTTTAGATAATAACTTTTAATTTGTGGGAAGCAAGCCATTCTGCAATATTCTCCTGTACTACAATGCATTAAATTACTTTTCACAGTGAAGTAGCTCACCAATATCAGCAGCTAAAAAGGCTCCCCACACAATGACAGCTCATCCTCCATGCTTCACTGTGGTAGAGATGCATTTATTATTATATTTCTCAGCAGATTTTCAAAGACACCACTCTGAAGCATCACCATGCAATTTGTGATTCATCACTCCACACACAACTTCCCATATTCTGCCAAAAACTTCATTCTATCTTTGATGTTTTTCTGAGACAGCAATAGCTTAAGTATTAGCTTACATTTTGCTAATTTCCTGACCCATAATTTGTGGTTAAGACAATTATAAGCAGTGTTTAGCCCCCTTTTTTTGCCCAGGAGTATAGACTTAACATTACTACCACTCAGCTCACTGATCTGGTGCCAAGTGCCATGGTGACACCCAGCTTCCATACACATACCAAACACACACACACAAACACACACACACACACATCCAATCCACATGACCCTCACAAGGCCCACAGCTAATTTAAGACCCAAGGAAAGGAATCATTTTCAAAGCTTGGGTGGGCCAAAAAATACACTCCTTTACAGCTTTCTATAACATGTCTTAATGTCTATATAATGAAAAATTACAGCCTGTAGTACACTGTACTTTAATATTATTCTAGGAGGTCTGGAGTCTTTCTTTCGAGCTCATATCTAATGGGGTAAAACACCTTTGCTTGAAAATGCCCTTATAATATTTAAAATATGAAATATGGGAACAAATATATAAATATTATTAGTAAAATCCTCTTTGTGTACATCATTTGCAAAGTTGAGTATTTGTAGATTTCTCATTCACAACTAGCATTACTTCTGAATGAGAAATGTGACACGATGAGCCATGACGAACAAAACACAGGCCTTAGGAATTTTGGGCATCTTACATAATTTCTAAACTCCTTTCAGACCAGTGGACTGACACTGACCTAGATCTGTCTCTCTATCCACAGCTTCTCAGGGCTTATCACAGCAGGGCACACACACATAAACACACCCTCACAACGAACAATGCCCAAGTCACTCAGGTGCGATGCACAACCAGAGGACCCATCCTGTTAAGTGTGTTATCAAGCAAGTGGGTTGCACCATCCACAATGACAATGAAGATGCTGTGCTACATCATTAATCATGGTGAGGTCACATCCTGAGTGTCTATGCCTGCCGGCATCTGTGTGGTGCTCACTGGATCAAAGGTCAATTTAAAAAAATTTTCTCCACTGCTGTGGCCTCATTTGTCACAGCCCCTTGAATCCCATAATTCCTGATATCAGAGCAGACGGCTTACTGCTGATACAGTAAGCAGAAAGGGTCAAAAGGTCAACACAGAACAAGGGAGGAACATCCTGTCATCTAACGAACCACAACACAAAACAAGCATCTAAAATAGAGGGCTTTTTAAACAGAATAGGAAGAGATTATGTTCAGACATGAAACTCCAGAAGGTGCAGGCTGATAGGTCCTTATCACATCATTACCGCATGGCACAAGCTGACTGGCCTCTGCTGATCCTGCAGCCAATGAGAACATTTAAACATTCAGATTATTGTTTGTTGTAAGCTAGTCTTGCAGGATGCTATCAGAGTTCCTTTGAAACCATCTACTTCCCCCATTTCCACCTGCCTAGATTTGCTACAGGATTTATGTATGTCTATTTATGCAGCAGCAGCATATCTTACATGCTCACAGCAGCATGTCTGTGCAAGTCTGCAGCAGCAATAATCAACAGCAGCGGCATAGCAGATCTACTCCACCAAGACCAAATACATTAACATTGCCATATTCAATAACATGCTAACACTATTCAAAGAGTTGTCATGATTGAAATAACTATATACATTTTTTTTCACTAGTAGAGTTTCAATTACGTCACAGATTGCATATATTCTGTCCTTATAATATACATTAAACCAAACTTATTCTCACAGACCATTTTAATCCTCATCCGTCCCTCGGGTCATTTTGACCCGATATTAATTTTTGAGTGTTCATCGAAGTGGTCCAAGACCTTAGGACTTTTGTCGCACTTGAACCACGAATACACACAAAAAATTGACTGGATCAGAGGAGTTTATGTGGTTGAAATTAAAAAAAGTAACAAATCAGTCCCTCGTGGGTCAATATGACCCCCTTAGGGGTCCTAAAAAATAGAAAAACCTAAAAAATGCTCAAAATTAAACTTCAGAAAAAAATGATTTTATAATGTCTACATGTGTATCTGAATGTATACTGAATAGATAAACTCAAGAACTAACTTTAGGACCCAGCGGAGCAGCTCATTTGCTCCATATAGAGCTATAAGGCCATCTAGTGGCAAAAGGTAATAGTATTTTTTTTCACAAGAGGTCGGCAGAGACACCCAATGTAAGATATTCTTAGCTGAATTAACAGGGTTATGCATTAAATGTTCAATTATTTATAATTTAAGTTGAAAGAATGTGAAGAATGTGCTTAAATTATATTATTTATTAATAAAATCTAGTAATTTAAAGGTAAATAAAATAAAAAAGAATAAAAAATCTCCCAAAAAATTGCATTAAAAAATAGAAAAATATGATAAAAATTAAATGACAAACTTTCTGGACCAAAAAAAAGTATAATTTTAGGGCTTCAGGTCATTTTGACCCACAGGGGACTGATTTGTAACAGTGCGAGGGATGGATGAGGGATAATAATATATCATCATACTCAGAACCATACAGTCAGAATATCCTTGATCTAAAATCTTGATCTGTGTCCATGTGTATGTGTCTTTGCATATTTTTGGCCATAGACACAGTGAAGTGACATTCTGGGTTAATTAATCACACATCTGTGTTAATTACCAAAGTTGCTGATCCTGAAAAAGCAACATCAACAAAGCAAACTGCAACATTGCTAATATTCTGACATAAAAAGATTCCTCTGTTTTTCTAATGAAAAACTTTCGAGAAAACGATATTCTCCTTCTTCTCTTTAGGATTACAGAAAAATAAATAGCGATAGCAAAATACAGATTCAATGTACAGACATAGGCCAAATGGATTTACATGTTCTGATAAATCTTTCAGCATCATCTACGAGTGAAGAGAGTCCTTGATCCTCTCTGACCCCTCCACTGAACTCAGTGACACTAAAATCCTTAAATACTGTAAGAAATGACCCGCTCCCCTAGCTCCCTTAACCCGGGCAGAGCTATTTTAAGCTGCGGTGCACATACAATCCCGCATAAACAAACACATACTTGTGTAAACAACAAACATAGTAACTGCTACACCTCACCTCATCATATCTACCTATCGGCAATCTCAAAATATCTTGCTTCAGTTCTCTTGCAGTCTTTACTTACAAGCTACAGGCTTATATAATAATGTTAGAATGGTGTAAAATTAAATGAAAAACAACATAGGAACACAGGGGAACATTACTAATGGCAGAGCCAAACCCACAAAATCCCACTTCTTTATTACATGCAAGCTGCCTTTTAAGAATAAATTGTCCTTCAAGGATTCCCACACTTTTTATGATTTTCCCATTATTTTTCCAGTTGTTTGTGATGACTGGATAAGGATTTAAAAACAAAAACAAAATTTTTTTTTTATAGAGATCCCATTAACAATGAGTAAATAGCCAGGCAAAAATAAATATGTTGGAATTGAGCATAAATAAAAATAATTATATTAACTATCAAAATGTCCATGACTTGTCAAGGCCTGGAAATCACACTTTTAAAATTCCCTGATAATTGTACAGTAGCAAGTCTGCAGCAGCAATACTCACCAGCAGCAGCACAGCAGATCTACTTCACCAAGACCAAATACATTAACATTGCCATATTCAATAACATGCTAACACTATTCAAAGAGTTGTCATGATTGAAATATCTATATACATTTTTTTCACTAGTTTCAATTACTTCACAGATTTCATATATTCTGTCCTTATAACATACATTAAACCAAACTGATTCGCACAGACCATTTTAACCCTCATCCGTCCCTTGGGTCATTTTGACCCAAAATGAATTTTGAAAAAAATTAAAAAATTTAGTGTTCATCTGACTTTTAAAATTCCCTGATAATTCCATGTTTTCCATGACATGGGAACTCTGGTCATGATATTAGTTTAAAAAAAAAAAAGTTAAATCACTGACATGTATTTTAAATTAAGATTGCAACAGAACTGAAGCTAATATTTTTTAAAATATTGTATATGAAAGATTAAATTATTCTTTTTGTTATCTGAGCAACTTTCTAAATTCATTTAGATTTTTTAGAGAGGCAAAAGAAATTCTTAAAAGAAGACTCCCTTTCCAACATTTTCCACCCATATCATTTATACAGCTGGTTATACAGTAGATGCATGGGGCTTGTTCTGCATAGATATGGTACAATTATACACCAACATATTATTTGCAAGGGTGTTTTCTTCTTTTTCAAAAGACACATAGAATATGTAGAGCGTATGGTATTGTTGAACATATAACTAATATAATCTTAACTATTAACTCGATAATTACTATAATACCTACCTGAACCCTCTGGAGCAAACATATGCATTTCTCTCTGACGTCTTCATAAGGACACCTTTTGGAGAGCATCAGGACATGGGCAAGAAGAGAGTTGAGATCACTGGACAGACTGTCATCCATGGCAGGGGAGGAGGAGGACTGTGGGTCCAGTATCGGCCCGATGTTCTCTATTCTCTTCATCACCTCCTGGTGAATGAGCTCCATCGCTGCGTGTCTGGAGCTCGAGTCTCTACTGGCCAGAGCATCCCACCTTCCTGCAGAGTCTCTCACATCCATCATATATAGTCTACTATTCTTCAGTTATACACCTGACAGACTGAGCCATGCATAAGACAAAAAAGGTGTGCAAATTATTTATATAGCCAAAACAATCCTAAACCAATTTTAGCAAGATGGCAAAGGAATTCTGCAAATCCCTCTAAAAATGTTCCATATTCTGATAATATAAACAGACTTGCAAATGCGTGGGCATGTCTTAGCAGGCATTGTGTGTATATAATCAATGTGCTGAATTATACAAAAGTTGTGAGGGTTTTTGTGTTTTCTGTTGTTTAAACAAAAGGACTGACACAATTTCAAAATGTCTAGGAAAATAATTATCCATAGTTTTCTATACAAATTCCAAACCAAAAAACAGTGAGTAGAATATTATACAGTAAGCACATTGTAAGAATACCGTTGAATGACGTTCAATCAAGTTCTGTTATTAGGCAACTTCAAAATATATAAGGTTAAACAATTAATAAAATCACATGTATGCTAAGTAATTATTAAGCGCGTACTATTTATATTTTTACAAAACATGTCAGAAGAAAATACTTACTAAATTCACATTCTCTATAGTCGTCTCTGCTGCCGTTGAATGAGACCTTCCTGCGCTCTAGCTCTTCAGTCGATTTCAGTCCTTTGCACAGCGGCTTGAGTTAACAATTGATTGACAGGTACCACAGTCCAATAGTGTTCTAGAAAAAAAACCGATGGGTGGAGACATACTCACCGCGCACCAATTAAATGATTAGAAGGCGTTCCTGTCAGGCCGCCCCTCCCATTGATAATAAAACGGGAATTGTAGTTCAGACGCTCGTTAATCTCAATGTTCTCATGGTGTCGCAAATGCAACATAGAACTACAAATACCAATATCCACAAAAAAACATCGGTAACTGCAGGGGCCCCGCCACCACTTGTTTATCTCAAAAACCCTTATGATTAATGCAAAGCTTTCACCAGATATTTCATCTATTTTATTCAATGAAAATGTTAACTAATCTCTAAAAACAGAATAGATGTGACTATGTCATTATGCCTTGTACTGTATACGCAATGAATGAACTCTTCTTTGTGTCAAAGTTCCTCTGTATGAAGGTATTCTCAGTAAAAATAGGACTAGAAAACAAGTAGAATATTTTTGTTGTTGTCGGCCTGACTAATCCAGAAATAATTGTAAGATAAGTGTCAATTTGTGTATTTATATTTCTGGGCCTGTAGAATTTCAATTCTTTCTATCTATCTATCTATCTATCTATCTATCTATCTATCTATCTATCTATCTATCTATCTATCTATCTATCTATCTATTTATCTATCTATCTGTCTGTCTGTCTGTCTGTCTGTTGTTTTCTTTTTTAACACCAGTATTTGTCTTGAATGTAGAAGCTGTGGTCATTGTGTGCATGCGGATCCACTGAGGGCGGTAAAAGAAGAGGGAAATTTGAAACTGGGCGGCGCTGTCGGCTACAGCTGTTGTTAACATGACACTCACACAGCTAATTCATATGTAGCTAAAGGAATACATAATTTATTCTTGTGTAACGAAGAAACTGATTCATAATGGATCACTTAGGAGAAAAGGTATATATACTTTATGTATGATATATTGTCTTACTGAGGTTGTTATTATTCTTAGTGATGTTTACGTTGACGTTTCACAGTCGTTAGCCTTATTAGCTTATGTTTGTATTGAGCAGCCTCGAGCAGCAGTTTTGTTACGCGTTTATGCAGCCTAGAATAAAGCTCTCTAGGTTTTGACACAGACATTCAACTATTTATCCTGGAAATGTATCTCATTTGACTGTACTATATTTGTTTATTCAACAGTGTGGCTAACATGTTGTATTGTCAATGATTTTGGCTATTTTAAACAGTGGTTCTCAGAGTTTTATTATTGCGTTTTTTAACAGACATTTTTTTTCTAGAAAGATGTTGACTCAGTATATATATAGCTGTATTGTTATCTTTCACTGAAGCAAAGTGTTTTTGCTAATCTGCTAATTATTTACGGTTTTCAGAGTTTTAATCTGGACTCCCCATCTAAACAGAGTTATGTTGGAAGTTATTACCAGCCTCCAGACACGTTGTCAAGGCCCCTATACATGAACACAGTCTCAGATCCACTGGACAGAAAGAGTTCAGGTGTACAGGACATCAGCCCACAGCTTTATCAAAGAGTACCTGATGCCGGAAGTAGAGGTAAATTGGGTTTAATAGCTGTATCCAAATATTTAAGACCAAGTTTAAGTTTCCAAACAACTTGTCCTGCACTTGAGCAGCAGTGATAGCAGCCCTGAAAACACTGCAGGAGAAGATGCGACGCTTGGAGCTAGAGAGAGTTCAGGCAGCGAGGAACATCCAACAATTCTCTCATGCTACTCGACACCAGGCAGATGCTTCTGCCCAGAGAGAACCGAAGAACGGCACACGAGAGAATCCCTCCACACAGAGGAAAGGTAACATAAAGTGTTGAACAGCAGTTATTGATCTATTCTCAGAGCTCTTGGAAAGGCAAATACTAAAGTCAAATGCAAAATTAGTAAGTACTAAGTAGTCTCTGTTTCTTTTCTTTTCAGAGCTGGTTTCTAAGCTTCATTCTGCAGAAAAGCGTTGCTCTCTGCTGGAAAAACAGCTCGACTATATGAGGAAAATGGTGGAGTGTGCAGAGAAAGACAGAATCACTCACACAGACAGACAGGTGAGCAGGCAGACAAAAGCAAAAGTGTTGGTGCAATATATTCAAAGAGCTTAAATATGCTGTTAATTCTCATCTGGAAAATGCATTTTGTGTTCAAACTTAAGATTCTTTCAGAGCCCCTCTTTATCTCTCTCTTTTTCCTCAACTCTAATTGGTATTTAGGACTCTCTTTGTAAGGAGAGCAAACATACAGACCCACAAATGCAGGCACAGCTCAATAAATTGGAAAAACTGGAAAATGAGTATCTCAAACTCACCAGTACACAGTCTATGGCTGAGGTACGCACATATACATAGGCTATATATATATATTATATTCATGATATAACAATAAAAATACATGCTATATAAGTTTGGAAACAGTTTCTTATGCTCACTAAGGCTACATTTATTTAATTAAAAATACAGTAAAAAAAAAAAAAAGTTATATTATTACAATTTAAGATAATTGTTTTCTATTTTAATGCATTAAAAATGTAATTTATTCTAGTGACGGCAAAGCTGAATTTTCAGCATCATTACTAGTCTTCAGTCACATGATCCTTCAGAAATCATTCTAATATGCTGATTTTCTGCTCAAGAAACATTTCTTATCAATGTTGAAAACATTTTTGCTGCTTAATTTTTGTGAAAACTATAACATTCAAACATTTGTGATAAGATTAAAAAAAGAGAAAACATTAATTGATTCATTAAATTGATCAAAAGTGACATTGAAGACATTTATAATGTTACAGAAGATTTTTTATTTAATAAATGCAAATAAATGCTGTTCATTGAACTTTCTATTCATCAAAGATTCCTGAAAAAAGTATCACCATTTCCACAAAAATATTAAGCAGCGCAACTATTTTCAACATTGATAATAAGAAGAAATATTACCTGAGTACCAAATCATCATATTAGAATGATTTCTGAAGGATCATGTGACATTGAAGACTGGAGTAATTATGTTGAAAATGGCAAAGATGAATTTTAAAATATATTCAAATAGA
Organism: Coreius guichenoti; assembly: GCA_039654105.1. NCBI lineage: Eukaryota > Metazoa > Chordata > Actinopteri > Cypriniformes > Gobionidae > Coreius > Coreius guichenoti. The sequence continues at coordinate 25,208,877 of CM077185.1, read as the reverse complement.
AAACTTTTTAATTTGTAATATTTCACAATATTACTGTTTTTACTGTATTTTTTGATTAAACAAATGCCGCCTTGGTGAGCATAAGAGGCTTCTTTCAAAAACAAAAAAAAATTGTAATGTATCTTTTGACAGGTACTGTATATAGGACATGGTTTTCTTTCTTTTTTTACCTGTTGTGATGTCTTTCGTCTACAGAGGAAGATTGAGCTCTTAGAACAGAAACTTTTAGAGGAGGAACATGAACGCAAACTTGTGCAGGAGAAAGCAGAGGAGGTAAAACATAAAAGTCATGTAAACATTCTCAAAAAATAGATTTATGAATCGTTAACTTTTTTTTAAATTAAAAAACATTCATGTCGTCTCCTTGACTTTCATCAGTTGCAGCGAGAGCTTGAAAACAATCTCCTCTCACTTTCTGCTGCAACTCAACCTAAAGGCATGAAAAAGAAAGGCAAGGCCTCTTGCAAGGTAAAAAAAAAAAAGCTCTGCAGTAATGTATTGTGAGCACTAGGTGGCAGTATATTTACAGAACAGAATACTACCAATGTATTCTTTAGTGAGTGGTGTTAATGATGGTGTTTTTTCTTTCATATTATGGTAGAAGTCCCCCTCAGTGAAGGTGAAAACTGCACACACCCCTAAAGCTAAACACCTCCCATTTGTGGCTGGAACAGTGAGTATGACCTCACCCTGACACATTAATTGGTTATGATGATTTACAGTTTTAATCATATACAGTGGTCTAAACGTCTAACATTTTTTATATATATATATATATATATATATATATATATATATATATATTAGAGAGAGAGAGAGAGAGAGAGAGAGAGAGAGAAATACACGACTGTTCAAAGGTTTGTGGTCAGTAAGGTGTTTTTAATAATGTATCATGATTTCCACAAAAATGTTAAGCAGCACAACTGTTTTCAACATTGATAATAATAAGAAATGTTTCTTGAACAGCAAATCAGCATATTAGAATCATTTCTGAAGGATCATGTGACACTGAAGACTGGAGTAATGATGCTGAAAATTCAGCTTTACCATAACAGGAATAAATTACATTTTAAATTATATTAAAATAGAAAAAAAAATGTTTTCAATTTACTGTATTTTGATCAAGTAAATGTAGCTTTGGTTGGCATAAGATTTTCTTTCAAAAAACATAAAGAATCTTACTGATGTATAATTGTAATTAATGTTTTCTCTCTTTCAGTCGACCAGTCCCAGCCACTCAGTCAATGCCAATGTTCAGAGTGTGTTGCACATGATGAAGCACAGAAACCCGCAGCTGTGTGAGAGAGTGAGTGCACTACAGAAGTCAGGTTCTGAGAACCAGCGGGTCCATCGCAGGCCTCCGTCCTCCCCCAGCAAGGCATCTTCCACAATGGGCAGCCTCTCTGAACTTTTGCTCTCCCTTCAGGATGAACTTGGACAGATGAGCTTGTGAGTAACACCATCCTGACCATGACAGGTCGAGATTAGCTGTTGAAATGTGTTGGCGGGGATAAGAAGACAGGATTTAAATATTGTTTGTTTGTGTGTGTGTGTGTGTGTGTGTGTGTGTGTGTGTGTGTGTGTTTGAGACAGTGAACACCAGGAGCTGGTCAAGCAGATAGACGAGACCATTAAACGAGAGCTTCGTGACGATCTGGAGCGAGAGCTGGACTGTCTGGTCAAGAGAATGGAGGAGAAAGCAGCTCAAATCTCCAAACTGCGCAAACATCAGCAAACAGTGAGTTTGTACTTTGTTTTTTGTTTTTTACTAATATAGTTACACATTACACATTCAACAGTATTTAAATAAAAACATTCTACAGGACATTGGTTCCCAACCCTCGTCCTGGAGTACCCCCAACACTGCACATTTTATGCCGGGAATACACCACGATTTTCAAAGTCGTCGGATCGCTGTTCTTCTCACGCTACCATTTATGGCTCGTTTCCACCGAGCGGTACAGTACAGTACAGTATGCACTTATTTCCGTTTCGATTGTCAGAAGTTGTGAATGGTACCAAAATGCAAAACCCATACCACTTTTTGGGACCCTCCCGTTGGGGTACTTAGCACAGTAGTCCGGTGCCTAAAGGGTGGAGCTAGACTTACTGCAGAACGTTGATTGGTTGACAGAGAATTGTCACTTGCGCGTGCTACAAGGGGAATGACAACACAAGAGCCTTTGCTCAAACAAAGCTTGTCTTCTAATTGTGACATGTCCTCTTTTGTTTACTGTTGTTTTTGCTTTCTTCTTCTTCGTGATCGCTACACCATGCCTATCAAGTAAGGGTGCTGTTGGCGGGGGAAGTGCAAGCCGGATCAGGGTTTACCGTCCTGAATCATACTGTACTGTACATTAGTTGCTGTTGTGTGCTTATTACATGATGGATCAGCGACAGTGGGTCACACATTACACAACATTTGAATAGAAAGAATAGCCAACAACTCTGTCTGGTCTACAAACTACGTTTCACAGCCAAACACACATGCGAGAGGTGATACAAGAAATAACACAAAAGTTCCCCCTGAACTTGCCCTATATCTTGCTCTCTCTTTGGCTTTAGGTTGTCGCTGATGTAATTTCCTGTGAAAACACATTTCACACTGTATGACTGCATGAGTCTCAGACAGGTCCAGATATTTAGCATGCTAAATATTTCACAGGCATTGGCAACGCATCTGTGCTTCTCTCAGATCACGTGTGTGATCATAAACACTACGCTATTGTCACTCATGATTTGCCTCAGATTTCAGCCATTTGTCTGTGATTTCCACAAAACTGTCGGCTAGTGAAAATCGGGGCTTAAATTGTGCAGTGAGTACACCACATTAGATGTCTCCCTAATCCACTGCTATAGGAAATACCAATACATCAAGCTGCTCTGCGTCTAAATGTGTGTTTTTGCTCATGTAGGTTCAGAAACTCTCCCAGCCATCCTGTAGCCCCAAGCAGAAGCAGCAGAAGTCACATTGGACCGCCAGTGTAGAGGGCAAAACCAGGGCACAGAGTGGGGTACAACCATTGCCACCGTCTCCTGTCAAAGCCTCACCCAGCACGGGACAGAAACAGAGCAGGAGCAGTCAAGAGTCCCTGAAGCTCCTCAGAGAGACACAGAAACTGTGTTCTAGCCTCCGCAGACAGGACATCACATGGGAGACGTAGTTACATTATCCTGAAACAGACACCCAGGGCTTAGAAGAGTCACTGCAGTTCAAGAGGACACTGGAATGACGCCCTCAGAAGATCACAAAACACTGATTCATCTGCGTCTAAATCCAGGAAGCCTTTATAACTTTCAATGACTTTAATGAGCTTAATTGATTTTTATTTCTCATGAATAATAAGTTGTAAATAAAATATCTACGTATGTTTTAAAGTGCAGACCAACTTGGCTTTTTAATCTGCAGTTTATTAGCAAGCTGATCTCAGATCACTTTTCACAATCCAATTAATTTTCGAAGGATAAAATTAAATCCCACCCTACATTTTCTGGTTTAGTATGCTGTTTCACCCAGAAATAAGACACAAAATAGAAATAATAATTAACACTTATTTTATACAATCAGTTAAAAAAATAAATGTTAATGAAGCTTTTTATTTATTTCACCCACTCAAAGTGAGAAAATAACACCAGGAAAGGTAGTGATGGTCACAAGGGAAAACGAGTATCCTTGCAGCATCAGCTTTTCTGTGGTTTCTTTCTTATGAGATTTACAATCAGCTGACACATTGTTTCCTCCACTGTTTCCACAACAAAATGATCCCATTCTCCGACACATGATCTTATTTCAACCATGCTGTACACCTTGAGAAACCACAAATGTAAAAAATATAAAAGAAGAGAACAGATTATGTAAATTAATATGTAAAATGGGGAACAAACGCATTCTAGATGTAACCAGGCAGAAAAGATGGACTCTGTTTTGTTCAGACTGTTTTATTGGATTACGCTCTGTGACACAGTACAGATTAAATTAGTATTGCATTAACTCATTTGAATACAGGAAACACTGGCAAACACACAGACTGCAATATTGTTGATTCTGGCAAGATGATGTCATCTGCATGTTTTTTGTGACATTTTGACTGGTTGTTACTGTGCATCATGTACCCTTATGGTCATCTTTTCAGTAGTGTGTGGTATGGGGAAAACATTGAATCACAATACATGCACATCCTGTCCAGAGAAGAAATTTGAGGATTTAATGCAGACTAAGCAGGAATGGAGCTGACCCTCAGGGTGAGCGCATATCCTGTTAGTTAAACTTTACAGAGTGTGTTTTGAGGACTGTTTTCTAGGACGCAGTTACATTGAAATAGATTAAACAGTCTAGGGATTAAAAGACGTTTTAATGAAAATTCTCGCTGGACATTTGTTGTAAACTTAATTATCTTAAGGCTCTTTATTCTAAATAATATCAGAGCTACTCCACCCCATGTTCCCTTATCTGTTCTCTAAGGTCCTCTGGTGCTGGTCTGATTGTTATTCCCTGAATTTACATGGGTAGCAGGTCTGAAATATTCAGATTGTTTCAGATTTTAAGATGTATTTCTATTTATTATGCTTTTGTAAGTGACCTTGGGTTCTAACAAGGTGATATATACATTATTATTATTATTATATATAAACCTTTAATTACATTTTTGCTTGCTTACATATTTATATATTAAACAGTGCAGAAGAAAGTGCATGAAATCTTATTCAGTTTTATGGTTTAAGTCTAAGATATTATTGGACAATTATTTCTATCAAGCAGATTTTTAAATTGAAATACTAAAAACATCTTTACAATCCTTTACAAAAAACAATCTTTATATTTTGCAAACTGTGATCAATGAAATCCATTTCCATCTCAGACTACAAAAAAAGTAATGAGATAAAATAAGAAAAAGTCAGCCAAGTTACAGTTGGGAGACAAAGTCACAATTATAAAAATAAACAGTCACAGTTGCAAGATTTAACGGTGCATCGGGAGAATCGCAATTCATTTGATTTATTTTAGTCTTGAGATGAGAGTGGATCTCCATAGTGGCAATCTGTAAACATATGCCATTGTAAAAGTGTTAGTCACAAAGCTTTTTTAAAAGACAAAGGCAACATAAAATAACACCCACAACTGTTTTACAACACTCAAACTTTAATTAATTGATCACATTTTAAACCTAATTGCGAATGCAGATCTGAAACGAGGGAAAACACAAGAACAAAAGAAAGATATCTGAGTTCCAGAGAAATAAAACCAGCATAACAGAGCATAAAACTATTAAGGCAGACTTTCTGGAAACAGACACAAAAGTAATCGACAAGAGCGTATGTGGGGCGTGTGCAGTTTCATGAGAAACAATTAAAAAAAAAAAATGCACTACTGGACAATAGGCCAAAGGTAATTACAGTTATTAAAAAAAAAAAAAAAAAACATTAACTCTTTTTGTAATTAGATAATGTTAGCGCAGGCAAGATGCAATACTCCATGTTTCTCTCATTAACCATGCACAACTTCAATAATCCAAACCTTCACTCTAAAAGTCCCTTTGAGTACAAGTCTTCATGACAATAGTAATCTTCATCTTTTAATCTTAAATAATTAAGGCACTTTTTCTTCAAAAGGTGCAGAAAGGAATGCAACACTAGCTCAGGGAGCGATGGCAAAATATGGCATTGTTATGGCTGTTTCTATGGAAAACTGATGCATGCACACAAACATAATGGCATAAGAAAACAAGGCCACAGACTAATTAAAGTTAGGTTGAATTCTCTGAGTGTGCGAGAGTCGTTTAACTATAAACATTAACATCCTTCACTGAGCTCTGAATCTGGAACTAAAATGGACAGTTCACCCCAAAAATGAAAATTGTCATTTTCTCACCCTCATGTCATTCCAAACCTCTATGACGGTATTCTTCAGTGAACACAAAATATATTCTGAAGGACTTTTTAAGTGTTTTGTCCATATAATGACCACTTTTACTAAAGAAAGAAATGCATACAGGTTTGAAATGATGTTGAAATGACAACTGTAATTTTTGTGTGTACTATCCCTTTAAATCCAGACATGTAACATACCCTTTACAGCCCTTTGCATGCACAGCTATAATCCATTTGCAACTAAGTGGGATCTTTGGATGTAGCCTGATGCTATACAGACAATACTGTGATGAGTTGTGTAATTATGCATTTATGTTCATTATTAAAAGAAATTACAAATCGAAACACTGTGCAGTCTGAACTTTTCTTAAGTAGCCAGTGTTTTTAATTTGGCAAAGCTGAAGTGAAATGGCAAACAGTAGGAATTTTAACTGACTACAATATGGGCAAGATGAAGCTTGTGAAGCATTATAGCAGCTTTTTAGTGACTCATGCTAAAATAGACACCTTTGGCATTTAAGCACTGTGATATGACAATGCACAAGCAATTAGAGTGGTTCAATAAAGAGTGAGGCCTTAACAGTCATCCTTTGAGAAACATGCAGTTGACACAATGCTGGGAACATTTCGACGTTGGGATGTCAGGGAAGCAGATGAAACTAAAGCACGCACCAAACAAATCTATTCATTTCTGCCATTACAAGATTTGCAACCCAAATAACATGAATCACTTCCTAAACCAACAACATTATGACCCACAGAGGAAGTTATTAGCAGCAAGCTAATCGAGATTATTACATTTCAAATTTTAGAATACAGGAATGGAGAGGGGGGAAAAAAAATATACACGTACCAGCACACTAGCCAGACAAATGCATTTATGAACAGAGTACTAACGAAATATGCTGAACAAGGCAGGAATTAGTCTAGGTCAACTCTGCATTTGAAACAAATCTACTCAAACTTAATTATTATATTCAAGAAATCAAACCCAAGCATTAAATTGTGAGTCTTGACAGCTCTATTCTAAGTCTCCAACAAAATCTGCAGATGAACGTAGAAATACAAAACATATCCAGAATGCACTTTTCAGTTCTCTTTAAGGGTTTTTAACACAAAGGCTCCTACAAAAACATCAGGCTTTGCGTTTTAATTGTCCTGAAGTATTTACACCTCAGCTTAAGACATTCAGTGCCTTGTATAAAATTATATTGATTTCAGTTTATGGTCAAAGAGTTCAAATTATGTACAACTATCAATTTGCTTTTGAATGGGTGTACTAGAATCTGACATTTTTGTACTAGCAAAAAAATGGCCCTTGAGAACTGAGAGCTTTTGGGAAAATGACATATTAATCCATAAACAGCAAACAAATGAATTAACCTTTTAATTATCTACTCTGTATAATATAGCGATCAGTCCAGCTGGCAGACACTAGATCTACTTCATTGATACAAGCACGCATGCGTGTCTATAAACACACCGACATACAGGCAGACACACTAACACAGAGCCTGGCCTCGACGGCGGCCCGCCACGAACGCATTCACACTTTTAAGGCTCACTTTTAAGGCAGCAAGCCACTGCCTCCACCTAAAGGCACTTTGACTCAACTGTCAATCATTCTGAATGGGATCCTCTGATCTCACATAGTGCCTCATTCCGTTCTCATGTCCAGCAGAATGTCATAATTCTAATAGAGACTCGTTTCAGCTGTTAAGTAGAACTGGATTGGCCAGGCCTCTATTGTTTCAAATCCCCATAAACACGCAAAAGTAAAACTTAAAATGGCCGATACGCTGATAAGTCCCTCGCAATGATCCCAATGAGGTCATGGGATGTTAACTAAGGCTATATAACGCATCTCTAATATTACCCGGCACTCCACTGTCAAAATTGGGGGGAAAATGGAGCATGATGCCAGGTTTAACTAATGTCTACTGGTTCTCTAACTGTAGATGGTTAACAGTGAGGGACTAAGCTGAGGAATGTAATTTATTGCAAACACTTTGGCTCTCTTGGTTGGTATGAATGAGAGCAATGGCCAAAAAGGGTTTTAAAAACACCACAACACAGGCAGACACAAACCAAAAGACAATGTGATGAAAATGAAGACCAGGTTTGATTTGAAGGGGAAAAAAAAAATAAAAACGTTCATTCACTCCTGAACTATACAGATATTATTTTTGCACTTGTTGAAGATGAAGAACTGGGTAAAATATAAAGAACCAGTCATGGCAACTGAATAAAACACTGTTCTAGTGAAGATACCTGACCATTGTGAAATTAACACTGGAAATGGGGAAGTATTGCCACAGGCATCATGAGAAGATTCCGCCTCATGTGCCTTTCAGAGGAAACACCATGATATTGAGGAGACAAATCACTGTGTTGTCATCAAAAAATGAAATTTACAGACATGACTTAATTTAGAAAGTTGTGGTTGTTCATGAAAGATTTTGCATACCCCATAATTCCACTGATCGAAAAAAAACTTAGGGCATCACTCTGTGTGTTGTGTGAGTTTGTGTTTATGAACTTGAGTGCTTGTGAGAGCTCTAACATAAATTAAATATAAAGCTCCAATCACAGGCATCAAATGTCATCAAATGAGGCTAAACATGGGGGAATCAAAAGAGTGTTTAAGAAATATCTGTGTACGTGTCTCTCTCTCTCTCTCTTTTGGGGTTGGAGTGTAGGTTTTGTGGTGCCTTCAGGTGGCAGAGTGTTACAGGGTGTGGTAGTTGCGATCCTTGGATTTGCAGAACTTGTAAAGGAAAAAGATGACAGCTTGAAGGCCAAGGACTAACACTATTCCCCCAATGAAACTGGCGGCATCAAATGTGGACGTCTTAGATGGAGAGGCTGTAGGTGACATGGTTGTGGTTCCGTCTGTAGAAAAAAAAAAATTTTTTTCAGTCAAACCTAACTGGGTGAAGACTCCTTAAGAGGTGTAGACATCAGAGAGAGCTGAACTTACTTGTGGCCGTCGCGTTTGTAGTCGGAGCTGAAGTGGAGGTGATTGTCGTGAAAGTGACTGTCGTGGTAGCTAAACAGAAAAAAAAGTGCTGTTCAGATTCATTTTTGTATTTCAACAGTAAACACTAAAAATGCAAATACATCACATTTTACAGACTGCTCTGTGTTATAATCTGATGCGGGTGTATTTTCCTTTTTTTAATGCGTATTAAAGTCATTGTGAGACTGGTTCTAAGCAAATACATGTGATAAAATGCTCTGCGTGAGTGTTTGTTCAGGTCTGTATCTATATTAGAATGTAATAAAGGAGGTATCATAGCTTATTTCATAGCGTGTAAGGGCCTGAATCATTGAGATGTAAGTGGGCTTTAATTTTTATTAATCAATTAATGAATTTATTTTAAATTTGTTGATTTTATTGTTTACTTTTTCTATTCATTATTGTTATCAGTCATTCTATTTTAAGATTAACATATTGTATGGTCAACCAATATTGTTTTTAAATGTGCTCTGAATAAAACTGGCATTTGGCTTTGAATTGGGTAGGTATATGTTCTGAGGTGTGTATGAATGCAAATGAGGCGAGTCTGGAAGGTCGTACCATTGGTAACGTTCGTGGGGTTGGTGGGGCTGGTTGGGATCACTGTCGAGTTCGGTGTTTGTTCTGCAGTCCAGAGAAA